>OY757922.1:33397727-33465227 GCA_963585895.1 Sepioteuthis lessoniana | reverse complement strand
TTTTTTTCCAGAATTTCTTCGTCGAAAGCTAGGCGGGTGTATTATGCATGAGTTTTCGGAGTACGTATCATACACGAATGTGTGTCATAACGCGACTAATTATAGTAAAATTAATTGTTCGTTAGATCGTTGGTTTAGACAGATTCTTATAAAGTACGTTTTTCTTCATTCTATTACGTCATTAGTGTTTAACCGGACACTCATTGATTAGTTCAGGAAACGTGCCTTTCTATTCTTCTTTTTATAATCGATAATACTTCAATATATCAAAAATTATTTTGGAGGGTGAAGACAAAAAATAAGGCTCGGTTGTACGTGGGTCAGTCTATGAATAAGGAGAATCTATCTATCTATCTATCTATCTATCTATCTATCTATCTATCTAAATCAGTCTGTTGACATCTTTCAATGTATCTATCTGTGTGATTGTATTCATATCTATCTATCTATCTATCTCAGTCTGTTGACATCTTCCAATCTATCTATCTGTGTGATTGTATTCATATCTATCTATCTATCTATCTATCTATCTATCCCAGTCTATTCATATCTATCTATCTATCTATCTATCTATCTATCTATCCCAGTCTATCCCAGTCTATTCATATCTATCTATCTATCTATCTATCAAGGTCATTCAATAATCTAGAGGAATTTTTGCGGGGTAAAAAGTAAATTGATTGTTTTCTTTTTTAGAATTTGTTTTTCCATAAATATAAACTTTGCATTGTTTAGAATTCGTTTCAATGATGTTTGTTTTCATGCCATTCAAAATGGCGGTAATTCAAACTGAGTGTCTCAGCTTTGAACATTGGGATCTAATCAGATTTTTTGTTTCTGAAAAATGGAATCCATGTGAAATTTACCGAAGAATGTGTAATATGTGCGGAGTAGCATATGTTTGTCAATTTTTTTTTTTTTTACAAAGGGTTAAACATGGGTTTGCCTCATTGCGCCAGAATCGAAACACACTAACACTCCGGTAAAGAAAGAATTCCGATCACAGTAAAGAAGGTGATGCTGTCATTCTACTGAAATATGAAATGATTCATGATTATCGATTTCATTTAAAAGATGCAACGGTTAATTGGGCTTCTATTGCCAATTTCTTAAGCAATATTTCACTTCATCTCTTGAATGACTTTTGATAGAATATTTATCACATTCACCCTTATTTTTAATTCCCTTGGACGGCTTAGCCACCCTCCTCACCAGGTAACATTAATCTAACGGCATATCAACCCCTGATGGATTGTTTATTGTCATAATTTGATTAATTTGTAAATTCATTTAATTGTCTTAACATTTCATATTTTAATCGTTCCATTTTAATCTTTCTTCTTCATTTCTCGCGCTTTTATGGTTTCAAGTATTCCTTTCCAATACTGATAATGTATATGAATTTAAGTAACATAATCAAGTAACATAATCACATCAATATAATCATGGACCGCTGTTAACTATTAAATGCTAATTAAAACCCACTCCTTCCTAAATAGAAGTATCAAAATCATCATGGACCGCTGTTAACTATAAAATGCTAATTCGAATCCTTCATTCCTTCCTAAATAGAAGAATCAATATCATCATGGACCGCTGTTAACTATTAAATGCTAATTAGAATCTTTCATTCCTTCCTAAATAGAAGCATCAATATCATCATGAACCGCTGTTAACTATAAAATGCTAATTAGAATCTTTCATTCCTTCCTAAATAGAAGAATCAATATCATCATGGACCGCTGTTAACTATAAAATGCTAATTAGAATCTTTCATTCCTTCCTAAATAGAAGAATCAATATCATCATGGATCGCTGTTAACTATAAAATGCTAATTAGAATCTTTCATTCCTTCCTAAATAGAAGAATCAACATCACCATGGACCGCTGTTAACTATAAAATGCTAATTAGAATCTTTCATTCCTTCCTAAATAGAAGAATCAATATCATCATGGACCGCTGTTAACTATAAAATGCTAATTAGAATCTTTCATTCCTTCCTAAATAGAAGAATCAATATCATCATGGACCGCTGTTAACTATAAAATGCTAATTAGAATCTTTCATTCCTTCCTAAATAGAAGAATCAATATCATCATGGACCGCTGTTAACTATAAAATGCTAATTCGAATCCTTCATTCCTTCCTAAATAGAAGAATCAATATCATCATGGACCGCTGTTAACTATGAAATGCTAATTAGAATCTTTCATTCCTTCCTAAATAGAAGCATCAATATCATCATGAACCGCTGTTAACTATAAAATGCTAATTAGAATCTTTCATTCCTTCCTAAATAGAAGAATCAATATCATCATGGACCGCTGTTAACTATAAAATGCTAATTAGAATCTTTCATTCCTTCCTAAATAGAAGAATCAATATCATCATGGACCGCTGTTAACTATAAAATGCTAATTAGAATCTTTCATTCCTTCCTAAATAGAAGAATCAATATCATCATGGACCGCTGTTAACTATAAAATGCTAATTAGAATCTTTCATTCCTTCCTAAATAGAAGAATCAATATCATCATGGACCGCTGTTAACTATAAAATGCTAATTAGAATCTTTCATTCCTTCCTAAATAGAAGAATCAATATCATCATGGACCGCTGTTAACTATAAAATGCTAATTAGAATCTTTCATTCCTTCCTAAATAGAAGAATCAATATCATCATGGACCGCTGTTAACTATAAAATGCTAATTAGAATCTTTCATTCCTTCCTAAATAGAAGAATCAATATCATCATGGACCGCTGTTAACTATAAAATGCTAATTCCTAAGTAAAAGCATTCATATCGTTATGGACTGATGTTACAGTAATCAATTTGTAAGTCATCTGATATATTCAGATTATAAATATGCAATCGTGGGCCAGAATAAAGCACATTGTAGAGGAATTTTTAATAGCGCAATACATTTGAAATGCTGCTAAAGAATAAATCAATTTCGAGTCCAGTTATCTATTGAACGATGACTTCATGTTTTCTCTCTTTGTCATTATTTATTTATTCATGTAATTATTAATTCAAATTCTCGATATAACAGAAATAACTATGAAATGCTAATTAGAATCCTTTCTAAATAGAAGCCTAATTGTGACATTTTACCGTTATTACGACAGGAGTACAATGGGTTCGTGGTTCGTCTAGATTTCTTTAAAGGTTCTATTTATTTAAGTCCCACCACCAACGAGAAGGACGGGATAGTACAAATGGTTTGAATTCAGAGTTTTCCTTCTCCTAGATGGGTTGTCATACAAAGGTTGAAAAGCCCTAGTATTGCCCCACTAGATGGCCCAGTTTGCTGGGGCTGTAGAATACACCGACTGCAACTCTGCTGAGGGGTAAGACCCCCACCTCCAAGATATGACACAAGACAATCTGATGGTGAGGCTCCGGTAATACAAGACCTTTGGGGAATGCGGACTACTCCTTTATTGCCATCTCTGGCAGGAGTGGTAGCACTTGATAGGGTTCTAGCAATTGATTAATTAGAACTAAACAGTGAAATGATGTTAAACTGAATTGTTTGAAATAAAACTGTTTTTACATTTAACTGTGCGTAAACAAAAAAACAAAACAAAACAAAACAAACAAAAAACTGTACTTATACAATACTGAATTGTTTAAAGTAGAGCTGATTTTGATATTTAAACTGTGTACTTATGTTAAACTGAATTGTTTGAAACAGAACTGCTTATATGTATAAAAATGGATTTGACATTAAATAACCTGCAAAGGTTGATGTGCCATAGAACCAAATCAAGCCTAACAAAACTGTAGCTGAGGTTGGGAAGAGAATTGTTGGATTCGTACCTTTAGCAAGGGCATTAGTTTCTTCTTCTTCTTCTTCTTCTTCTTCTATATGAAATGCATAAACTTCATGCAGGATTTGAACTCAGGCCACAGTGTCTATTTCCTACTACAATAACCGCACCTCTACGAGTGCATTTTTTTTTTCTTTGAAGTTGTTATGACGATGATCCTTGTAAATAACGTCGAAATTCTTGTGTACCCCTTTTTTTTTAGTTTTTGTTTTCATGACCCTAATTTTTATAATGTTTTAATCTGTAGGTCTTTTTGACAGAAATGTGCAAAATATATTCATCTCACTGCAGCTGGGTTGCGCAAAAATCGATTTCTGCAAATGTTGAATTATTGATAACACTCGTTGGATTTCTACGTGTTTTTTCCCCAGTCTCAATGATGGTGCGTGATGAAATCGTCAGAGATCTGTTTGCCATGAATGTTTAGTTCGCAATGTTTTTAACTTCATCGATTCTCCTGACACATTAGCCTCTTCCCAATTCTTCTTCTTCTTCTTCTTCTTCTTCTTCTTCTTCTTCTTCTTCTTCTTCTTCTTCTTCTTCTTCTTCTTCTTCTTCTTCTAAGTCAATTGTTCCTTCTTAATCAGTGCCTTTTTCTTCTCTTCATCTGTCTTCCATCTCTTATTTAACGTTTCCTCATCGTTCTTCTTCTTCTTCATCTTCTTCTTCTTCTTGAGAGAAATGAAATTATACTTAAGTCTATGAGCGTAAACATGGCCACTGCCATATAATGTTGTAGTAGTCGTAATTATAAAAAAAGAAATTTAAATTTGACCATACGAACAAATGACATATGCACAACTCGGGATCCCTCCTGGAGAATGAGACGCACTAACTTCTCCCGGATTTTGAGATACAAACGGATCATCTAATCTCGACCAGACAACCTGACCTAGTGATAGTCAACAACAACAACAACAACAAAAACAACAACAACAAAATAAATAAAGTACCTGTATTTTAATGGACTTTACCGTCCCGGCAGAAAACAGTACAATTGAAAGAAAGCGAAAAGGGAGATAAGTACCTCGACTTGCTAAGTAGCTGAAAAACTACGGAACATGAAAGTAACCGTAATACCAATTGTAATCAGTGTGCTCGATACAGTCACCAAAGGATTCGTATAGGGACGGGAAGAATTGGAAATAAGAGGTCGAGTGCAGACCATCCAAGCTATGGCATTATTAAGATCGGCCAGAATACTGAGAGGAGCCCTGGAGACTTGAGGAGACTTGGTTTCTCTTAAACTCTAGTAGAAGACCATCAAGCAACGCTGGTGTGAAAAACTGTTAAAGGAAAATAATAATAGAAATGAAATTAATCATAATAATAAAAACCTGACCTAGTGATAGCCAACAAAAAAAAAACAAAAAAACAAAAAAAAACATGCTGAATTGAGGACTTTGCCATCACAGCAGATCACTGAGTAAAATTAAAAGAAAGCGAAAAGAATGATAAGTACGTAGACCTTGCGAGAGAAGTTTAAAAACAAAACAAAACAAGGGAACATGAAAGTGACAGCGACACCAAATAGTAATTGGTGCGCTCGGAACAATCCCCAGAGGATTGGAAAAGGGACTGGATGACTAGGGAATAAGAGGACAAGTGGAAACTACAGCATTATTGAGATCGGTTAGAATACTGAGAAAAGTCCTGGAGACTTGAGGAGATATGCTGTCATTCAAACTTCAGTGAAAAACCATTAGCAAATGCTAGTGGGAAAAACTCTCAAAAGGGTAAATTATAATGATTAATGAAATAAAAAAAATTGCCGAATAGTGGATTAGCCGTCCCGGCGGACAACAGTGAAAATCAAAGAAAACGAAATAAGAGACAAGTACTTAGACCTTGCCAGAGAATTTAGAAAGTTATGGAACATGACTATGACGGTGATACCAGTTGTAATTGGTGCACTCGGAACGATCCCTAAAGGCTTTGTAAGGAGGCTGGAAGGGTTAAAAATCGGAGGAGGACTGGAGCATTATTGAGATCGGCCAGAATACTGAGAGGAGTCCTGGAGACTTGAGTAGACTTCACGCCACTCAGCCTCCAGTGAAAAACCATCAGCTAACGTTGATGTAAAAAGCTCGCAATGAGTAATATAATAATAAATCTCTCTCGGATGACTTTTTGACATATTACAACGAAACATTGAAAAGAAAAAAAAAAGGAAAAAAACCTCCGAAAAACGACCCAGATATATAAATGTAAAAGTACAAAGTCTGCGAATCCCTAAACTCTTGGTATAAAATAGCCCCAGACGGGTTGACATGCCGTTAAAATCAATCAATCAATCAACCAATCAATCAATAATTCTTTCGGCCTCTTCTTATCAATATTTATTCATAACAACTCCTATTTTATCTTTTTTTGCGAATCAGTCCCTTTCCCTCCGTTACTGCATCGTCTAAAGTTTTGCAACAATTTGTGTGTCAGAATGTGGTACAAGGCCGTTTTAAAGTGGAGACCGCACGAAAATCGTGCAAAAAGTCTCGACACGGTCATCATTTCCCTTTTGTAACAAATTCTATGATGACTATAATATACATATCTCCAGGGCACCTTTGGTGGTGTTATGGTTAGCAAGCTTGACTAACAAACCTACACGAGTGAGTTCGATTCTCATTGGGTGCCCAATTCATTCGGCCTTGTGCCACATCGAAGCAAAGAGCTTTGTAAATTACTATAATATACATATCTTCCCTCGTTCACTGCCTTCTGTTGTTTGTAAGGATTATCAGTGCATATCTTCTTTCCCTTGCTAAATGTATTTTTCATTCCCGCTGAATCTCGCTTGCATAGAAATCCACGAGCTATTTCACAAAGATTCTTACCATGTCATTAATTTCACTGAGAAAATTGTATATATATATATATATATATATATATATATATATATATATATATATATATATATGTGTGTGTGTGTGTGTGTGTATTTGGGCAGCATTTCTTCATTGAGACATTTGATTAAACACCATAGACATCTTTTGTTTATATATTTTTGTTTTGATCCTTTCGAGTCACCGTATGGATGTTATGATATCCGACTGTTGCCCAGTTGGCTGGGGCTGTAGAATACACGGACTGCTATTCTGCAAAGGGGTCAGACTCCCCTAACGAATGTCCTGGTAATGACACGAAACAATCTGATGATTAAGTCCCAGTAATACTGAAGCTTTAGGAAATGCGAAGTACACTTCATTGCCATCGCTCCCAGGTCCACTCTGGCCCGGAGTGGTTGCGCCTGATAGGGTCTTATCTATGGGTTAAATAGAAATAAAATGTGTATTCATGGTAAAATGGATTACGTGAAATACAACTGTTTTGACAGGTAAACTGTGTGTGGTCAAAAACTATACTAATACTAAACTGAATTTAGTGAATTAGAACTGTTTGGGTAAACTGAATAGCTTGAAATAGAAATATTTTTGATAATTAAACTGTGTACTTGTGCTAAACAGAGTTGTTTGAAATAGAACTGATTTGTATAAGAATAGATTTGGCATTAAATAACCTACAAAGGTTGATATGCCATAAGACTCAAACAAACTAACAATATCCGGCTGGAATTGGATTATAAATGTTCCGTAATTAAATGATTCCCAAGAACTTTCAGACCCATCTTAGGCCATTATCAGGTAGTGCACATATTATAAAAGCGATACAAACTTTGCACATCACTCAATATGTCCTTGGCCAATCTCTTGAAACAACAACGTTTAGGCAAAATTCAACTTTATTCATCGAAATAATCTCTTTCTAGAGTGATACACTGATTTCAACGCTTCTCTAACAATTCGATACCTTTTTTGTAGAACGATTTGTCTTTGGCCTCAAAATACGTCTCAGTTTCCGATATCACTTCTTCATTGGAGCCAAATCTATTTCCCTGGAGCATTCTTTTGAGGTCTGCAAACAGCCAGTAGTCACTGGAGGCCAGATTTGGAGAATGGAGTTGGTGCAGAAGCAAATCGAGGTGCAATTCGTGTAGTTTTACCATCATTGCAATCGAATTGTGACACGGTGCATTGTCTTGGTTAAACAGCACTTTTTTCTTCGTCATTTGTAGTCGCTTTTTTTTTGCGATTTCTTCCATCAAACGCGCCAATAATGCTAAATAATATTTTCTATTGATGGTTCATCTTTTCTCAAGGTAATCGATGCACATCCCAAATTACGGAGGCCAGAACCTTGCTTGCTGATGTTTGCGTGATTGGTCGCTTTGGACGGCTTTCACTTGCTAGTGTCCACTTAGCTGGCTGCCGACTTGACTCCGGATTGAAATGATAGATCCATGTTTATCCACTGTCACACGTTTACGCAAAAACTCCTTTTTGTTGCGTTGAAACAGTTGCAAACAACGCTCTAAATCGTAGACGTGTTGTTTTTGATCGACTGTGAGCAAACCCTGCAACCACCTTGAACACTGCTTTCTCACTAACAAACTTTTATGCAAAATGGTGAACACACTACCTTCTGATATCTTCAACTCCTCTGCTTTCTCCTGCAACTTCAATTTAGGATCGACAAAAATGAATTTGCGGAGGTTTTTGGTGTTTTCCGGGACAACTGGAGAATTTGGGCGACCTGAGCGTTCAGCATCATTTGTGTCCGTGCGACCGCGTTTAAAGTCCGAATAACACTTATAAAGCCATTGCTTTGCTCAAACATTATTTTTTTCCATCAGAAAGCAATGCTTTATCAGCACATGAAATTCAGATTTTTCCATTGTTTTGAAAATTTGCAACAGTAGCTTCACTTAAATAGCTAATTCGTAAACTAATGATACGATTGGGCCCAAATTTTGTCATGTGCCATTTGAAGGTTAGTACTTTACAAAAATCAAATGGATTTTTTTTTTATTATTGGTGCCATCTATATGTCAGGGCCGGGACTTATTGAGTGAAGTGTTACATTACAACTTTAAAAGTATTGCAGAAAATTTAAAACAAACGCTACAACATAACGCAAGAATAAACACCAAACGCTTAATTCTTACTAAGAACTTGCAAATAAATCGGACAGATTTAACCTCAAATAGTTTTCGTGATGGGTTTAAAGTGTGTGGGCCCGAAGCAGAGGGCTAAGACCCCACCCCAACGAGTGTCCTATATATGACACTAAACAATCTGATGGTTAAGTTCCAGTAATGATTTGTGGAATACAGAGTACACCGTCAATACCATTGCTTTCAGTTGTAGCATCATATAGGGTCCAATCTATGGGTCAAATAGAACTAAACTGTTTACTTATGTTAAACTGAATTGCTTGAAATTAAAGTGTTTTGACATGTAAATTGCGTACTTATGTTAAACTGAATTGTTTAAAATGGAACCGTTTGACTGAACCGAATAGCTTGAAATAGAAATGTTTTTGACAATTAAACTGAATTGTTTGAAATGGAAGTTTTGATTTGTATAAAAATGGATTTGGCATTGAATAACGTACAAAGGTTGATATGCCATAAAAACGAAAGAAACAAGCTATTTATACCAATAACTGTGTGCAAAAAAAAAAAAAAAAAAGGCTGTACATATGCTAAACTGAATTTTTTGTAATGAAGTCAAACCGGGCAATTGGCCAAATGAGTAGAGGGTTCACCAACGGTCGGGGAGATCGGGACACAATCCTTGGTCGAGTCATACCAAAAACTCAAAAAATGGTACTTGATGCCGCCTTGTTTAACACTCAGCATTGTAAGGTAAGGATCAAGGGTAAATTGATGCAATCCAGGAAATTGAGTAGCCCCATCCCCTACACCTCAATGTAGCTGCTACTGAAAAGAGAAACTTCGGGTCTCTCTCGACAACGTGTGTACAAAAATAACACCGAGCCCAGGCCTGTTTAATAATGTTATCCTCAAAATTCGTTCAAAAATCACATATGTGTTATGCACAAAAAATGTTGGCATTAAATAACCGACAATGGTTGATATGCTATAAAACAAAGATAAAACAAAACAAAGCATTTCATTTTTATACATTATTTTTGGTAACGAGCAACAGGTCATAAAATGTATATTGTGTAAATATTACTAACAATTCAATTAAACATCAGTCATTTGTTTACACATTGTTAAATGTACTGGGAGCGATGGCAATGAAAGGGTACACCGCATTCCCCAATGCTCCAGCATTACTGGAGCCTTACAATTGGATTGTTTGTGTCGGTTGGTTGGGTTTTATGGCATATCAAACTTTGTAAATTATTTAATGACAATCTATTTTATTCAAATAATCAGTTCTATTTCAAACAATTTGGTTTAATTGTCAAAAACATTTCTATTTCAAGCAATTCAATTTAGTCAAACAGTTCTAACCCATAGATAAGACCCTATTAGTTGCTACCACTCAGGGCCAGAGTGGACCTGGGAGCGATGGCAATGAAGGGATACTCTGCATTCTCCAAAGCTCCAGTACAGTAGACATAAATGTTTTTGTGCATGTGATATCTTAATAATATAATTAAAGATACGCATGAGATAATAAGTATTTATTCTTGGAAGAAATGTACAAGTAAGGAAATACAGAATACAGTAAGTGTCCAATTACTAAGGATGTCTATCCAACGACCCACCGTGCAGAAATATGCAACAAAACAGTTTTATAGTGGGGGTCTCGGACAGGTAAAAATTCGTGCGCAGGTAGGTGTAAAATTCTTGGACACCCTGGCATTTCCTTTATGGGATGCTGCAGGCAACAAGCAATGAACTTTGTCCTGCAAGGCAGGTAAAGCCTTGAAGGATGACCTCCTGTGGTCAAGGGAGTTATCAGACACAGTCACCTGACATGAATGCTGAGATTCCTCGGTACGCGTGTTAGGTAGCGATATCCAATTACTTCATTTGTTCTCTGTCTACCACCGGACAAGTTCGGCACAAGGCCTTTTTAAAGAGGGTCCGGACGCAGGGCCGCAGCCCACACGCGTCCAGCAAAATCCAAAAATACCTTTGGCGCCTCCGATGGCAGGACACAACAAAACAATTGGCAATATCCAATTACTATGTCCGCTAGCTTTCTTTATGGGCTTGGATCAGTCCATTTTTGTTGAGGTGATTCCACACACACCACAACTGTGTTCTTATTAAACGATTACTTGCTTGTCAGTCTTGAAACTCCTTAGAGAATAATACATATTAATCGTCGTGAAATCTTGGGGCTAATATTAATGGTTCGTTTGCATTTTGGGACTGTTGGTTACTAATAAAGTCTCTTCGGGACTGAATCTTTTCTGAGACCCTAGTTAATACCAGCGAGGCTACTAGTGTTTGAGATTAGGTCTATTTGTACCTACTAGCTTTTGACGGTAAAAAAAGGAAAAGTTATTTCAGGAAACTATGACACAAGTTGCTTTTTTTTTCTTTTAGAGTTGCTGATACATGTGGTTTAAGGAGAGTAATAGTCGCCAACAAATCAATTAAACAAGTGTCGTCTATGTGAAAGAAGAAAAGAAGTAGTCGTATATAATAGTGTACCTTCATTAATCACTATTTAACTCATAGTTGAGGACTTAAGGGTGCTGACACCCCTCCCAAAAGCACCTCGAACTCGCTCACACGTTAATAATATTGCAAAAAGAAAAAATACCTTGAAAACAAGAAAATCGAAAATCTTGAGTCCCCAGGGTGTTGCGGATAACGTACTGGACTACGACGTCGTAATAATCCGAGTTCGATCACCAGTCGTGCTATAACGTTCACTTTCGGCCTTATACCCTTGGGAAAGGTTTTGCACATCCTTATCTCGACAGCTATGGGCTAAATAGTACCATTACTGTTCTTTTACAAAGATGACTTTGACATTGAATAACTCATGAAAGTTGACATGCCATTAAACGAAAAAACAACCAGAACAAAGAAAATCCGTCTATCATAAGACAGGTTTCAAGATTTCACATAGATGATGAAACCTACGGATAATACAGCAACATTTTTTTTTAAGTGTAACGGTTGTAGCTGTTAGAAATAGAATATGTGACCCGAGTTCAGATCCGTCTTGAAACTGTTTACTTTCACTTCGTGGTAATGCATTTGGGAAAGGAATGAAGCCATCTTTTCTCACCTAGCTTTGAGTAAATACAAGGATATATCGGTTTCTTTAACCTTGTTTAGGTAACCAGTCTAGAGGAAGGAAAACTCTGACCTAGTGTCACATCCTACCCATGGTGGAGGGTTTGGATAAATACATATATCAAATAGATTGAGGTACGTTCAGTGTTACAGAAAATGGAATCGGTGACCCGAGTTCTAATCCAGGACGGAGTTGCTTGAGAAGTCCAATTTGATATTAAATAGATCAATTTGACCGATAGATTGTTACTGCTTTATAGGTACCCTAATCAGTACTACCACTCCGGGCCTGAATGGATCTGGAGACGATGACGAAGGCGTGCTCTACACTTCAAAGAACTTGAGCTTCACAATCAGACCCAGTTTAGGATCCCTTTTTGAGGGGGTGTTTTACTCCTCTGCAATGGGTACAGTCAGTTATCTGACGGTCACGAGTTCAATACCTGGGTCGAGCAATAAAAGAAGGTAAAATGTTATATATATTATGGTTTGGTGGAAGAAACAATCGACGCCACGAGAATGAAGTTGATTTCAGATATTCCTAAGCATAGACAAAGGTATGAGAACAATGTACACTCGTGGATTGAATAAAGATTTCAATTTCACGCTTTGGAAAAGGCTTGAACCTCTCTATTTTCCTTCTGCAGCTATTCGTAAATAAAGTCAGTTCTTCAGCCTTTGTAACGCAACAAATTCAAGAGAAAGAAAACTATGAATTCAAACCAGCTTTACTCCGTGCCCGAGAGTTTGAGTAAACAGTTTTGAGAAAGGTATGAATCTCTTTCTTCTCCCTCACCAGCTATAGGTAAATATTACAGTAAACTGGGTTCTTTAGCCTTGGTAAGGCAACTAATATAGGAGAAAGAAAACTATGAACTCTAACCAGCATTACTCCGTGACAGTGGGTTAGGGTAAGTACGTCCATCAAATTGTCCACGAGAAAAACTTATATAAGACCTGTGCCATGGTAGGTGCCCAACCAGGAGGGTTTCTTAGGGATAGTGTATATGCCATATTTTGAGGTCAATGTCAAGTTTGGTACAAGGGTAAATTTTATGATTTCTGAAGTGCAACGTTTTATATAAGTCTGGACGGACCTACGGTTTGTGACAAGTTTCCGTTAACTTCCCCCGACCACCACCATTACGCACACACACACACACACACACACAAATCGAACTGAGACAGATCTATGTTTTTTGCAGACATTGGTCCCGATTGATTATTGATTACTTATACTTAATAACTGATCAAGATAGAAAAGAATTCTGAAGTAAGATACTTAATCGATATCAGCTGATAGCAATTCTGTTTCTTGATTGATCAACAAGGAAAAACATCTTTCCAGCGTCTGTTCATATTTTGTACTACGTGGATATCGTAACTTTTATCAGGTTTACCCAAATAATTTACCTATCTATATATTCTTAAAATTCGTATTATGTATATTTGCTAGTAGATATATATGTTAGTAAATTGTATGAATCAAATAAGTACACCTTGAACAAAGTTTTATAAACGTTAATTTCCTTCTGAATAAAAGATACCAGAATTTTGTTATTTGTGGTGGAAAATTATACTCTCAAAGCTGATACAAGTAAGTAAAGTTGGTGACCTTAGTCAAGGGTGACCCGAAGGCTCCCTTTTCAATAGCTACTACGCCGAAGTGTTAGGAGGGGCGCTACTCTTTTCCCTGGATTGCTCCACTTTAGAATTGATCTGTACCTTATAATGATGAATGTTAAGGAGGGCAGCATCAAGTACCATTTTTTGAGTCATTGGTATGACACGACCTGAGATTGAAACCTGATTTCCCGAACCATTGGCAGACTCTCAAGTCATTAGGCCAATATCCCGACTCTACAGAATTAAAGCTGTTACCAAAAATGGCAGTTCAAAATTAAATACATTTCTTTTATATATATATATATATATATATATATATATATATATATATATATATATAAAGAAATGTATTTACTTTTGAACTGTCATTTTTGGTCGGCCGCCGCTAGCGTAATGCAAAGCTCTTCGAAAGAATTGAGCTCTCTGGTAGCCGATAGGGTATAAAAAAAATGTAAACAAAGGCTGCTGCTGCTGTTGCTAAAATAAATACCTTAAAATTAGAGCAGCCAACGTTGTCCGCTTGCTGGCCGAAAGGTCTGAAACTTAGTCTAACGTAAAGTTGAACGGGTTTCGATCCCAGCTTCGAGCGTTCTGCGTGTCTAGCCACACTGAAGAGTTCTGATAGACCGAAACAGTCTGTCTGTGGATGACTATATATAAAGAATGTACTATCTCTTGAACTGCTATTTTTGCCAATATATATAAGCTTTTTCTGCCTGATAATTGTTGTATGAAGACGGCATGAAACCAGTGGACGCAGCTGAGCTTCCATGCTATTAAATGTATGTAAAAATTAATATGTATTTATGCATTTTATATTATATAATAGTTCTATCATATATATTGAGCACTCTTCAAATGATATTGCATTTGGTCTGTCTCAAACCCACCAAGAGAGATAGTGATAACCATATACTGTATAAACCAATTTAAACCAATAACTGTGTGCAAACAAAAGACTGTACTTATACTAAATTGAATTGTTTGTAATGAGTAAAACCAACTAAATGCGTGCAAAAATAAAACCAAGCTCAGTTTTTTTTATAATGTTATCTTCAAAACGTGTTTAGATATCATATATTTGATATACATCAAAAAGACTTGGCATTAAAAAACCTACAATGGTTGATATGTTATAGAACAAAGACAAAAGAAAACAAAGAATTTTCTTTTTATAAATTATTTTTTTTAATGAGCAATAAGTCATAGAATATATATTGCGTAAGTATTAGTTTTTGTATGTATATGTAATTTTATTTTTGGTTGCAGTTTAGACTCCATTTTTCTTCGTTTTCGGGCATGTTATGCTTTCTTCTTTCCATCATTTCTTTCTTTATTTCTTGCGTTTTTAAAGGATTTCAGTCCATTCAAGACATTGACTTTCTGTGGCGTAATGACTAACATGGTAGCAATAGAGTCTCGAAGTGAGTGAGTTCGAACTCAGGTCGTTCTTTTTCGGACTAATATCCTCGGGGAAAGTATAGACCCCCTTATCCTTGCAGCAATGAGTATCACTGCTGTTTTTCTACATGGCTGTCTTTAACTTTAAATAATCCACGAAATTTGATTTGCCATTAAACAAACGAATTGATACCAATCTATATCGCTAAGGTCTCCTCACTTGTAATAACAACATCTCGGGCGGGTGTAATGGTTAAAGCGATGGACTGCGAAATCGTAGTGAGCGAGTTCGAACTCCAGTCGCGCTATTATGTTCACTTTCGGGCAAATACCCTTGGGAAAGGTAGGAATCTCTTTATCCTCCTAGCTATGGGATAAATAGTACCATTAGTGTTCTACGAGAATAGCTTTGGCATTAAATAACCGACAAAGGTTGATATGCCATTAAAAAAAGAAACTAAACCAAACCAAACCAACATCTCGAAAGCCATTGACAAGCAGAACATCCGATCCATATGTAAATAAATCCGTCATATATGACAAGAGCTATATTAGTTAACGATACTTGATAATGTTTCATGTAAGTAAATCAAAACAATGATGAAGTAAAATTTTTGAGTCATTTAAGTAGACTACACTACTTCATATTGTAAACGCGATTTCGTTTTTGTTTTCCTTTCTTTGGATTCTCCATCACTTCACGTTTTTGTTTCATTTTTTTAAAATAATCTTTCTTTATCATATTTACCAACCCCTCCGCTCAGGCAGGATATGACACAAGGTCAATTTTCAAGCGGAGTTTAACAGGTTTGAATTCAGAGTTTTCCTTCTCCTAGACTAATTGCCTCACCAAGGCTGAAGAACCCAGTCTGTCCTACTATTTACCCATAGCTGGAGGGAGAATACTTGGATTCCTACCTTTCCTAAGGGTATTAGTGCTATGTGAAATACAATTAGCCTCGTCCAGGATTTGAACTCGTGTCGCCGTGTCCATTTCCTACCACGATAACCGTTACACCATGGGCACATTCTTTTATTATTTATTTTCTCCTCATTTCCTTTCTTTCTGTCTGCAAACTTGAAGTTGTTTTTCTCATGTGTAATTTTCTTGTTTGTGTGTTTGTCTGTTTGTTTGTTTCTTTCTTTCTGTTTACAACCTTGAAGATGTACTTCATGTATAGTTTTCTTTTTTCTTTCTTTCTTTCTTTCTTTCTTTCTTTCTTTCTTTTGTGATTTGAAAAGATTTCAATCAATCAGTACTCCTACCTTCTCAGTGCGACTATCTTGAAAGCCATAGACAAGCAAAAGTGCCCATCATTAATGTCGAGAGGTATATTAGTAATAACTGACAATATTTCTTAGAAGAAATTCAAAATATTCCCCCCCCCCACTACGGTTCTCGAACAAGGATAGCGTTGGCATTAAATAAGCCACGAACGTTGGTATGCCATTTAAAAAAGAAACCGCAATTCTCATGATTTTCTGCGAGTAGTCTTTTTACTTTAAAAAAAAAAATTCATTCGTATCATTAACACTTTTTTTTCTCATTTCTCTTTCCAGACACAGTACGTGGGAACCTGAGGAAAATATTTTGGATCCTTTACTTATAAAATCCTTTGAGAAAAGGTAAGTAAAAAAACAACAACAACAGAACCCCCCCCAAAAAAAAAACAAAAAAAAAAAAAACGAAAAACATATAAAACTTCAATCTATACAGAATTTGCTAAGCTTCGTTTAGTTTGGTACACAGATCTTCGATTGCTTCGAAGGCGCGTCTAGCCTAACGGTTGTTGTTGTTAGATATAGAATCGGCGACCTGAGTTCAAACCCAGGACGACGTTGTTTAGCTTTCATTTCGTGCTAATATCCCTGCGAAAGCCATGGATCTATCTGGTCTCCACCCATCAAAATGTGAAGAGAAAGTTTTGAAAGTTATTTGAAGGGCAGCTTGAATGAAAGCCTCGAGGGTCGCTTGTGAGTCGTGAGTCCTTGATTGGGGGCCCCTTACTATAAACCAGCCATCATATACAGAAATTAGTTTAGTAATGGATGAGATAAAAGACCTTCATTTTCCCTGAAAAAAAAAAGAAGCAAAACGCCCCCACCCAAAAAAAAAGATCGAAACAAAAACAACTTCGTATCACTATGTTAACCAGTCAGAAAATAGTTGCTGTGAAAACTTGTTGCTCCTATTGTAAAGCTTGACAAATGTATATCAGTATGTCTCCTTCATTTTCTGGTTGCAACAGTGTGAATAGCTCAAAAACTTTCACCACACATACACACACACACACACACACACATATATATATATATATATATATATATTTTTTTTTTTTTTTTTTTTTTAATTTTGTAGTTATATTTCCACCGTAAAAAATATTTATTTATTTTATCTATTTTTTAATAAAAAGAATTTTTAAAGAATTTTTTTGCCAGAAGCAATGTAAGCGTTTCTGGATTATATTAAAATATATAACTGTTCTTTCCATCTGAAGAGGCCACAATACCATATGTTAAACCGAAAAAAAAAAATTATAAATGAATTTTTTTCGTCTTATTTATATAGATATGTTTTTGCTCGGCACGTGAGTTTCATCATATATGTAATTTGAAATTATTTATATATTCGGTAGCCGTTGACATTGATCACTTCATTGGATATTCTACATTCTCTTTGGATCATTACCTTTTAGTCTAATTCTTAGACTATTTTCCAAGGATTATATATATATATATATATATATGTTGAGCACTGGTGTAAATCACCATCACCTTCATTATCGTCATGAAGGCGTGCCGACAGCAGGTATCCCTTTCACTCTCTCTCTCGCCATGCGACCCTATCGGCAACCAATGTCCGATCGGGGCTGATGAATATAAGTTCTTAGTGGTCGGCCAACACTGGTGTGTCCATTTATAGTAGTCCATAAGAAAACGACGCTTATAAGTTCGTCCCTACTTCACCAATAGTGCTCAGCAGGTCTTGCTCGTTTTTCGTGGATAGGTCGCCGGATGGGAAGTGAGTGCCCGAAAAGGTGCTGCTTCTAGGATTTGTTCCAAATTACACGCAGCATTCTTGCACAATTTGCCTCTTGCTTTATTCCCCGTAGTGTTTCGTTACATTCTAAGTGGTGCAGCCATACAGTAGTACTGAAATGGCTACAGCTTGGGGGAATTCTCATTTCATTTTATCAGAGAGGTCATTACACACGACCAATGTATGGTTTATCACATTTTCTGACACATTTGTTGTATTCAATTTAAATGTCAACGGAACTGCTAATTCAACACACAAAAATGTTAGTGGAGACTAAATCTTGATTGTTTAAAGTTGCCAGCACTTTATTCATTTATTATTATTATTTTTTTTTTTTTATATAAAGAAACAGTTTTTAACTCTATTTTTTAAAATAGTTTTCAGAAAAAAAATCCTGTAAATTTTGCACATTCACCATATTCTAGGAGGCGCACTGAGTTTAACGGTTATCATAAAATTGTTTGCCGGCAGACGTTCCAACTCACTGAGAGTATGACCTTACTGAGAACGAGACTAACATTTTAGCCCCTTACATACAGACCGGACTGATCTGGCGCGCAGAGCATGCGTGCTTTTTAAAACTAAATCTTATCGCACTCATAGACCGTAGCAAAGAATGAGCCACGTAAATTTGTTTCGGATTTTTGTGAATCTGTTCCTGAAATAAAATTGTATTATATTTAAATTACAAGAATTTAGAAACAAATTCAGCCTGGAAAGTATCAATTTATGTTATATAAATGAACACCTGGAGTCATTTGCTGAACCAAATTTCGGTTTGGGTTGGTTTGGTTTCTTTGTTTAATGATAATATGAACCTTTGTAGGTTATTTAATGCCAAAGTTATTCTCCTAGAAGAACAGTAGTGGTACTATTTAACCAATAGCAGGGAACACAAGAGGGTTCATACCTTTCCCAAGGGTATTTGTCTGAAAGTGAACGTAATAGCGCGACTGGAGTACGAACTCGCTCACTACGATTCCGCAGTCCATCGCGGACACCCCACCAAATTTCGTCTGACGCAACTTCAATGTGGTGTTGTAATAAGATCGAACTACTTTTTTTCGTTAGGGAACCCCTGGGGGTGTAATGGTTAACAACCTAGTCTAGCAAACTTACACGAGTCAGTTTGAGTCTCATTGGGTGTCCCATTCAAGCAGCATTGTGCCACATTGAAGCAAAGAGCTTTTTAAATTACTACTTCGTATCGTCAGAGGAGCACCTGCAGTTTAGCGTCATACACAGGATACTCATTTTAGTGGGGCGTCTTACCCTTATGCACGAGATTCAATCAGCAACATTAGAGCCCCCCCCCCCCATAAGGCGTCATTTTGTTGAGGTCATTTCCTCTCGAGTAACATTTTTGATTTTAACTATTACGTACTTTAATTTAATACTATCAGGTTTTGAAAATAGGAAAAATTCTACAAAAATCTCAAATTTTAGTTGCTAGATATACATCTTTAATAGTTTAGTGTGGTTGAATTTTATGGCATATCAACAATTTTTGGTTATTTAATGCCAAATACTATTTCTACTTATAGATCAAATATATATAATTTGCAAACTCATTTTATAGATACATCTTGACAAGACGACCAGACCTACTGATAGTCAATAAAAAAAGAGAACCTGCCAAAAAGTGGACTTTCTCGTCCTGGCAGACCACAGAGTGAAAGTAAAAGAAAGCGATAGGAGAGATAAGTAACTGCCCGTGGTGTAATGATTATCGTCGTAGGAAATGGACACGGCGACACGAGTTCAAATCCTGGACGAGACTGATTGCATTTCACATAGCACTAATACCCTTGGGAAAGGTATGAATCCAATTATTCTCCCTCCAGCTATGGGTAAATAGTAGGGCAGACTAGGTTCTTCAGCCTTGGTGAGGCAATTTGTCTAGGAGAAGGAAAACTCTGAATTCAAACCTGTTAAACTTCCCTTAAAAAATTGACTTTGTGTCATATCCTGCTCGAGCTGAGGGGGTTGTTAAATATGATAAGTGATTAGACTTTGCTTGAGAACCAAAAAAAAAAAGCAAACAAACAAACCCAAAACTATGGAATATGAAAGTGACGGTGATACTAATTGTGCTTGGTGCACTAACATCAATCAGGATAAGGAGAACAGTCCGAAAAAATAACACACAAAATATTGCATATTTCACATCCAATTCACATACTTTTGTATGGTTTATTGATTTATTAATTTTAATGGTATGTCAACCCATCTGTGTTTATTTGATACCAAGAGGTTAGGGAATTGCGCACATACGTTTATATGTATATTTTTTGCCAATTTTTTTTTTAGGATTTTCTTTGTACACGGTTATATGATATTAATTAAGACTATATGATACAAAATAATTTACAAACTGATCTATTTGACTCGTAGATTGGGCCAAAACAGATAATCCCACTCCGAATCATTGTCTACCTTGGAGTAATTGCAAGAAAGAAGTGTTCCACACTTCTAGATCGACAGAACTGAAGCCTCACCATCAGATGCAATTTTGCGGACATTTATGTGCGTGAAAACCAGAACATGTCCAAGAATATTTAACATAAAATTCTCCGCCAACTATGTGTTAAATAAAATCACTGCTGTTCTTCTACAATGATGGCCTTGGCATTAAATAATCCACGAAGATTGATATGCCATTAAGAAGAAAGACAAACGAATGAAATTCTGTGGCATTGTTGTGATGCTGGCAAAAAAGAAAGACACCGGAAACACAAAAAGGTTGAGAGAAAAACATATATTCAAGTAACAGAAACAAGATACAAGCGAACCTGGTTAAACAGTAGTTAGTTGACAGAAAGCTGAGAGTCTAGTGGCATAGCGACGATTCATCCACTACACAAGTGGTATCACACGTGATTGTGTCACGTGGGTCTGGTTAGTACCTCTGAAGCTCCGTTGACGTGTATTTATGGAGGAGGGCGAGTCCGTTAGGTAGGGAGTACAACAGGTATACAAATGAATTACCCAGTCCCAGGCCACTTTATTATCATTGGTTTGTTTGCTTGTTAGTTAGCTTGGGTTTTATGGCATATCAACCTTTGTAGGTTATTTAATACCAAATCATTTTCAAATAGTTCAATTTAGTATAAGTATAGTTTTTTTGTTTACTCAGAGTTAAATGCCAAAAACAGTTCTATTTCAAATAGTTCAATTTAGTATAAGTATAGTTTTTGTTTACTCAGAGTTAAATGTCAAAAACAGTTCTATTTCAAACAATCGAATTTAGCATACAAAAACAGTTCCATTTCAAACAATTCAGTTTAGCATAAGTACGCAGTTTACATGCCAAAACAGTTCTATTTCAAGCTAATCAGTTTAGCATATATACGCAGTTTATTTGGATTTTACCCATTAATAGGACCCTATCAGTTGCTACAACTCCGGACCAGAGTGGACATGGGAGCGATGACAATGAAGGCGTACTCCGCATTCCCCAAAACTCCAGTATTACTGGAACATCACCATCAGATTTGTTTATTGTAATATCAGGACACTCGTTGTGGGTGGGTAGGGGGTATTACTCCTCTGCAGAAGAGCAGTTGGTGTATTCGACAGCCCCAACTGTTTGTTTGCGTCCTTTTTCTCTTCATGCGTTATCAAACTTAAAAAAAGTTGCCTAAACTTGGAAAATGGGGATCTCCTTGAATTGACAGAAGCTGTTTGCAAAGTAAAAGCCTTTTCCCCCACGTTCTTCATGCTTTGGATTACCATCTGATGATGAAAAACGGATATATTTTTTTAAAGAATATAACGCGAGACAGACAATGGCTTTGTGAAGACGACGAAGTGCTAAAAACACGACACAAAATTGATTTCGATCCGAAGAAAGAATTGGTTGGTGGTAGATGGGATTACACTGTGCCGTTCACTTTGGCTTACTAACGGTCGATTTTTACGATTACGGAAGACATCCATTGTCAGCACTTTGGGGCGTTTAAATGCCACTTTGAAAGGAAAAAGTCCCAGTTTGATAAATCACAAAGACGTGGTGTTCCATCATGTTAATGCAAGCTCCATACATACCCATTTGAAAAGATGGAAGATTTCGTCTGGTAAAAAGAAAGTCCGAGCCATTCCTTATTCTACTGAAATAGTTGCATTCGATTACTGTCTATTTCGGATTGGTCTAGGTTTGTTGGGTTTATGGCATATCAATCTTTATTGGTTATTTAATGCCATATGCATTTTCATACAAATAAACAGTTCTATTTCAAACAATTCAGTTTAGCATAAATACACAGTTTAATTGTCAAAAACATTTATATTTCAATCTATTCAGTTTAGTCATACAGTTCTAATTCAAGCAATTTAGTTTAGTATAAGTATAGTTTTTGTTTACGCACAATTAAATGTCAAAACAGTTCAATTTCAAACAATTCAGTTTAACATAAGTACGCAGTTTAGTTCTATTTGACCCATTGATAGATCTCTAACAATTCAATTAAACATTAGTCATTTATTTACATATACTTAGATGATCAAACAGTTCTATTTCTAACAATTCGATTTCGCATAAGTCATTTGTTTGTTCAAGGTCAAACAATTCTATTTGATCCATAGATTGGATTCTATCAGGTGTTACAACACCGAGCTAAAGCGGACCTGGGAGCGATGGCAATGAAGAGGTACTCCACATTCCCCAAAGGTCCAGCATTACTGTAGCATCACCATCAGATACTTTAGTGTCATAACCAGGACACTCATTGTGGGGCGTGGAGTTTTAACCCTCTGCAGAGATGCAGTTGGTGTATTCGAAAGCCCCTGATTATTTAGGAGTTATATAACTATCATCCTGTTCTAGGTATTAAAAACATGTAGACATTAAAACTTCTCATACTTTTCAACCAAATAAAAACATTTCCACAAAAACTGTAAATGTTTTGGGTTTAGTTTGGCTTATTAACTCTTTCTAGGCTATTTACTAAATTTGATTCTCTCCCTATCAATGTAGACTAGAATATGCTAACTGTATCTCCTCTCTAGATAAAAACTCCCCCAAATGCCCTGGGTACGGCACCATACCGTATCTGATGTTAAGGCTCTAGTTTTGGAGATCTGAGAAGTCAGGAGTACACCTTCATTGTCATTACTCCCAGGTCGACTGTGATCAAGAGTGGTAGTACCTGTGGGGGTTACTGCTATGGGTCAAGTAGATCTGTTTAAAAGTTATTCTTATTCTAATGAATACTTGAAATCTTATCATATTTACCCAACCCCTCCGCTCAGGCAGGATATGACACAAGGTCAATTTTTTAAGCGGAGTTTAACAGGTTTGAATTCAGAGTTTTCCTTCTCCTAGACACCAAGGCTGAAGAACCTAGTCTGCCCTACTATTTACCCATAGCTGGAGGGAGAATAATTGGATTCATACCTTTCCCAAGGGTATTAGTGCTATGTGAAATGCAATCAGTCTCGTCCAGGAATTGAACTCGTGTCGCCGTGTTCATTTCCTGCGACGATAACCATTACACCACGGGCACCTCCAAATCCACCTTGAAATCTTATGACTAAATTATCCCCGTGGTTTAATGGTTTAAGTGCTGGACTGCGAAATCGTCGTACGCGAGTTCGAATTCAACGCTATTACGTTTACTTTCGGACGAATATCCTTGGGAAACATATGAAACCCTTTATACTCCAAACTATGGGATAAATAGTACCACTACTGTCCTTCTAAAAGGGTGAATTTAGCATTAAGTAACCAGCGAAGGTTGATATGCCGTTATATAACTAATAAAATAGAACTGCGTTTAAATTTATAGATTTTGATTGGAATACGTTGTATCATATCTAACCGTATGAAAACAAATGACTATCTCAGAAATAAAGTAAAAGTAAAGTTGGTGACCGTAATCGAGGGCGACCAGAAGGCTCCCTTTTCAATAGGTACTACACCGAGGTGTAGGGGAGGGCGCTACTCCTTTCCCTAGATTGCTCCGCTTTACCCTTGATACGTACCTTATATTGCTGAGTGCTAAGCAAGGAGGTATCACGTACCATTTTAAAAGTCTTTGGTATGACTCAAACTGGGATTGAACCCAGGCCTCACGGACCTTGGCGAACACTCTACTCACTAGATCAATGAGCCGGAAAAACACTTATTTGAAACCATATAATTATTAGCATATGATAACAATACTTTAAACCATCTAACTACTTTTAAATTTAAAGTTTTAGATTGGAATAGTTTGTATCATATAAGTTTAAGCAAACTCGTCTCAGAAAGAACTACACAACAAATGATTAAGTTAGCCAACAATGGACGTAACTGCTTAATAAAATACGCCTGAACAGGTTGACATGTTTAAAGCTAGAAATAAAAAAAGGAAAAATTAATTCATTTGTAAACGCTTTATCACAATCATAACTATTCATACGTTGCGATAATATCCCTCTCACCTTTAGGCCCAGTCGGTCGGGACTGTAGAATAAACAGACTGCATCTCTGCAAAGCGGTCAGGCGCTCCACCACCACAACGAGTGTCCTGATATGACACTAAACAATCTGATGGTGAGGCTCCTGTAAATGCCATTGCTCCCGGATCCACTCTAGCTTGAAGTGGTAGCACCTGAGAGAGTCCTATCTATAGGTCAAATAGAACTAAACTGTGTACTTATGCTAAACTGAATTAATTGAAATAGAACTGTTTTGATATTTAAACTGTGTACTCATGCTAAACTGAATTGTTTGAAATAGAACAGATTATTTGTATAAAAATTGATTTGGCATTAAATAACCTCGAAAGGCTATGCCAAAAACAGTTCTATTTCAAATAGTTCTATTTCTATGCCATAAAACTCAAACAAACAACCAAACAATAACCTCACTTTTTATTTTCTATAATAATGCTAACAATCATTTACTTCTACTTGAACTATATCTTTTTGCAAAATACATTGGCGAAATCTATAATAACTATAAAGTATAGACTAATTAAATGAGACCCGATCGTTTGAATATCACTTGGTGTGAGTGACGTGTGGTGACCCAGGGGTCGTTTGAATCCGCGCCTTTGACTGGAAAAAGAGCACATGATTAGATGATATAGTTTAAGATTTAGTTAGTTGTTTCAGAGAAGTTGTGAGAATGAGTGCGCTTATTTTCCCACCCATTTTCAAGAACCACTCCCCGATCTACACTTGGGGGTGTCCTCGTGGTGTAATGGTTAAAGCGATGGACTGCGGAATCGTAGTACGCGAGCTCGTACTCCAGTCGCGCTATTACGTTCACTTTCGGGGAAATACCCTTGGAAAAGGTATGAACCCCCTTATCCTCCCAGCTATGGGTTAAATAGTACCACTACTGTTCTTCTCGGAGAATAGCTTTGGCATTAAATAACCTACAATGGTTGATATGCCATTAAACAAAGAAACCAAACCAAACCAAACCGATCTACACAACTAATAAATAAGGAGAAAAACTTCAAAGAAGAAATACACAAAAGTAGCTTGTTATTTATTCATTCCTACCCGAGATGTCTAACCATTTAAACAGCATGGAAAGGATGGCCCACCAAACAGCGTGGAAATCAGAGTAGAGACACCAACCCAGCAAATAGTTCCATGTATTCTTAATAATAATAATACACTATTATATATTTTCAAGTATTCCCAAACTGCCTGGTCTAGTAGTTAATTTTAATTATCATTAACAACCGTTTGTGGAGGTGCCCGTGGTGTAATGGTTATCGTCAAATGAAATGGACATGGCAACACGAGTTCAAATCTTGGCCGAGAATGATTGCATTTCACATTGCACTAATAGCCTTGAGAAAGGTATGAATCCAATTATTCTCCCTCCAGCTATGGGTAAGTAGTGGGGTAGACTAGGTTCTTCAGCCTTGGTGAGGCAACTAGTCTAGGAGAAAGAAAACTCTGAATTCAAACCTGTAAACTCCACTTAAAAATTGACCTTGTGTCATATCCTCCCCGAGCGGAGGGGCTGGGTAAATATGATTTACAACCGTTAAGGATCCCCCGATATAGGCTAAAAAAGCATTTTGAGGATTGCATCATGATTATCCAGAAAGTTCTGAAAATCAGTGTTAGTTCCAAAGAGTTCCAAGCAATGGCGTAAACTCATTCATCTCCGTAGGGTAATATGCACTTCTGAACAAATGTCCTGGGTATGACATTGGTTTCTTTGGTCTCTTTGTTTAATGGCATATCAAATTTTGTATGTTATTTTTATGCCAAAGCCATTCTCCTTGAAGAACAGTAGTGGTACTATTTAACCCATAGCTGGGAGGATAAGGGGGTTCATACCCCCTTATTGCCCGAAAGTGAACGTAATAGCGCGACTGGAGTACGAACTCGCTTACTACGATTCCGCAGTCCATCGCTTTAACCATTACACCACGAGGACATACCTGGATATGACATTAAACCATCTGATGTTAAGGCTCAAACCTTGGAGATTTGGGTAATGTGGTGTACCCTTTTATTGCTATTGCCCCAAGGTCCACTCTGAACCAGAGTTGTAGCGCCTGAGAGAGAACACAGGGTTAGACTTGTAGGGCCTTGCTATATGCCTAGCGTAGTCGGCTGGGGCTGTAGAATACATCGACTGCATCTCTACTGAGGGTTAAGAATCCCTACCCGCCACGAATGTTCTGGATATGAAACTAAAC
The DNA here is from genome assembly GCA_963585895.1 of Sepioteuthis lessoniana. Lineage (NCBI taxonomy): Eukaryota > Metazoa > Mollusca > Cephalopoda > Myopsida > Loliginidae > Sepioteuthis > Sepioteuthis lessoniana. Next base: position 33,438,597 of record OY757922.1, on the reverse strand, counting down.
AATCTGACAGTGAGGCTGCTGTAATGCTGGAGTTTGGGGAATGCAGAGTAACCTTTCACTGCCATCGCTCCTAGGTCCACTCTGGCCCGGAGTGGGTAGCATCTGAATAGGTCCTATCTATTGGTCAAATAGAAATGTTTGGTATTTAAACTGTGAGCAAACAAATGTCTTGCATTAAATCGAATTTTTATATATAGAACTGTTTGATCATTTAACTGTGAGTAAACAAATGACTGTTAAATTTAATCGTTAGTGAAACATAGTAATTCTTTGAACCACTTAATTGTGTTCCAACGAATGATTAATGATGAATAAAATTAATAGTGTCAAATAGCAATACTTGAAATTCTTTGACAGTGGGCAAAAAATGATCTCAGGCTCGTTTAACAAAATGTGTTTAGAGAACATTTATTAAATATTTATATGTAAAGTGGATTTGGAATTAAATAACCTGTAAGGGTTGATATGCCATAATACCCAAATAAACCAAATCTTATATATTCAATCTATATGTATAAAGATGATATGGCTCGAAAAAACAGTAAAAGGTTGATATGCCATAAACAAAATCAAACCAAATTATATATATATATATATTAAACAAAGACACCATTGGTAATTACAGTCAGGGAACTAATAAAACAATAAAACAACGAAGGACCTTTTCGTCCGGCTCTTTTCAAGTATCAACACCGGGAACTCATGTAAAAACGGGGTATGTGTATATATAATATATATAATCAGGATGACTAGATAGAGGAAGAGAAAAAAAATACTAAGTAACCCCTGTATCTAGGAGTTCCCCGAAAATATTAAGAATATGATTGTTTAACTGCCTGCATAGAGAGGGGTGATTCATCGAGATATAAATCGCCTCTAGGAATTTGAGATGGGATTTATCCCTAATATATGTATATGTAAGAGGATTTAGCATTGAATGACCTACAATGGTTCATATGCCGTGAAATTCGACTTTACCAAAACTAATTAATCATGAAGAACGTGTAAAATTTACGCTGCAACGTGTGTTTTTGAAAAGCAAGATTTTGAGGCATCCCCCAGTGATCTACCCGGTAACATGACCTCTGACATCAGTAATAGCATGTTCGTATCTGTTGGGTATCACCCACCCTTTTTCACACAATGAACTAGTCCATCTGGGATATATAGCAGTAGCTACTAATACCAGAGCAGACTAGAAGGTGAAGAGCAGCTTCTTATAGGGATAGTATTAGAGCGTTGGAGACTGGAGATCGCACTAGATCACCTTACTTGCTACCGTAATAACGGAAGCCAATACTATCGTTGGACTATATCTTTATTCTGTATTCACTAATCCGATGTTCTTGTCTACTAATAGTCTCTCTATTGTATATACTTTTTCCTGGGAATATATCTCTATTTCCTCTCATATCGTGGTTTTGCCCTTTATTTAATATTACAAGCGTTCACTTATCAGGACGCAGCTGTATCAAAAGCTGGTTTTCGTTACTTATACACTAGTCCAGAAATATAAATAGCACACAGCCCCATGCAACCTACTTTCTGAAGTTGAAAAAAAAACCGCCCCAAATTAAGCAAGATGTCCAAGTTCTCTACTGGTTAGACCAGACATACAAGAGAGCATAAAATAGTGCCACATGTGATCGATCATTGAAATACCACATATGTTGAAAATTACGCAGAAGGGAAACTGGCCTGTTGAGTCACCTGCACACAGATATTCGTATAATACATTGTTTTTACTTCAAGAGATGACAATCTTCTGATCTGAAGAAGTAATCATCATCATATTTGTGTATTTACATACGTATATAGATAACACGCACACACACACAGATATATATATATATATATATATATATATCGTCACGTCGCGCTGACAGAACAGATATACTTGACTCTGTCTGTCTGTCTCTGTCTCTCTCTCTCCATCTGTCCCTATCATCCATTGCTTCTGGTAAGTCTTCTGAACTAATCGTCTCCTTAGAAGCGTAATGGTTATAGGCGTTGATTCTCTAAGCTTCTAAGGCCACAATCATCTACAGGTTGCAGGTTCAATCATGACTGCAAGCGAGTAACAATATAGGAATACTTAACAGTTGTACCCGGTTATGGCTAACGGAATCAGAACAGGTGGCCCCCGTGAATTCAATAAAGAGCGTAGTTTGAAGTTCCATGAAGGTTCCCGAGTTTGACAAATACCTGAAGAAGGCCGGATGACATATAGACCGAAACGTTGTGGAAATAACAATAAGGATGAAGACAACAGTCCGAAAACCCTTAATGATAAAAATCATCAAGCTTCGTCTCAGAAATTTTGACAACTACTATGGTTGTTATGCCATAGAATTAAATCAATCCGAACCAAACTAATTTTGAATATTTTGGTATAGTAATACGTATGAATTAGTAGTTCCCAACAGAGTTCTAAGGGGGTATCCTTGTGATGTAATGGTTAACGCGCTCGGCTGTGGAATCATTGTAAGAAAGTTCGAACTCCAGGTGCATGATTACGTTCAGTTTCTGACAAATACCCTTTGGAAAGGTATGGACCCCCTTATCCCCAAAGTCATGGGTTAAATAGTAACACTACTGTCCTCATTGAAGGATAGATTTGGCATTAAATAACCCAAGAAGGTTAATATGCAATTAAACAACTAACCAAACCAGAGTTCTAAGAATTGGTAGTGCAAAGACGGTTAGCGTAATGGTCTCCCTATGTTTTGTTTTACACTGCTCTTAACAACAGTAAACAAGTAGTCATGGACTAGTTCAACTACTCCCAGAAAAGGTATGATAGGCTAGTTCACAACAATTTGCCATTTTGTTTTCTTTTTGTCATGATCTTCATATGTTTTTTTTTAACTGGTTTTGGTGGTGAAGGCGATGTCTTGGGCAGAAATATTTGGGCGCAGCCCATCCTTCTCCATGTCAACAAGTGGTTTGGATTCAGAGTTTGAAAGAAGCAGAAGATACCCCACACAAACATTTACGGACACGGACTACGCCGATGACACAGCGCTTCTGGCAAATACACCAACCCAAGCTGAAACCCCACTTCATAGTCTGGAACGAGCAGCTGCAGGCATAGTCTTCCATGTCAATGCTCACAGGACGTAATATGTGTGCTTTAATCAAAGAAGCGACGTCTCTACACTAAATAGTAGCTCTCTGAAACTCGTAGACAATTTCACCTACCTAGGAACCAGGGTCTAATTAACAGAGACAGACATCAACAGGCGACTAGCAAAGGCATGGACAGCTATCGATAGGCTATCGGTCATATGGAAGTCAGACCTAACCGATAAAATAAAACGCAGTTTTTTTTTTGCAAGCGGCGGTCGTGTCCTTACAGCTATATGGATGCACTACATGGACGTTGAATAAATGTATGGAGAAAAAGCTTGATGGCAACTACACCAGAATGCTGCGAGCAATATTTAGCAAGTCTTGGAGGTAACTCCCACCAAACAGCAACTGTGCGTCTACCTACCACCCATCACGAAAACTATCCAAGTTAGATGAACCAGACACGCATGACACTGCTGGAGAAGTAGGTACGAACTCATAAGTGACATACCCCTGTGGACCCCTTCACATGGACGAACAAAGGCCGAACGACCAGCTAGAAACAGCACTGTGCCGATATAGTGTGTAGCCTTGAAGATCAACTGGGAGTGATGGATAATATAGAAAAGTTGTGGGTGAGGGTCTGGGATATCCGTGCTGACGGCGTGACATGAAGATGATGATGAGACTGATTGCCATATCAAGATTTGAGAGCCCAGCCTTTTTTACTATTTACTTATAACTGGAGAGAGAGAGAGAGAGAGAGAGAGAGAGAGAGAGAGAGAGAGAGAGAGAGAGAATTGTTAGATATAAGACATTCCCAATAATATTAGCTCTAACTGAAATACAGATGGTCTTGTTCAGAATTTGACTTTGAGTTGCCGAATATACTCGCCTCGATGATAAACATTTCGCTACGAGCACGTGGTATTGTCATCCCTTTGTCTTTAAAGATTACATCATCCAAATGCTTGTCACATGTGACGCGGAACGGTTTCTTTCAATTTGTAAGTTCAGGTAGAGGCTTTTTCACTGTAATGTGTCCTAGGATCCAAAAGGTTTGATAAGATTTGTTGGTACGAATAATTGCTGAAACGAAATTTTGCTGCAGGAATCTAATCAAAGCAATAACTACCTGGGTATGTATTTACAAACCCCTCCGCACGGATTGGATGTGACATAAGGTAATCTTTAAGCGGAGTTTAACAGGTTTGAATTAAGAGTTTTCTTTCTTGAAGACTGGTTTCTTAACTGAGGCTAAAGAGCATAGTCAGCCCTACTATTAACCCATAGCTGGAAGGAGAATAATTGGATTCATACCATTCCAAAGTGCTTTGTGAAATGCTCTCAGCCTCGTCTAGGATTTGAACTCCTGTCGCCGCGTCCATTTCAAATGACAACAACCATAACACCACGGAATAAATACCTAGGTTGGTTGCTTGGTTGGTTGTTTGGGTTTATGGCATATCAACCTTTATAGGTCATTCAACGCCAAATTCTGTCTATATATACATACATATTCAACCAAAGATTTTAAAACGAATATTAAGGGAGGTAGAATTTTCTATTAGCAGGATTTCATTTGGTTGCACAAGATTAACCAGTTTAAGTTGTCATATTTTTTGGTACAACACTGTCTCACTCAAGAAGGACAGAATGTCATCTATTTTGACGTTCTCGAACTGATCGGTTAAGTTATTTACTTTGAAAAATCGCTTTCTGATAACAGCGAAAGTTCTGCATTCTATAAGAATGTGTTTAACACTGCAAGTTGTCTGGCAGGTTAAACACTGCGGTTGTGCTTCCTGTTTCAAAATGAAAGAGCGAGTAAGCCTTGTATGACCAATTCGCAATCGGGATATAACAACTTGTTCTCTTCTCGATGCTGGTCTCCACTCTCCTAAGGTGGGCTGAATTTGGAAGAGTTTATACCTAGGTAGTAACCCTTGTAAGACACTCTAGACCTTTAGACAATAAAGGAAGGACAATATAAAACAAATATTGTTGGACCAGAAAGCCTTACCAGAGAGGAATGACATAGATTCTATGAGTCCAGAAAAGAAGGATGAAGAGGACTCGCCAGCATTGAGGCTTGCGTAGATGTAGCAATTCAAGGGCTCAAAGGATATACAAAAAAGAGCAGAGAAAGCTTGATCTGCTTTGTGTTTTTTAATGGCATATCAACCTTCTTGAGTTATTTAATGCCAAATCCATTCTCCTAGAACAGTAGTGGTACTATTTAACCCATAGCTGGGAGGATAAGAGGGGTCATACGTTTTCTAAGGGCATTTGTCTGAAAGTAAACGTAATAGCTCGAATGGAGTTCGAACTCGCTTACTACGATTCCGCAGTCCAGCTCTTTAACCAATACACCACGTGGACACTTCCTACAAAGATTGATTACAGCAACCAATCACAATGATATAAATAGTAATAACGCAAGGACAAACAGAAAAGCGTGAATTTAAAAAAATTAGAAAACAAACATGGGAAGAAAAACAACTGTATGGATACTTCAAGAGGTAAACGAAGGAAATAGTACATAAGATGATGTTGACATGGTTGAAAAGAGGAAACCTGAAAAGAAAAACTGAATCTCTTATAAGAACACCACAAAAGGCAATGTGGTGATTGAGATAAAACAGTAAATCATATGGTGAAGCAAACAGGAGTGAAAGGAATTCAATGGAAAGCTGGGCTATCATTATTGATGTAAAGGAATCCAATATTTCCTTATTATTTCTACAGGGATTTAAGATGATTCAAAAATGTCTCTTAGCATGATTGCACGACCCAGAAAATGATATTTCAATGGCAAATTGGCCAGGAATTGCAGCATCGTCAAATTCAGAGTTCATCTCAGGGAGATAAGAGGTTTATTGAATTGTTGGCTTTGCATAACGATAGGTGGCGCTGCTTTTCTTCCTCCTAATGCATAATTTAATATTGTCAAATATCGAAAAATTCAATTGATTGTTTTTTTTTTTTTCATTTAACTGTGATTTTACAATATTTTCAACATAAATTATTGCCAGAAAAATAATAATGATATTAATGCAAAAATCTGATTGACTTCTATTTCGAAATTCTTAAAAGTTTTTAATATGCTTGTTTATACTACATTTGTTTCCAAAAAGAGTACAATAAAATTGGTGAGCAAAAGGCCCAAGGTTTTTTTGCGGGAAGAGGAAGAAGAAAAGGAGACTTTGTTGTTCAGGGAGCCCTAGTTAGTCTCTTTCACGACTAGACACACTATAATTTATTTAACTATGATTTATCCCCATTCATCTCTAACGTGCAACAGTCACCAGTATGGAATCTACATAAGACCCATATACTACAGGAACGTTCTAAATAGATTCTTCCTATTTCTACATTACAGGAACGTTCTAAATAGACTCTTCCTATTTTTATACTACAGGAACGTTTTACATAGACTCTTCCTATTTTTATACTACGGGAACGTTCTAAATAGACTCTTCCTATTTTTATACTACAGAAACGTTCTAAATAGACTCTTCCAATTTTTATACTACAGGAACTTTCTAAATAGACTCTTCCTATTTTTATTCTCCATCCTGTAGTTGGAACAAAGCATGCACTGTTTGTATCCCCTGTTTGGTTCGTATTTATGGCATTGGTACTTGATGCCACCTTGCTTAATACTTAATGGGGTAGTGCCCTCCTCTACACCTCGGTGTAGTAGCTATTGAAAAGGGAGCCCTCTGGTCACCCTCGACTAAGGTCACCAACTTTACTTTTAATTTACTATTTAACAGCATATCAACCTTCGCGCTTTATTTTTAAGCTAAAGCCATCCTTGTTGAAGAACAGTACTGGTACTATCAATTAGTTTGGTTTGGTTTCTTTGTTTAATAACACATCAAATTTTGTGGCTTATTTAATGCCATAGTCATCCTTGTAGAAGAACAGCTGTGGCACTGTTCAGCCAATAGATGGCGGGTAAAGGGTTTTATATATTTTCTAAGGGTACTATTCGACACAAAGTCAATTAAGCTGAGTTTGTACCAAGTTTTTTTTCCCGTAGACCAGATGCCATGTCGTAACTAGATTAAAGATACTTCTCTGCCCTACTATTTAACCATATATAGAAGGAGGATAGTGTGATGTATTCCTTTCCCAAAGATATCATCGCAAGGAGAGATTCAGACAGACTCGCCCTGAATTTGAATTCGAGTTGCCGTGTTCGTTTATCACTACGATAACCGTTTCACCTCTTAGTATCTTTGGTAGAATCAATTGCCCGTCTTTACACAAAGTGAAAAACATTTTTTACGTCTCTTTATGTTCCCGTCCTTGCCTTCAGGACGTTTGTGTTTCCAAAGACTATGGAGAAAACTTTCGATCCACTAGTCGACCAGCCAACCAGCTAGCTAGCCAAATAACTCATGCGCAAGAAATTTAGGGAAAGATGTCGCGCCGCTCAGCCGTTTAATGGTATTGCGAGATATTTTTCCAAAATTTAATTCGCAAAACTTCTGGGTCGGCTTCCAAAGTTCACACGACCTCAGACCTTTCTTTAATAGCATTTGGCAAATGCAGCGAGACATTTCTTGGCTATAAACACCTAACTAATAAGTGCGATATATTAAAACTAGCTGTTTATGTGATCTCTGATACCTCGGGTGATATTTATAAAACAAAAAAAAAAGTCAAAACTTCACACTCAGTTTAGTGATTATAAATTACTTAAGCTAAAGTGCCTCGCGTGATATGGTGTAATGGTTAATGCGCTGGCCTGAAGAATCTTAGTACGCGAGTTCGAACTCCAGTCGCGCTATTACGTTCACTTTCGGACAAATACCCTTGGGAAAGGTATGAACGCCCTTATCCTCCCATCTATAGGTTAAAAATTGCCACAACTATCCTTCTAAAAAAAAAAAAGATGGCATTAAATAACCAGAGAAGGTTGATATGTCATTAAATAACCAGCCGACGAACAAACATGATGAAAAAGCTCGCAGGCCATTACTAGTGAGTTCAAGTCTCATTGAATGCCTTATAGTTTTGACCTTGTGAGACAAATCGGCAAACCTTCGGGTCTAACTAGTGGGTTGGTTGGTGATTTATGGAATATCAACCCTTGCGGGTAATGTAATGGCAAGTCCTGCTTATATATATATATATATATATATATATATATATATATATATATAGTGCCTTCAATAAGTTTCCAGACTTTTTTTGTACAGGAATTTAAAATTGTCGTAGACTCTTGAAAATTCGGTATGTTATTGCTGTACGTCTTATGAGATGACTGACCAATTTTTATGATTTCAGGTTCAAATCAACAGCTACAGCAGGAATTGGAAAACACCCTACTAAAACCTGATTGTCACAGCTAGTGAATTTCGAAAATACGATCTTGACGCGAGGACACCTTAGAAGAACGATATGCCATAAAATTCTGTTTTAAACTTGGAAAAAATGCCACAGAAACGTATGGAATGCTTCAGACTGCTTTTGGGGCATCTTGCATGAATCGAGCATCAGTTTATGAGTGGCATAAGAGATTCAAGGAAGGCAGGGAGTCTGTGAGGGATGATGAGAGGTGTGGGAGGAGTAAGGAAGTCAATACACCAGAGTTGATTGGCCAAAGGGTTAGGGTTAGGGTTACTATGTTGAGGTTTTAAGGGAGTTCAGGAAGAGATTCCTAGGGAAGAGGTCAGCACTCTTCAAATCGGGTTAGTGGCATTTCCAACAGGACAATACACGAGTCCACAACTCCATCCTTGTAACAGACTATTTGACCAAGATGGGCATCAAGACAGTTCCTTACCCTCCCTATAGTCCAGACCTTGCTCCCTGTGACAATTGAGGAGATGAAAGAGGCTGTGACGAAGGTCATTGACACGTTCACACAAGAGGACCTCCATGGGGCCTTCCAGAAGTTGTTGGAACGGTACAAAAAGTGCATTGCAGCTGGAGGAGATTACTTCGAAGGGGACTGGAATTTCATGTGTACTATCAATAAAAGTGTCCATACGAAAAAACAAATAATGATCCTCGTATATATACATATATAAGTGTAAATGATTTGTAAGCGAATAGATAACTTTAGATTCGTTTGCACACAGTTAAATGTTTTCAAGAATTGCTATCTGACACTTATAATACTATTCAATATTAATCATTTGTTCGTATACAGTTAAATGGTTTCAAGTGTTGCTTTTTCGCACCAATATTTATATTCATTATAAATCATTCGTTTGCAAACAGTTAAATGCTAACACATATTTCTATCTAGCACTAATAATTCTATTTGATATCGAACACTGCTTGCACACATTTCAGTGGTTTCACTAATTATTATTTAACATTAATAGTTTTTTTTATAAAGTATTCCTATCTAATATAAGTAATTTTCATACAGCTGTATAGTTTCAAATAACTAATAGTAATATCAATTCAATTTAGAATAAGTCATTTGTTTGCACTCAGATTAAATGTCAAACAGTTCTATTTAACCCATAGATAGAACCCTATCAGGTGCTACCACTCCGGGTCAGAGTAGAACTGGGAGCGTTGGCAATGAAGGGATACTCTGCATTCTCCAAAGCTCCAACTTTACTGGAGCCTCAATATCAGATCGTTTACTGTCATATCCAGGACACTTGTCGAGGGAGGTCTTACTCCTCTGCAGAGATGCAGTCAGTGTATTCTACAGCTCCGCGCTGGAAAATTATTTTATTTTAAAAAACGAATTGTAAATTATCTGTATATTACACTGAAAGTAATTCTTTATTACTAAATTTTTCTTGTTTGTGTATATATATATATATATATATATATATATATCATCATCATCATGTGCTAGTAGCACGGATATCCCTGACCCTCTCTCGCCACTTTTCCCTATCGTTCATCGCCTCAGGCAGGTCTTCTGGACAACATCCTGTATCCTCACATAGTTGCTGAATGTATGTTCGTGCTGGTCGTCCTGCTTTTGCACGGCCATGTGTGGGGGTCCATAACAATACATCACTTATGAGTTCGTATATATATATATATATATATATATATATGTGTGTGTGTGTGTGTGTGTGTGTATATATATATATATATATATATATATATCCAAACAAGAGAATTTTAGTATTAAGAATTACTTTCAGTGTAACATATAGATAATTTACGATTTTGTTTTTTAGAATAATATATATATAGAGAGAGAGAGATGTGTGTGTGTGTGTGTGTGTGTGTGAAAATAACTTTAAAAAAGTATAGCATAACGAGATTTCTATAAAAATAATAACCGTAACATTTTAACATAACTTGGTTAATAAAAGCAATGTCGTATATTCCCTTTGCGCTATTTTCCTACCTTCGCTTCCTATGCGATTAATCGTTTCACACCTATTACTACGTAATCTTCACTTGCTACTGTCACGTATTATCGATTTTTGCTTAAATATGATTTTTTAAAAACTTTCTACAACATTTTCTATATTGGGCTCATTGGCCTAGTGGGTAGAGTGTCCACCAGTAGTCCGGGATTCAATCCCAGGTCGCATCAAAGACTTTAAAAATAGTACTTCATACCTACTTGCTTAACACTCTTCAATATAAGGTACGTATCAAGGGTAAAGTGGAGCAATCCAGGGAAAGGATTAGCGCCTTCCCCTACCCATCGGTGTAGTAGCTATTGAAAGGGAGCCTTCTGGTCGCCCTCGACTACGGTCGCCAACTTTACTACTTAGTATATTAACTGATTTTATTTGAAGCATTAACAAAAAGTTATTATAATACGAAACTTAAACATCATAACGGTTTTGTTTTCAGTGTTCTTTTTTCACGTTTGCAGAGGTTAAATGAGGTAAAAAAAATAGCGAAAGAAATACGGGTATTCTTGTCGATAATACCTGACATGTGTAGTCACTTTTACGAAAATATTGATCAGAACAGATCGGAAATATAAATAAAGAATAAACTTCCGGTGAGACTCAAATTCATGTTCCATTCTGCTTTGAAGAAATCTGGTGCTGACGTACCAGGCTTTATACGTTCTAAGCAAATAGTCTATCACAGAAGTAAAAAAAGTAAAAGCTTATTTTAAGGCAGATCGGCTCTACTAAAAGTTGCTGAACTGCTTTAGTTAGCATCTTGTCGGTTGTTTGGGTTTTATGGCACATCAACCTTTGTTGGTCATTCAACACCAAATTCTGTCTATATATACATACATATTCAACCAAAGATTTTAAAACGAATATTAAGGTAGGTAGAATTTTCTATTGGCAGGATTTCATATGTTTGCACGAGATTAACCAGTTTTAAATTGTCATATTTTTTGGTACAACTCTGTCTCTCTCAAGAAGGACAGAATGTCATCTATTTTGACGTTCCCGAACAGATCGGTTAAGTTATTTACTTTGAAAAATCGCTTTCTGATAACAGCGAAAGTTCTACATTCTATAAGAATGTGTTTAACCGTGCAAGTTGTCTGGCAGGTTGAACACTGTGGTTGTGGTTCCTGTTTCAAAATGAAAGAGTGAATAAGCCTTGTATGACCAATTCGCAATCGGGATATAACAACTTGTTGTCTTCTTGATTTTCTCGATGCTGGTCTCCACTCTCCTAAGGTGGGCTGAATTTGGAAGAGTTTATTGTGGATGTTATTGCTCCATTGTTGGTGTCATTTTGTGTGAAGGAATTTATTAATTGTTGGTTTCAGGTCAGTATATGGGATCCTGGATTTATCGGGTGGCAGATCTAAGGCCGATTTGGCTGCTGAGTCTGCTCTTTCATTCCCTCTCACTCCAATGTGGCTTAGTTAGTATCTAATCAGTTTTGTTTCGCTCTGTCTCAAGCGTAATAAATGTCAGACTTAGATTCCCAACCAATATACAATATACGTGAGAGCCGTATGACTGCTAATAACTCTGCTAACAATAATGTCTTCTTTTTGGTTTCAGATTTGAAAATAGTTATGTTATCACAACTATTAATCCTCTCACACAATGCCTTACCTTTTTAGGGTCTTCATTTTTGCTGACTGTGCAAATCATATATAAAACGGACCTGACTATAGTAAAGTAAAGTTGACGACCTTTAGTCGTGGTATTGGATAGCCGGAATACAAATATAAGCGGAAACATAATCAAACATAATTTACGAACTTCAATGAACGAACGAACACACCTGTTTATAAAAATATATCTCTCACACTTTATTACCTAAAGGATTGATGTTTCTGTGATGTGTAAGAGATGGGTAGAGAGAGACATATACTCAGAGAGAGGACTTCTTCTTCCCATATCTTCTCCCAGTGGGTGCCAATGCTTGCACCCCCCTTGGAAGCTCGTCAGAGACACCTCTGATCGATTGCGTGTCCCTCGCACGACCGCGATTCTCTGCCTCTGTCTAAATCTGGCCGCATGGTTGTCATCACGTAGTCTCCTACCGGTTTCACACCTGCTGTACCCGAGTGCCCTGATCGTTTTGTCCTGTTTACTAATCACAACATGACAGCTTGTCAAAGCACACGGGGTCACTAGGAACGAACCGAAAATCCATGACATATGTTATATAACAGAGAGCGACCCGAGGTCTCCCTTTTCAATAGCTACTACATCGAGGGATAGGGAAGGGCGCTACTCCTTTCCCAGGATTGCTCCACTTTAACCTTGATACATACCTTATATTGCTGAGTGTTAAGAAGGAGGTATCAAGTACCATTTTTAAAGTCTTTGGTATGACGCGAACTGGAATTGAACCCAGGTCTCCTGGACCATTGGCCAACACTCTACACACCGTGCCAGAAAATGCTTATTATTCTTCAGTCCTCCATTAATAGAAGCATCAGTATCATCATAGACTTCTATAATAACGGGAACGCTACTGATTCACGTTTGCTTTAGAAATGCTTTACGATTATTTAATATATAGGGCACTTTTCACCCACTAAAAATGGTTAAACTTGATGATCAACCCCCCAATACACACGGGCATTGAGTGTTGGGGGTAAGGATTGCCATCTCCTCTGCTCTTTTACGACACGATTCATTCTTTTAATTGACAGTTTGGTGTCAACCTTCCTCGGTTATTTAACGTCAAAGCCATCAGTGAAGAAGAACGGTAGGGATGATATTTAACCCAGAGCTGAGGGGATAAGGCAGTTCATACTTTTTTTTCATTCTATGATGTCACAGTCCAGGTCATTAGCCACTACACCACGAAAATACACCTCTCAATTGACTATTCTCTTGTTCAAGCGCTTGGGATCTGCAAGAACTCTCTTTTAACGGTTGACTGATTTGAATATTTAGTCTTCTGCTGAAATTTGTTTAAGGAATGCAAATCACAAGATCATTCCATAATTTTTTTTCTCTAAATTGTGTTATTTCAATAAATAAAAAAAAGCAGCAGGATTCCTCTTCGAGGTGTGCAAATGCTAAAAATTTTGACAAGGGTAGCATGAGTTATATGAAAATTAACGAGAAAAAATAATTAGAAAAATTAATTTACCGACACATTGTCAACGAAATCAAAAATGATATTTCGTCTTTATTTCAGAAAGACTTCATCAGAATGACGAATTATTCTAAATTTCAACATAGGAAGAAAACAGATAATCCAAAATAAAAAGATAGAAGGGTCATTAGAAGGAGAGAGAGTATTGAAAGAAAGGGATATAAAGAGATATATATCAGAATGGTGGCGGCAATGGTTATTGGCTATAAAAAGGATTCATTTTTGTAACTGCTGGGCCATGGCTAAGTAGACAGTTTAGAAGCTGCAGTCACTGTCAAGCGTTTCAAATTTCATCAAAGATTTGACCAATAGAAATGGAATATCTAAATGAAAAAAATAATTAAAAATTGACTAGAAGCACGAAAGTGTGGTGGGGAAATAAATGCCTTAGTTTTTGTTATAATTTTTTTCCTATCCATTTTCTATTTCAGTATTATTCTTACGTAAATAATGTCTACAAAGAAAGAGTGAAATCTGGTTGAAGCCAGCTCGTTTTTGTCGGATTTACCAAATCTACCATTTCTTCATGAAAATTAATATTCAATCTTTCCGTCTCGATGTTCAAATCACTCTCGTCAACCGAGTCACTCCAAGGAGAGTGATTACTTTTCCTCAACATTTGGTTATTCCATAATATTTTCCTCTGCATGGCTGGGAAAAATTATATCATTAATTTAGATAATCTACCCCCCTCTTAAGGTGTATTTTATGAAGCCAGAATATTCTGCTATTAAAGAAAAATGCTTTATGTCTTAAATGTTATCATTTTATTTACTACTAAATAAAAACCAAAATAAAAACAAAACAAAAAAACTTGGTGAACATCCTCTAAGTTTTCTAATTCCATAATTTTTACCAGGGGTAGTGTGTGGCACAGTTGCCGTGATGGTTAATTATTTTATTGCCTGGTTTGGTTGGGCCACGAGTTTTTCAGTTGGTTGTTGGGTTGGCTGAGGTCTTTGAACGGAGATGTAAGTCAAATTTGAAAGTTTATGCGAGTATATAACGTTCAACAAAGGAAGGCCAAAATGTAAACAAAATGGATTCATATGTTGTATGTGACAGGTTTAATTTGAAAAGCAAAAATTGTGAATTTTGCTCACGTGAGAGATGATGCAATAGTTTTGCAAGATGACATCACCCCCACCGATATCCTGAATTTAAATGTATAAAAATTTGCGAATTTTGAAAAAGGGATCAGTTATCCAGTCGGTCAGTTGTCAGTTAAAAGTTTGCTTTCAGAAAGTTCTGTAGTGCTGGGAGGGGGCATGTCTGTTTGTGCCTGTTCATAAACCTTTACAGATTCTCTCTCTTTCTATCTGTCTCTATGTCTCTCTCTCCGTCTCTCTCTGTCTCTGTCTCTCTCCCCCCTCTCTCTCTCTCTCGTGCTGCTGTATGCAGTCTGAACATCGAACAATAAATGATTGTTATTTGTTGACGGAGAGTTCTTCTTGTTTTTGAGTTGCCAACATCCGGGCAACTTTGTTCCAACGGATCACCCATGACCGTCAGAAGAAGTTCCAGGTGGATTGTGTCATTCCTTGTCTGTGGATCTTTCAAGCACAGCGTGGGCACAGAGAAGATTGATAAACAAACTATCTGGAAATGTGATACTATAGTATCACAAGTGTAAGACTGTTTAGTTTGATATGGTTTAATGGCATATCAACCATAATAAGTAATTTAATGCCTAATCTATTTTTATACACACAAACAGTTCATTTTGAAACAATTCAGTTTAGCATAAGTACACAGTTTAAATGTCAAAACAGTTCTATTGCTAATTATTCAGTTAAGCATAAGTACACGGTTTAGTTTTATTTGACCCATCGATAGGATCCTATCAGGTGCTACCAGTCCAGGCCAGGCCAGAGTGGACCTGGGAGTGATGGCAATGAAGGGGTACTCTGCATTCCTCAAAGCTCCAGCCTCACCATTAGATTGTTTAGTGTCATATCCAGAACCCTCGTTGGGGGAATCTTATGTCTCTGCCGAGATGCAGTCGGTATATTCTACAGTCCCAGCCGACTGGGCCATGTAACACTGTGTGCGCGAATATATAAATACAAAGTACGGTGAGTAAACTGATTTTGTATTCACCCCAAAAATGAAAATAATGCTGACATTCTGCTTTATCAGATATATTGCCAAAATTACATGAAAATATCTTGAAATATAGTTGTAATAAACAAAATTACTTTCAGCGTAATATATAGATAATTTGCAAATTCTTTTTATATTAAAATAATTTGCAAATTCTTTTTATACTAAAATAATTTGCAAATTTTTTTTATATTAAAATAATTTGCAAATTCATTTTATACTAAAATAATTTGCAAATTCTTTTTATATTAAAAGAATTTGCAAATTATTTTGATATAAAAAAGAAATTGCAGGTTATTTTAATATGAAATAATTTGCAACTTATTCTTTATATCAAAATAATTTGCAATTCATTTTTATGATGAAATAACTTTCTTGCCCAGTCGGCTGGGGTTGTAGAATACACAGACTTCATCTCGGCAGAGGGACAAGACCCCGCTCAACAAGTATCTTGGTTATGACACTAAACAATCTGATGGTGAGGCTCCTGTAAAGCGGGAGCTTTGGGGACTGTGTAGCACATTCAAAGAAATCGCCACAAGCTTCAAACACGGCCTCCAGATGACCTCGGAATCTTCTCCGAGCATTTCTGACAATATCTTAGTTTAAATTGCTAATTGTGCCATGATCCTTGCCTTCCGTTTATTTTTGGTGTTTCACGGACTTTTGTTGGTCTTTCAGTCAACCATCCCTAACATGTAATAATCATTAGATATTACAACTTGAGGAGATCCTATTTACCCAACCCCTCCGCTCGGACAGGATATGACACAAGGTCCATTTTTAAGCGGAGTTTAACAGGTTTCAATTGAGAGTTTTCCTTCTCTTAGACTAGTTGCCTCACCAAGGCTGAAGAACCTAGTCTGTCCTACTATTTACCCATAGCTGGAGGGAGAATAATTGGATTCATACCTTTCTCAAGGGTATTAGTGCTATGTGAAATGCAATCAGTCTCGTCCAGGTTTTGAACTCGTGTCGCCGTGTCCAATTCCTACGACGATAACCATTACACCACGGGCACCTCCTCAAACTTGAGGAGATAGGCGGCCAGATGTTTGAAGTGATGTAATCACAAATATTTTCTGACAGCTAACACTGGGTTCTCTCGCTTGTGTGGCATAGTGTAGAGTCCTATTGCCAGACGTAGGGTTTTCTAGTTGCTACCTTTTGTCCTAAGAAGGTACTACCTTCTCTAGTACCTTGACGTAGGCCTCTGTTTGTTTGTGTTTTATAGCCATTGTAGGTTATTTGATGCCAAATCCATTTTTATACAAATAAACAGTTCTGTTCCAAATAATTCACTTTAGTATAAGAACGCAGTTTAATTATCAAAAACATTTCTATTCCAAGCTATTCAGTTAAGTTAAACAGTTCTAGTTCAAACAATTCAGTTTAGCGTAAGAACAGTTTCAATGTTAAAAACAGTTCTATTTCAAACAATTCAGTTTAGCATACAAAAACAATACCATTACAAACAGTTCATTTTAGCATAAGTACGTTGTTTAAATGTCAGAACAGTTCTATTTAAAGAAATTCAGCTTAGCATAAATACACAGTTTTGTTCTATTTGACTCATTGATAGGACCCTATCAGGTGTTACCACTCCGAGCCAGAGTGAACCTGGCATTGATGGCAATGACGAGGTACTCTGCATTCCCCAAAGCTGTAGCATTACTGGAACTTCACCATCAGATTGTTTAGTCTCATATCCAGGACACTCGTTGGGTGGGTGTCTTACTCATCTGCAGAGATGCAGTCGGTGTATTCTACAGCACCAGCCGACTCTCTCTCTCTCTCTCTCTCTCTCTCTCTCTCTGAGGTTTCGCGTGAATATTATGAAGTTTATTCCTGATAATCACACGAATAAATGAGATGGTTCAATGGAATTAATCTTAAAATTATTTTGATTTTAATTTGTATTTTCAAAAACACAACTCATGATTTTTATTCACTGGCGTCACGTGACATTATATTCTAGTTATTTGAATCAAATCCACTTCATTCAAGATTAAAAAAAAAACAACAAAACTGGCTCCTGACATAGATAGTTGGTTGAGTTTTATGGCATATCAACCCTTGAAGATTATGTTATGCCTAATCTTTTTTCACATTTATATATTAAATATATATGATTTGTAAAAGAAAAGTTTGGAGGTAATTTTTTTAAACGAGCCAGAACTCATTTTTTTTTCACACAGTTGAATAGTTCCAAATATAGCAATCTAACACTAATAGTTTTATTTGCACACAGTTAAAAGGTTTTAAATATTGCTTTTTTACGCAAACAATTCTATTGAACGTAATGTTTTTGCACTTATAATTCTTTTGAACGTAAAGTTTTTACACTAACAATTCTATTCAATTTAAAGTTTTTCCACTAGTAATTCTATTCAACATAAAGTTTTGTAAATTATTAAACAGTTTTGTTAGACTTAGAGGTGGGGCCCTAACAGATACTACAAGGCAGAGTGGGAGTAATGGCAATGAAAGTAAAGTTGACCGACCCTAGTCGAGGGCGACTCGAAGGCTCATCTTTAATAGCTGCAACACCGAGGTGTAGGGGACGGCGCTAGACCATTCCTAGTATTACTCCACTTATCCTTGATAGTACCTTATAGTGCTGAGTGCTAAGCAAGAAGTTATCAAGTACCATTTTTGGAGTCTTTGGTATGATTCGTCCAGGGTTTAAACCCCGGTCTCCCGGGCCATCGGCGAACACTCTACCCATTTGACAAATGAGAATGAAAGGTACTCCAAATTCGACAGAACTCCGCGATGAAAGCCATACTATCAAATAGTTAAGTGAAGGAGTCTGACCCCTTTTCACAGGTGGAGTCGGCATATACTACAACCCCGGCCAACAGGGCTCTTTTGCGTAGACAACTGGTTACCGAATCAGACTAGCGGACCATTCGTAATGAGATTAATTTTCACAGGTTCCCTGTACACATCATCATCATCTTGTCATGCCATCAGCAGAGATATCCCTGACTTTCTCTCGCCACCCCTCCCTATCGTTCATCGCTTCTGGCAGGTCCCCAGGGCTACACCCCCTATCCTCACAGAGCTGCTGTATGTATGTTCGAGCTGGCCGTCCTGCTTTTTCCCGGCCGATAAATACTTAGATCTAGCCAGATTAAAAATATGATTAATAAATTAAAAAAAAACAAACACAGAGTATCTGAATAACAGTGATATCATTTGTAGTTGTCTCTCAGATTCTAGTGAAAATCAATCAGCTAACGTTGGAGCAATACTTATTTCAATGAAATTATCTATCTATCTATCTATCTATCATACGAGGAAAGTTGAGGCCATCAATTCGGGAAAAATGGAAAGTAACAGAAAAATATGTGAGGCCATTGTGCACACCTACTCTAAATTAAATTGTTAATCCTTTGGGCAAAAGATCATAAACCTAGTCTTAATTATCTCGGCTGGGGTGACACGTTTCGGGCTTTTTTCAGAAACACTAAATTATTTTCCTAGCCTGTACCTTCCATTAAAAAAAGCCGATATCAGCGGTATGAGATGATAGCATTTTTTGTTGCGTTTGCGTTTTTATCTACTTATTTTATTTTTTTATTTTTTAAAATGTTTTTTTTTTTTTTTGGCTTAATATGGAAGTTCGCAAGCGTTAAAAATAAACAGTTCATTTCTGTTGCTATTTCCCTAATTAAATAGAAATTTAAAAATTAACCTATTTCATAAAAAAATTCTGTTTTTTTTTCCCCTAATCTCATATTGTTTTGCTACCTTTTATGGCAAATTCATTCAAAATTTATCTATCTATCTATCTATCTATCTATCTATCTATCTATCTCAGTCTATTCTTTATGCTTTTGTAGCAAATTCATTCAAAATCTTTCAATGAACACTGATTTACAGAAATATGCTAGGGACAGAAATATGTTCAATGAAAGAATTCGCAGGAATTTTTTCTTTTTTGGTCGCGTATGTTCAGCATTGGTTGTATCAGTTATTCCTTAACTGACTCACATAGGTCACTTCAAGATGAACGTAGCAGAACGTTTTACCATTTAAGTGGATTTCGTCTGCTGTTATGACTAAAGTTCTGGGTAGTTTTTTGTGTTTTTTTAGGTGGGTGTTTTCTTTAAAATAAATTTTTTTTTCTAAATTTTACGTTCAATTTCTTCTTTCTTTCGCTTCGAATAAAGCGAGACCCAGTTAAAAAATTCCTTCTCTACAAACGGTAACAAAAGTCGTTGAAGAATTAGCCAATGTGAACTTGATAAATTACATGTTGCGAAATAGTTAGCGGGTAGGCAGACTTTAATGAGGCCGCGACTTACCTGATTTTTTGTTCTTTCTTTCTTCTTTCCTGTCGGACAATGAGTTTTACCTGGTTGGATGCCGTTCAAGCTCTGGAAATGGTCTTAGACCTTGAACGAATTTTTGTTTTGACTCTCCCAAGAATTTCCCAATTCTTTGCATTGACATGTTTCTGAGGTCATAAGCGTGGGTTACAGACGTAGAATTTGAGATGATCAAGGAAAATTCAATCGCTCTTTATTTTATATCTCTCTCCATTCCTATCAAACTGTCTATCTTGAACTTTTTACTCCCTTCTCGTAAAGAATTTGTTTTGTTTATACACACACACACACACACACACACACATATATATATATTTATATATATATAATATTTACATGTATATATTGTATATATACATGTATATATATATATAATATATATATGATATAATAATATGATAATATATATATATACATACATATATATATATATATATATATATATATATATATATAAAATAATGATTTCATTTTATTAACTGCTTGATTATTGTTGTTTTGTGAAAACTCCATGAAACCCAGGGGTCGCAGACCAAATTCCATGGCATCAAATATATAACTCTATTATATATTCATTTATTATTATTATTATTATTATTATTATTATTATTATTATATAATAGCTCTATACTAGATATTGAGTACTCTCCATATTATATTGCACTTAGTTCGCTACAAACCCACAAAGTCATTTAGTAACAACCAACACTGATATAATATATAGATATTTACCAACCCCTCCGCTCGGGCAGGGTATGACACAAGGTCAGTTTTTAAGCAGAGTTTAACAGGTTTGAATTCAGAGTTTTCCTTCTCCTAGACTAGTTGCCTCACCAAGGCTGAAGAACCTAGTCTGCCCTACTATTTACCCATAGCTGGAGGGAGAATAATTGGATTCATACCTTTCTCAAGGGTATTAGTGCAATGTGAAATGCAACCAGTCTCGTCCAAGATATATATATATATATATATATATATATATATGTGTGTGTGTGTATGTGTGTGTGTGTGTGTGTGTATGTGTGTGTTATATATACATATATATATATATATATATATATATATATATATGTGATGTATTTTAGCTCTCTTGAAAAACGTCATTACTTTCGGAACACACTAATATACTGATATTACAAAAAGAAGAAAGTGAACACGTATATTCATCTATTTTTACTAGGCGAAGCATAAAATCGATTGGAAAGGTCGTTCACTCATTGGTTCTGTAGAACATTTGATTTTCTATCATTGACCACAAAAATTGATACCAGCGACAGATGGCACAGAACATTCGATAATTAAAAGAAGTCTATTTCTATTTAAATAATAAAAAAATGCATGAAAACCCACGTTAATTTTACAGACTATTCAATGTTCATACTAGGCTAAATTACCTTCTTTTTATTTCTATATCTATTAAAATCAGCTGTCTTCCCCAAGTCGTTTAGCTATCCTTTTGATACTACTTTGCAAGCACATCTTTATTTTTACATACATTTACGCTATTTCTTCACCCCACCATATACTACGCCTATATGCATGTATGTATTTAAATCAAACTCCTCCTGTGAGTATGGCCGTATCGGCTGGGGCTGCAGAATACACCGACTGCATCTCTGCAGGCGAGTAAGACTCCCCCAACGAGTGTCCTAGATATGACACTAAACTATCTGATGGTGATGCTTCTGTATCACCGGAGCTTTGGGGAATGAGGAGTAACACGTCATTGACATTGCTTCCAGGTTCTCTCTGGCTTGGAGTGATGGCACCTCATAGTGTCTTATCTATGGGTCAAATGGAACTGTTTGTTTACATATGCTAAATAGAATTGCTTGAAATAGAACTATTTGATCATTTTGCTTTGTGTAAACAAATGACTAATGTTTAAGTGCGCTGTTAATGTTAAATAACAATACGTGAAATAGTTAAGTGTGTGAAAACAAATTATTAATGATAAATAGAATTATTCGTATTTGAAAGAAATAAGTAAAACCATTTAACTGCCTGAAAAATGTGCTCTGGCTCGTTTAAAATGTTATTAAAAACCGTATATTTAATATATATGTATAAAATGATTTGACATTAAAGAACCGACAATGGTTGATATGCCATAAAAACCAGCCCAACAAAATCTTATAGATTCAATATACGTGTATATAGAGGATTTGGCGTCAAATAACGTACAACAGTTGATACGACATAAAACCCCAAAAAACTAATCCTTACGTATTTAATATATATGTATAAAATGATTTGACATTAAATAACCGACAATGGTTGATATGCCATAAAAACCAGCCCAACAAAATCTTATAGATTCAATATACATGTATATAGAGGATTTGGCGTCAAATAACGTGCAATAGTTGATACGACATAAAACCCAAACAAACTAATCCTTACATATTTAATATATATGTATAAATATTATTAGGATTTAAATAACCGACAATGGTTGATATGCCATAAAAACCAGCCAAACAAAATCTTATAGATTCAATATATATGTAAAAAGGGGATTTGGTGTTAAATAACTTACAATGGTTGATATGCCATAAAACCAAAGTAAATTAAATATCCCCAAGTAATGTTGCATACATATATATATTGGATACATACCGACGCAATGATAACAGACGCAGCAATAAACGACGCAGGAACAAACGACGCAAGAAGACTTCTTTAGAAAAATATTTACCTCTCACTTTATTTGTAAGGTTTGCGTGTGAGAGGGTGCTGGAGACCGAACATAAACTTTATATTTTGACCCCACTGTTATGACCGTCACGTTGTGCCTTTCTTGTTCTCCTGTTGTTCAACCGGAGGCCTATGGCTCACTCTATCGGGGCTTTTCCGAGGGCCCCCTCGGTCGGGTCTGGTCTTCCCTACCACATCTGGTCTCTACTGTCTGGAATTCTACTGGCAACTGCTTTGGCACCCCAAACTCAACAGAGCTAAATAATAATTCAACGCCCACACGATCGCCTACTGGATCTTTGAAATCGGATGTTTAATCGTCATCAAGCGGAAATAACTGTCATGCAGTTCAGAGGTTACTCTCTTCCGGTGCATCACTGTAGTGGCACAATGGGACCTTCACTTTGTCCCATATCTTAAGCCTTAATCCGCCCACGCGATCTCTTTCGATTACTGGCCATTGGAATGTGTCACTTCCTTCCGGTGTATCACCTTGGAATAGTATTTTTGTGCCGGGTCGAAGGTCAAAATATAACAGTAAGATTCGACACAAGGTCAGTTTTTAAGTGGAATTTGATATGTTTGAATTCAAAATTTTCTTTCTCTTAGACCAGTTTCCATATTAAAGTTAGAGTTCAATCTTCCTTACTTATTTCCATAGTTGAAGGGAGTATAGTTGGATTCCTACCTTACCCTATCATACATTTCCTCTACGGATATACACTCTGATAGACACACTTGCATCTCCATTCATTATAGCAATTAATTATATGCAAACGGCGAAAGACGAGCATAGTGTTAATAGATTGATTTTAATGCCATGTCAACTCGTCTTGGCTTATCTTTATACCCAGAAGTTAGTGAATTGCCTTCATTGCAGATTCATATTTACGTTTTTTTTCTGTATTTGTTAATTTAGAAGCATGTTCTACATACACTTATATGATATCGTTTGGTTGGTTGGTTGATTGGTTGATGGATTTTAACGGCATGTCAACCTATCGGGGTTATTTTATGTCTGGGGGGTAGAGAATAACAAGAAAGTGTTGGGTGTTTGTTTTCCAAACGGACAGTTTGAAGAATTCAGATCGGACTTTACAATAAAGGTGTTAAGGCTTGACATGATCAACTAATTGATCGAATCGGGCCTCTTTGAACTCCTCCCCTGACCTAGACCAAGTCAGGGCCGAAATATCGTACCGCAGCTCACGTGACCACTTTGGCATCCGGGTCACGGACCGCTCAGCCACCAGGATCTAGCCCTCAAGTATTACGGGTCACCACTCACAGCCAATAGGTGACCCCATTAAAAGGAGTCTTCCCCCTCTGCAGATGTGCTGTCGGAGCATTTTATATCTTTGAATATATGTTTGTTAATGATGTTGTTTATCCTAATATAAGCTTATTTTAACCGAAGGCTTGTCGAACTTTTGTTGGAACATGTCCGTGTATTTGCACTGAATAGAGAGTAATTTTTGTGTTTTAAGACTTATCGTAAACTATATAAATTCTTATTTTCATACATTTGCGCACCCCCTCCGCATAAGTAGAATGTGGCGCAAGGTCAATTTTGAAGAGGAGTTTAGCTGGTTTAAATTCAGAGTTTTCCTTTTTCTAGACTGGTTGCCTTTCCAAGTTTAAAGATTCCTGTCCACTCTATTGTTTGCCCATAGCTGGAAGGAGAATAGTTGGATTCATGCCTTTCTCAAGGGTATTAGCTCTATGTTAAATTCAGACTCCCTCTTCCATGATTTGAACACGGGTCGTAGTGGCAATTTCCTATGATTTTTTTTAGCTCAGTACGAACTGATAAAAAGTTGAACAACATTTATATTTAGGTTAGTTTAGGTTAGCTAGTTGTCTGAATCTCTGGGACGAAGCTTGATGATTCTTATCATTTCGGGGTTTTGGACTATTGTCTTCATCTTTATTGTTATTTTCACAACGTTTCGGCCGATGTGTCCTCCGGCCTTCTTCAGGTGTTTGTCAAACTCGGGAACCTACACGGAACTTTGAACTACGTCCTTTTTTGAATCCTCGGGGGTCGCCTGTTCTGATTCCGTTAGCCATAACCAGGTACAAGTGTTAAGTATTCCTGTATTGTAACTCGCTTGCAGTCAGGATTGAACCTGGAACCTGCAGATGATTGTCTCCTTAGAAGCTTAGGGAATCAATGCCTATAGCCGTTACGCTATGGGTCAAGTAGTGGATTCAATAAAGGACGTAGTTCGAAGTTACGTGTAGGTTCCCGAGTTCGACAAACACCTAAAGAAGGCTGAAGGACATTTCGGCCGAAACGTTGTGGATTTAGGTTAACTGTTGTTAATCTTTAAAAGCCAGTGCGTATTGTGCAGGAGATTTTTTTCTCCAAAATTTCGTAGTCCATATTTAGGGGTGCGTGTTATACATGATTATTTGTTATTTACCAATAATTACACTTTTTTATTATTCATTCGGTTAATAGAGAACAAAATCTTGAAAACAAAATCCTGGCTGGTCGGTTACATTAAGCGGGATCTGTGTATGTCAAGTATGTATGTTCAAGGAGTTTTGAAAGATATCCTGTTTTTTTTTTGGGGGGGGGGTTCTTCTTATTTTTTTGTTTTTGTATTTTTTCTTACGCCAATAGATATAATCTCTTGGCATTCTTTACACAATGTTTTTTTAGATCCAAATTGTTGGCTAATTTTTTTAGGAACCACACAAAAACCAAACAAAAAAAAATAACCCAACGAAAACGGAAGTTTTACCTTAGAGTGTCACGCTTCAAATTGTTTAGGTATTTGCAGGATGTAACTTCCTGTTTTATCTTTGAATGTTACCACTCCCTGCCATCTTGTTTATGGTAATTACAGGATTGTAACTTCCTGTTTTGTGTCTGCTTCTGAAGTCAAAGACAGAAACGAAGTCGCAAGAAATTGAATTAAAAACAATTTTTTTTTCTTGGCTGTTCCAGTTTTAATGCTCATCATTTTAAAATCTGTTTTTTCTTTCTCTTTCAGACAAGCACGAGGCGCAAGGAAAGTACAAAACCCGCAGAAACGAAAACAGGAATTTGTAAGTTAGGATTTCTATTATTTTCCCCCTTCTTATATATATATATATATATATATATATATATATATATATATATATATATCAGCGATTATCAACCCTTTTTATGACCATGCCCCAACTAGGCATCACTAAAATCCTAATGACACCGTACCCTGTGACGTATAATTCTTATAATTGAAAAAAAAGAACCCTTATTCTAGTGTAGAACGTCTAAGAGGCCATTAACTTGGACGAAATACATTACCAAAGAAAATGACATTCATGAAAAAGAAAAACGAAAGAATGAAAGAATGAAAGGAGAGTTGAAATAGTGAGGAAAAAATAACTAAGAAATTGTTTACAAAAATATGAATTGTTATAAAAATGATAATGATAATAATAGAAATAATAATAGTAAAACTGAAATGAAGCGAAAAGAGTAATAAGTACCAAGACCTTGCTAGAGAGCTGAACAAACTATGAAACATGAAAGTGATAATGATACCAATTGTAATTGTTGCACTGGGTACAGTTACCAAAGGATTGGTACAGGAACTAGAGAACTTGGCAATAAGGGGACGAGTTGAGACTATCCGAACTACAGTATTATTGAGATCGACCAGAATACTGTGAAGAGTTCTGGAGATTTGAGACAGTTTGCCATCTCTCAGACTCGAGTGAAAAACTATCAGCTAAAGCTGATGTGAAAAACTCTCAAGGAGTAAACGATAATAATAATAATAATAATAATAATAATAATAATAATAATAATAATAATGATCGACCTTGCTAGAGAATTAAAAATATCTGTGGAACATGAAAGTAACGATTGTGCCAATTGTGTTTGGCGCATTAGGCACAATAACTAAAGGATTATTAAAAGACCTGGAGGACTTGAAAGTTGGCAGACGGGTAGAGACTATCCAAACGACAGCACTGCTAAGAACGGCCAGAATCCTGAGACAAGTCCTGGAGACTTGAGGAGACTTGCTGTCACTCAAACTCAAGTGAAAGGCCATCAGCTGACACTGATGTGAAAAACTCTAAAGGAGAATGTTGACTTTGCTGTCCTGGCTGATCACAGAATAAGTCTGAAGGAAAGTGAAAAGAAGGATAAGTACCTCGACCTTGCTAGAGAATTGAAAAAACTGTGGAACATGAAAGTAACGATCGTGCCAATTGTGATTGGTGCGTTAGGCACAGTAACTAAAGGATTATTAAAGGGTCTGGAGGACTTGGAAGTTAGCGGACGGGTTGAGACTATCCAGACGACAGCATTGCTGAGGACGGCCAGAATCCTAAGACGAGTCCTGGAGACTTGAGGAGACTTGCTGTCACTCAAACTCCAGTGAAAGGCCATCAGCTGACACTGATGTGAAAAACTCTAAAGGAGTAAATAATAATAATAATAATAATAATTGATTACTTAGCGTCCAGTTGGCGCAATACTAACATTAACAGAATTTAAAGAATGGCATGATAAAACAGCACATTGCATTCTTTGGAAAGTATGTAAATTCCAAAGAATATTGAATTGTGAAAAATGGTATGAGCACTAACCAGAACCAGTAACAGAAGCAAAGGAGCTGCTATTTTCGGGGACTTGATTATCCTAACTGACAGAAAAATTAAGAGCAATAGACCAAATATCATATATTAAATTGTGACTGTTATATAGCATTACCTGAAATCGTTTAACTGTGTGCAAAAGAGTTCAGACTCGTTCAAGAATGTTATGAAGCAAATTTGCTAAGAAAATCATATATTAAATATATATGTATAAACAGGATTTGGCATTAAATAACCTACAATGGCTGATATGCCATAAAACGCAACCAGATCAAATCTTATATATTTAATATAGATGTGTGAAGAGGATTTGGCATTAAATAACCGACAATGGTTGATATGGCATAAAGCCCAACAAAATCAATTCTTATATATTTAATATATATCTATGAAGAGGATTTTGCATTAGATTACTTACAACGGTTGATATGCCGTAAAACCCAACCAAACCAAATCAAGATAAATAGAATAATCTTTGTAAAATACTTGTCTTCATACCTGGTGAAGAAATATTTTATATTAGGCACCAGTTTATTTAGTTTCCGTCTCAAGTTCTCTCATTTTGGGATATATATATCTGCTAGTCTTATGAGATCTCAAGACTAATCGCAGATTAATTTTACTCAGGTCCTTCTGCAAAAACCTACAGGTAATACGTATCAATTTTGTAGCAAAGTATAGAGGCCTGTCGGTTACAGCTCTCGAATTCAACGACTGCGTCTCTGCAGAAGGATAAGGATTCCTCTCCACAATCAGTACCCTGGATATGACACTAAAAGATCTGCTTGTGAGGCTCCAGTCCTGGAGTTTTGGGGAATATGAAGTACGTCTTCCTAACCATTACTCCCAAGTCCACTCTGACCAGGTGTGTTTGTATCGGTTAGGGTTCCATCTATGGGTCAAATAAGGCTACTTTAATCATTTACTATACTTGAAAGCATCTAACAGTGTGCAAACAAATAACTAATCTTAAATTGAATCATTAGTTTTTCACATCAATACTTAAAACCATTTAACTGTGTATGAATAATATTAGAGAGCAATTGTTGAAACTATTTAGTGCCCTGGATATGACATAGAACTTGATTTGATTGTGACGCTCCGGTCTTAGAGTTTGTCTAATATATTGTCATTACTCCCATGCCCACTCCCATCCAGTGTGATAGTACTTGTTATCGTCCCATCTATTGATCAAATAGAATTATGCAATCATATTCTATACGTGAAAACCTTTAACTATGTGCAAACAAATGACAGGTCATAAATTGAACTATTAGTATTACATAGCAATACTAGGAACCATTTAACTATGTGCAGACAAATAAATAATATCGAATAGAATTACCCTTGTTAAATGACTATACTTAAAACCATTCAACTCTGAGCAAATAAATGAGTTCTAACTTGTCTAAAGATGTTACCTACAAACTATTCGTTTACAACAAACACACACACACACACACACACACACACACACACACACACACACACATATATATATATATATATATATATATATATATAGGAGTTGGCATAAAATAGACCGAACCATCTATGGGTCAAATAGACATGATTAATCGTTTACAATGCACAAAACAAATGGTTAAATGATTGATATTAAAGTGAAATATTAGTATTATTTGATTGGGTTTGGTTTTATGGCATAGGTTATATAATGACAAATCGTCTTTATACATATATAAAGATATATAAGATTTGGTTTGTTTCGGTTTTATGGCATATCATTTATTGTACGTTTTTTAATGCCTAATCCTCTTTAAAATATATATTAAATATATAAGATTTGGTTTGATTGGGTTTTATGGCATATTAACCATTGTAGGTTATTTAATGCCTAATCCTCTTTAAAATATATATTAAATATTTAAGATTTGGTTTGATTGGGTTTTATGGCATATTAACCATTGTAGGTTATTTAATGCCTAATCCTCTTTAAAATATATATTAAATATATAAGATTTGGTTTGATTGGGTTTTATGGCATATTAACCATTGTAGGTTATTTAATGCCTAATCCTCTTTAAAATATATATTAAATATATAAGATTTGGTTTGATTGGGTTTTATGGCATATCAACCATTGTAGGTTATTTAATGCCAAATCCTCTTTATACATATATCTTAGATATACATTTTGTCAACATATTTTGTAGATAACATCTGTAAATCTGTCTGAGCTCATTTTCTTTTACACACAGCTAAATGATTTTGAGTATTTCTCTCTTACACGAATAATTCTATTTACAATTAATCATTCATTAGCACACTGTTCAATGGTTTCAATTATTGCTATCTAGTACTAATAATTCAATTCAACATTAATCATTTGTTTGCTGACATTGAAGTGGTTGCAAGTATTGCTATTCAACACTTATTCTAATCAACACTATTCATTCATTTGCACAGAGTTAGGTGGGTTCAGTTATTGCTATGAAATAACATAATTCAGTTTAGACACACAGTTAAAGAGTTTTGCACTGATAATTCATTTGGGAATTTAGGAGGTGCCCGTGGTGTAATGGTTATCGTCGCAGGAATTGGACACGGCGACACGAGTTCAAATCCTGGACGGATTGCATTTCACATAGCACTAATACCCTTGGGAAAGGTATGAATCCAATTATTCTCCCTCCATGGGTAAATAGTAGAATCCAATTATTCTCCCTCTTATGGGTAAATAGTAGGACAGACTAGGTTCTTCAGCCTTGGTAAGGCAACTAGTCTAGGAGAAGGAAAACTCTGAATTCAAACCTGTGAAACTCCGCTTAAAAAATTGACCTTGTGTCATATCCTGCTCGAGCGGAGGGTTTGGGTAAATATGATAATTCAATTGAGAATTTCATTCGTTCGCAGAAAGTTAAACAGTTTCAAGTATTGCAATGTATAAGTAACAATTCAATAAGACCGTCATTTTTTACAAGCCGTTAAATGAACTGACTATTTCTAACAATTCAATTCTTCTTAAAGTCATTTTTTGCAGAGTCTTAATGTCAAACTCTTCTATTCGAGCCACTCTATTCGATAGAACTCTATTAGGCACTACTGCCAAAATGGACTTGAGAGTAATGGCAATGAAGAGGTAATTCAGGTTCCCTAAAGCTACTGGACAGGAGCCTCACCATCACATTGTTTTGTGTAATATCCGGGACAATCGTTTGGCCGGGGTCATTCTCCTCTGCAGAGATGCAGTCAGTGTATCCTCCAGCCGCAACCGACTTAGTTGTAGTCATGCTTCAAACCATTTAACTGTGCGCAAACAAATGAGTACTGGTTTAAACATAATTAAATTTAAAAACTATTCGTTTACAAATCAGGATTTGGCATTAGATAACCTACTAGGATTGATAAGCCATAAAACTCTAGCAAGCATGCAACCAACCGACCAACCAACGTATGGGTCTGCATCAGTTCTGAGAAGCTTTACACAGATTAATTTCATCATCAAAGATAGCTCTTTTGCTTATCGCTTATGCAGCGGGTTGAGTTCTATTTGTCCCTACGATAGGACTCTCTCAGGTGCTACCACTCAAGGCCCGAGTGAACCTGAGAGAGATAGCAATGAAAGGGTACTCCACATTCCCCAAGGCTCCTGCATTACTGTAGCGTTACCATCAGATTGTTTAGCGTCAAATATAGGACCATCGTTGGGGTAATCTTACCCCTCTACAGAGTGGCAGTCGGTGTATTCTACATACCCCACTCCAGCCGACTGGGTAACTGGTCTTCTAATTTCATTGGCTAGGCACTTAAAGTGAAGATGGCTCCTTCTTGTTTAAAGCACAAACTTGGCCTTGTTTGTGTTTATGTTGAGGCCAATGTCTCTTGCTGCTTGCTCCAGGATATGACGGAGGTGGGGTAACTTTAGAAGGTACATTTGCGATAAGTGCCCGATTATAATTAGTTATTTTCAAACGTTTAACCCTTTGCAAAAAAAAACAAAACAATAATGATAATAAATAGATAAAAAAAGGCAAAATTCGGCTTTAAATAACCCAACAAAATTTGACATATGGTAATGGTTTGGTTTGGTTTAGCTTTATGATATATCAATCATTGTAGGTTATTTAATGCCAAATCTTTATAGATATTTATTATTAGTCATTTTTATAGATATTTATTATTAGTCATTTTTATAGATATTTATTATTAGTCATTTTTATAGATATTTATTAGACACATTTTATTGATAAAATTTTTTGCACGCAGTAAAGATTATGATTCCCTTGTAGGAAATAAAAAAACAAATAACAATAATAATATTTTATGATTATGATCCCCTTGGAGGAAATTAAAAAAAAACAAACAAATAACCAACTAATTATCTAAAGTTTATCATTAATTCCTAAGACCTCTCCTTTGAATTTCTTTTCAGACTTATTTTCCTTAACTTGATTCGGCATTAAATGACCGATGAGGTTGATATGCCGTAAAACAAAACAAACATGAATTTTGGCATTACTTTTTATTCATGCAAAGTTAAATGGTTTCAATTTTTACTATCCAACAATTATAATTCCTTTCAATACGAATAATAACTTAGCACACAGAGAAGTGCTTACATATATTGCTATTTAACAGTAATTCTGTCTAACATTACTCATTTGTTTGCACACAGTCAAATAGTTTCTAGTATTCTTGTGTATCACTAATAATTCAATAACACATCAGTCAATTGTTACATATAGTTAAAAGATAAAACAGTCCAATTCAACATACAACATTTCTTTGTACTCAGTTTAAATGTCAAATATTTCTATCTGATCCATCGATAGGACACAATCAGGTGCTACTAATCTGGGCCACAGTGGACCTTGGAGTGATGGAAATGAAGGTTCTCAGCATTCCTCAAATCTGCAGCATTACTGAAGCCTCGCCATCAGATTGTTTATGGTCATATCCAAGAATCTAGTTGGGGGCGGGGAGGTTACCCCTATGCAGACCCGCCAAACCTAACCCAAACGGTGTACTACGTGACTTATATTTTGGCAGAAACGCTACAATTTGATCTAACTTGGCACCCCTGGGCCTGGGCAGTAGAATACACCGATTGCTTCTCTACAGAGGAGTTAGACTCCCACAACGAGTGTCCTAGATATAGCACTAAACAATCTGATGGTGAGCTTCTAGGAGAAATGCGGAGTACCCATTCATTGCCAACGCTCCCAGGTTGACTTTGGCTCAGAGTGGTATCACCTGATCGGATCCTATCTATGGTTCAAATAGAACTAAACTGTGTACTTATGCTAAACTGAATTGTTTGGAATAGAAATGTTTATATGTATAAAAATGGATTCGGCATTAAATAACCAACTGTTGTTGATATGCCATAAAACAAAACCAGATGAAAGCAAACTTTAATCAAACTTATCTTGAGGCTTCATCTTCTGTATATGTGTTTATTCGTAGTTGTCTCTTACGTTAAAGTAATTCGAAATGAAGGCTCAATTAGGATTAATATTTGATTCGTCTATAGACGTTCAATGCGACGCTGTTCGTTGGGAATTATCAGTCTTTAGGATTAGGCGATGGGCACGATCTTTTTGCTTTTGTATTTTATGAGGGTTGTCGTCAGCGTTACGCTTGGCGAACAAGGCTTAAATATTCATAAAAAGTAGTATTAATCCAAACGACGACCGAAATGGAAAAGACGACAGATTTATTAATTTATAATTGATATTGTTTAAGTCGATTTCTACACTTAGAATGCATAGCAACACTTGAAACTCAAATTGATATTGTATACGTCGATTTCTACACTTAGAATTCATAGCACAACTTGAAACTCAAATTGATATTGTATACGTCGATTTCTACACTTAGAATTCATAGCACAACTTGAAACTCAAATTGATATTGTTTAAGTCGATTTCTACACTTAGAATGCATAGCAAAACTTGAAACTCAAATTGATATTGTTTAAGTCGATTTCTACACTTAGAATTCATAGCAAAAATTGAAACTCAAATTGATATTGCATAAGTCGATTTCTACACTTAGAATGCATAGCAAAACTATAAACTCAAATTGATATTGTTTAAGTCGATTTCTACACTTAGAATGCATAGCAAAACTTGAAACTCAAATTGATATTGTATACGTCGATTTCTACACTTAGAATTCATAGCACAACTTGAAACTCAAATTGATATTGTTTAAGTCGATTTCTACACTTAGAATGCATAGCAAAACTTGAAACTCAAATTGATATTATTTAAGACGATTTCTACACTTAGAACGCATTGCAAAACTTGAAACTCAAATTGATATTGTTTAAGTCGATTTCTACACTTAGAATGCATAGCAAAACTATAAACTGAAATTGATATTGTTTAAGTCGATTTCTACACTTAGAATGCATAGCAAAACTTGAAACTCAAATTGATATTGTTTAAGTCGATTTCTACACTTTGAATGCATAGCAAAACTTGAAACACAAATTGATATTATTTAAGTCGATTTCTACACTTAGAATGCATAGCAAAACTTGAAACTCAAATTGATATTGTTTAAGTCGATTTCTACACTTAGAATGCATAGCAAAACTTGAAACTCAAATTGATATTGTTTAATACATTTACTCAACATTCCCCAAGGCTCCTTAGCGTTACCATCAGATTGTTTAGCGTCACATCTAGGACCATCGTTGGGGTAATCTTACCCCTCTGCAGAGTGGCAGTCGGTGTATTCTACATACCCCACTCCAGCCGACTGGGTAACTGGTCTACTAATTTCATTGGCTAGGCACTTAAAGTGAAGATGGCTCCTTCTTGTTTAAAGCACAAACTTGGCCTTGTGTTTACGTTGAGGCCAATGTCTCTTGCTGCTTGCTCCAGGATATGACGGAGGTGGGGTAACTTTAGGAGGTAAAAACGCGATAAGTGCCCGATTATAATTAGTTATTTTCAAACGTTTAACCCTTTGCAAAAAAAAAAAAAAAAACAATATTGATAATAAATAGATAAAAAAAGGCAAAGTTCGGCTTTAAATAACCCAACAAAATTTGACATATAGTAATGGTTTGGTTTGGTTTAGCTTTATGATATATCAATCATTGTAGGTTATTTAATGCCAAATCCATTTTTATAGATATTTATTAGACACATTTTATTGATAAAATTTTTTGCGCGCAGTAAAAAATGTTTCAGGTATTGTTATCTAATACGAATAATTCAATTTACTATTAATCATTTGTTGGCACATAGTTAAATGGTTTTAAATATTGCTAACAATAACTATTTAATATCAAACATTTGCACACATTTGAATAGATATAAATTATGCTTCAGAGAAATATTTGTCGGAAATTTCATTTTAAAATGAGTTGGAAGTAATTTTATTCTAACAAACTGATCCCGTCTCCAACCTGTTTTACAGGGTTTTTTTATGATTATGATTCCCTTGTAGGAAATAAAAAACAAATAACAGTAATAATATTTTATGATTATGATCCCCTTGGAGGAAATAAAAAAAACAACAAATAACCAACTAATTATCTAAATTTTATCATTAATTCCTAAGACCTCTCCTTTGAATTTCTTTTCAGACTTATTTTCCTTAACTTGATTCGGCATTAAATGACCGATGAGATTGATATGCCGTAAAACAAAACAAACATGAATTTTGGCATTACTTTTTATTCATGCAAAGTTAAATGGTTTCAATTTTTTACCATCCAACAATTATAATTCCTTTCAATACGAATAATATCTTAGCACACAGAGAAGTGCTTACATATATTGCTATTTAACAGTAATTCTGTCTAACATTACTCATTTGTTTGCACACAGTCAAATAGTTCCTAGTATTCTTGTGTATCACTAATAATTCAATAACACATCAGTCAATTGTTACATATAGTTAAAAGATAAAACAGTTCAATTCAACATACAACATTTCTTTGTACTCAGTTTAAATGTCAAATATTTCTATCTGATCCATCGATAGGACACAATCAGGTGCTACTAATCTGGGCCACAGTGGACCTTGGAGTGATGGAAATGAAAGTTCTCAGCATTCCTCAAATCTGCAGCATTACTGAAGCCTCGCCATCAGATTGTTTATGGTCATATCCAAGAATCTAGTTGGGGGCGGGGAGGTTACCCCTATGCAGACCCACCAAACCTAACCCAAACGGTGTACTACGTGACTTATATTTTGGCAGAAACGCTACAATTTAATCTAACTTGGCACCCCTGGGCCTGGGCAGTAGAATACACCGATTGCTTCTCTACAGAGGAGTTAGACTCCCCCAACGAGTGTCCTAGATATAGCACTAAACAATCTGATGGTGAGGTTCTAGGAGAAATGCGGAGTACCCATTCATTGCCAACGCTCCCAGGTTGACTTTGGCTCAGAGTGGTATCACCTGATCGGATCCTATCTATGGTTCAAATAGAACTAAACTGTGTACTTATGCTAAACTGAATTGTTTGGAATAGAAATGTTTATATGTATAAAAATGGATTCGGCATTAAATAACCAACTGTTGTTGATATGCCATAAAACAAAACCAGATGAAAGCAAACTTTAATCAAACTTATCATGAGGCTTCATCTTCTGTATATGTGTTTATTCGTAGCTGTCTCTTACGTTAAAGTAATTCGAAATGAAGGCTCAATTAGAATTAATATTTGATTCGTCTATAGACATTCAATGCGACGCTGTTCGTTGGGAATTATCAGTCTTTGGGATTAGGCGATGGGCACGATCTTTTTGCTTTTGTATTTTATGAGGGTTGTCGTCAGCGTTACGCTTGGTGAACAAGGCTTAAATATTCATAAAAAGTAGTATTAATCCAAACAACGACCGAAATTGAAAAGACGACAGTGTTATTAATTTATAATTGATATTGTTTAAGTCGATTTCTACACTTAGAATGCATAGCAAAACTTGAAACTCAAATTGATATTGTTTAAGTCGATTTCTACACATAGATTGCATAGCAAAACTTGAAACTCAAATTGACATTGTTTAAGTCGATTTCTACACTTAGAATGCATAGCAAAACTTGAAACTCAAATTGATATTGTTTAATACATTTACTCGACATTCCCCAAGGCTCCTTAGCGTTACCATCAGATTGTTTAGCGTCACATCTAGAACCATCGTTGGGGTAATCCTACCCCTCTGAAGAGTGGCAGTCGGTGTATTCTACATACCCCACTGCAGCCGACTGCGTAACTGGTCTACTAATTTCATTGGCTAGGCACTTAAAGTGAAGATGGCTCCTTCTTGTTTAAAGCACAAACTTGGCCTTGTTTGTGTTTACGTTGAGGCCAATGTCTCTTGCTGCTTGCTCCAGGATATGACGGAGGTGGGGTAACTTTAGAAGGTACATTTGCGATAAGTGCCCGATTATAATTAGTTATTTTCAAACGTTTAACCCTTTGCAAAAAAAAAAACAAAAAACAATAATGATAATAAATAGATAAAAAAAGGCAAAGTTCGGCTTTAAATAACCCAACAAAATTTGACATATGGTAATGGTTTGGTTTGGTTTAGCTTTATGATATATCAATCATTGTAGGTTATTTAATGCCAAATTTTTATAGATATTTATTATTAGTCATTTTTATAGATATTTATTATTAGTCATTTTTATAGATATTATTTCATAGTCATTTTTATAGATATTTATTAGACACATTTTATTTTTAAAATTTTTAGCGCGCACTAAAAAATGTTTCAGGTATTGTTATCTAATACGAATAATTCAATTTACTATTAATCATTTGTTGCCAATAGTTAAATGGTTTTAAATATTGCTAACAATAACTATTTAATATCAAACATTTGCACACATTTGAATAGATATAAATTATGCTTCAGAGAAATATTTGTCGGAAATTTCATTTTAAAATGAGTTGGAGGTAATTTTATTCTAACAAACTGATCCCGTCTCCAACCTGTTTTACAGGGTTTTTTATGATTATGATTCCCTTGTAGGAAATAAAAAAACAAATAACAATAATAATATTTTATGATTATGATCCCCTTGGAGGAAATAAAAAAAAACAACAAATAACCAACCAATTATCTAAAGTTTATCATTAATTCCTAAGACCTCTCCTTTGAATTTCTTTTCAGACTTATTTTCCTTAACTTGATTCGGCATTAAATGACCGATGAGGTTGATATGCCGTAAAACAAAACAAACATGAATTTTGGCATTACTTTTTATTCATGCAAAGTTAAATGGTTTCAATTTTTACTATCCAACAATTATAATTCCTTTCAATACGAATAATAAATTAGCACACAGAGAAGTGCTTACATATATTGCTATTTAACAGTAATTCTGTCTAACATTACTCATTTGTTTGCACACAGTCAAATAGTTCCTAGTATTCTTGTGTATCACTAATAATTCAATAACACATCAGTCAATTGTTACATATAGTTAAAAGATAAAACAGTTCAATTCAACATACAACATTTCTTTGTACTCAGTTTAAATGTCAAATATTTCTATCTGATCCATCGATAGGACACAATCAGGTGCTACTAATCTGGGCCACAGTGGACCTTGGAGTGATGGAAATGAAGGTTCTCAGCATTCCTCAAATCTGCAGCATTACTGAAGCCTCGCCATCAGATTGTTTATGGTCATATCCAAGAATCTAGTTGGTGGCGGGGAGGTTACCCCTATGCAGACCCACCAAACCTAACCCAAACGGTGTACTACGTGACTTATATTTTGGCAGAAACGCTACAATTTAATCTAACTTGGCACCCCTGGGTCTGGGCAGTAGAATACACCGATTGCTTCTCTACAGAGGAGTTAGACTCCCCCAACGAGTGTCCTAGATATAGCACTAAACAATCTGATGGTGGGGTTCTAGGAGAAATGCGGAGTACCCATTCATTGCCAACGCTCCCAGGTTGACTTTGGCTCAGATTGGTATCACCTGATCGGATCCTATCTATGGTTCAAATAGAACTAAACTGTGTACTTATGCTAAACTGAATTGTTTGGAATAGAAATGTTTATATGTATAAAAATGGATTCGGCATTAAATAACCAACTGTTGTTGATATGCCATAAAACAAAACCAGATGAAAGCAAACTTTAATCAAACTTATCTTGAGTCTTCATCTTCTGTATATGTGTTTATTCGTAGCTGTCTCTTACGTTAAAGTAATTCGAAATGAAGGCTCAATTAGAATTAATATTTGATTCGTCTATAGACGTTCAATGCGACGCTGTTCGTTGGGAATTATCAGTCTTTGGGATTAGGCGATGGGCACGATCTTTTTGCTTTTATATTTTATGAGGGTTGTCGTCAGCGTTACGCTTGGCGAACAAGGCTTAAATATTCATAAAAAGTAGTATTAATCCAAACGACGACCGAAGTGGAAAAGACGACAGATTTATTAATTTATAATTGATATTGTTTAAGTCGATTTCTACACTTAGAATGCATAGCAAAACTTGAAACTCAAATTGATATTATTTAAGTCAATTTCTACACTTAGAATGCATTGCAAAACTTGAAACTCAAATTGATATTGTTTAAGTCGATTTCTACACTTAGAATGCAAAACAAAACTTGAAACTCAAATTGATATTATTTAAGTCGATTTCTACACTTAGAATGCATTGCAAAACTTGAAACTCAAATTGATATTGTTTAAGTCGATTTCTACACTTAGAATGCATAGCAAAACTTGAAACTCAAATTGATATTGTTTAAGTCGATTTCTACACTTAGAATGCATAGCAAAACTTGAAACTCAAATTGATATTATTTAAGTCGATTTCTACACTCAGAATGCATAGCAAAACTTGAAACTCAAATTGATATTAAGTCGATTTCTACACTTAGAATGCATAGCAAAACTTGAAACTCAAAAAAAATTGAATGATTTTATTTCTTATCAATGAGTCCTCGTGGCGCCGTGGCGAACGTGCTAGATTGCGATATTATGAATACCTTAGATATCATCCCAGATCAGTTTTGAAGGAGCGGTAATTAATTATTGGAACTTCCTTTTCAGAAGTGGGTTAACCAAAAGTAAAAAGTATATGATTCAAGCATCCAAAAGGTCCTATTGACTAGCCACTTACCGCAATGAATTAAGAAAAGATTTTTTTTCCTTTTGGAGTGTGAGGTAACCCCAGAGGGATCATAAGATGTACTTCACGTTATCTGTATGCTTGACTTGGCTAAGTATAGTAAATCCTAATCCTGGCCTTTTAAATTCAATTGACTAGCAGTAAGATAGGTCCTGTAGACATTTTCCAAGATATACTACGATGTGAGAGGGACTTCGGAAAAGCAAATCGAAATGAGAAAAAGGAAAAAGACTCTTATGAAAATATTGACTGGTTTGGCGCCATTAAACTGTAAACGCATTCGTTGCCAAAAAAACAAAAAAAAAAAAACGATTATATATTGAAGGGAGATAAATGAAAGTACTTTTTGTAAATCGTTGGAACGTTTTATTTCGAAGATCCAACCATATCGCTATGAAAGCTCAATATATATATATATATATATATATATATATATATATATATTGTTGTCTATGTTTTTAGTATTCTGTATTCGATGTATACCTTACCTATTTGATGAGAGATCAGGGATATATTGAAAAAGTTAAAAAGTAAATTGTCAAAAAAGTTACGAAATAAAATAAAATAAATAAAACAAGATAAATGTATGAAAAACAATTGAGCGAAATATTTTTTGTTTGTTTGTTTGTTTGTTTGTTTGTTCAATTGAATTTCATTTCAAAACTTATTTTCCGATGGATTGACAGAGATAAAAAATGATTAGATAGATAGATAGATAGATACATAGATAGATAATAAGATTGATAGATGAATAGATAGATAGATGGATAGAAAAAAAAATACATCACGGCTGAAAACCCCCAGGTCGGAAAAGGTTTTTCGAACCCCCACCTTGTTCCGAACTCACTGTGAAGCGTAAGAGGAGGGACCTCTCGTAGACCTCTTGACTTCAGGCTTAATCTAGAGGTTTATTTTGGCTTGGTTTTATGGCATTTCAACCACAGTAGGTTATTTAATGCCAAATGCTCTGTATACATATATATCAAATATATAAGATTGGTTGGGTTGGGTTTTATTGTCTATCAACCATTGTAGGTTGCTTAATGCCGAACCCTCTTTAAAATATATATTAAATATATATGATTTGGTTTGGTTCGGTTTTATGGCATATCGACCATCATAGGTTATTTAAAGCCAAATCCTATTTATACACATATATAAAACATAATTTGTAAACACATTTTGTACATAACATTTCTAAACATACCTGAGTCCATTTTTTGCACCCAGCAAAACGGTTTCGAGTATTTCTATCTTACCTGAATAATTATATTTATAATCAATCATTTGTTTGGACACAATTAGTTTTGATTATTGCTAATACTAATAATTCTATTCAACATTAATCATTTCTTTGCTGACAGTGAAGTGGTTGCAAGTATTGCTATTTAACACTTATTCTAATCAACATCATACATTCATTTGCACAGAGTCAGACGGTTCCAAGTTTTACTATGAAATACAAATA
>OY757922.1:33380227-33392727 GCA_963585895.1 Sepioteuthis lessoniana | reverse complement strand
ACACTCACTCACTTTCTTTATCCCTCTCTCTCTCTCTCTCTCTTTCACTTCCAGGATCAAGTCTAAAAAAAATCCAATTTAAACTACGCAAGCTTGACCTCAAAGGTCATTTGAAGTTACGAAACGTCATCAGATGGCGAACTGTAATTTCAGAGTCAGTTTTGATTTCTGTGTTTAATGGAAATTTACTAAGCTTTTTGCTTAGATGTGGCACAAGGCCATATGAAAGGGGCACCCAATGAGACTCGAACTCACTCGTGTAGGTTTGCTAGCCGAGCTTGCTACACCACCAGAGGTGGTGTTTAATGTCATACCAACCTTTGTGGGCTATTTAATACCAAAACCTTCCCTGCAGGAGAGCAGTAGGTATACGACAAACCCATAGCTACACAAAGAGGGAGGAATTTCAGGGTAAATGAAACTGAATTAATAGATAAGACGCAACAAAATAGCAAATGTAGGCTATGCAGTGACAGAGATGAAACCATCAATCACATAATAAGCGAATGCAGCAAATTAGCGTAGAAGGAATATAAGACTAGACACGACTGGGTTGGCAAGGTGATCCACTGGGAGATGTGCAAGAAATTGAAATTTGACTATACGAACAAATGGTATATGCACAACCCGGCATTTGTCCTAGTGAATGACATACACAAGCTCCCATGGAATGTTGACATACAAAGGATCACCTAATCTCGACCAGACGACCAGATCTAATAATAATCAACAACAAAAAAAAGAGAACTTGCAAAATTGTGGATTTTGCTGTCCCGGCAGACCACAGAATAAAATTGAAAGAAAATGAAAAGAAGAATAAATACCTTAATCTTGCTAGGGAAATGAAAATCTGGGGAACATTGAAATTGGTGCTTTTGGTACAGTAACTAAAGGATTACTAAAGGGACGGGAAAACTTGGAGGTAAGAGGACGAGTGGACACCATCCAGACTACAGCATTATTGAGAACGGCCAGAATACTGAGAAGAGTCCTGGAGACTTAAAAAGACTTGCTGTCACTCAAACTCCAATAGAAGACCATCAGCGTTTGCTGATGTGAAAAAACTATAACAATAATAATAATAGTTATTATTATTATTATTATTATTCTCTTTTGAGAGATTTTTACACCAGTGATGGCTGATGATTTATCACTGGAGTCTGAGTGACAGCAAGTCTCCTCAAGTCTCCTCAAGTCTCCAGGACTCTTCTCAGGAATCTGGCCGATCTTAATGCCGTAATTTGGATGATCTCCACTCGTCCTTTTATTTCCAAGTCCCCCAGTCCCTGTACCAGTCCTTGGATGACTACACAGAGCACACCAGTTACAATTGGTATCACCGTCGTTTTCATGTTCCACAGTTTTTTCAATTCCCGAGCAAGGTCGAGATACTTATCTTTCTTTACGTTTTCCTTCAATTTTACCTTGTGGTCATCCGGGACAGCAAAGTCCACAATTCTGCAAGTTCTCTTTTTCTTGGTTGTCTATCACTAGGTCAGGTTGTCTGGTCGAGATTAGATGATCCGTTTGTATCTCAAAATCCCAGATGAGTTTGCGCGTCGTATTCTCCGGGACAGCTTCATGTTTGTGCATATACCATTTGTTCATACGGTCAAATTACAATTTCTAGCTCAATTCCCAGTGGATAACCTCTACATTCAGTCATGTCTAGTCTTATTCTAATTGTATTTGGCGCACTTGGAACAGTCTCCAAAGGTCTGTGAAAAGAATATCTGGAGGAATTGAAAATCAGAGAGAGAATAAAGACCTTACCGATCAAAGCATTGTTAAGATCGGCTAGAATACTCAGAAGAAACCTAGAGACCTAAAGAGATTTGCTGCCTCTAACGTGCTGATGTTTGTCTGTTTGTTCATTTGGGTTCATAGCATATCAACCTTTGTGGGTTATTTAATGCCAAATCCATTTTTACAACAAAAATAAACAGTTCTATTTCAAACAGTTCAGTTTAACATAAGTGCACAGATTAATTGTTAAAAATACTTCGATTTTAAATAATTCAGTAAAGTCAAACAGTTCTGTTTTAAATAATTCAGTTCAGCGTAAGTACAGTTTCAATGTCAAAAACTGTTCTATTTCAAGCTGTACAGTTTAGCTTGAGTACGCAGTTGAGTTCTATTTGACCCCTAAATAGGACCTTATCAGGTGCTACTATTCCGGGCCAGGTAATGAGAGGGTGCTTCGAATTCTCCAAAGCTGTAATATTATCAGAGCCTCACCATCAGATTGTTTAATGTCATAGCCAGGACACTCGTTGTGGGAGAGAGGTCTTACAATTACAACATCATAGTAATTGAGTTCGAACTCTAGCTACGCTTTTGGTTTGATTTCTTTGTTTAATGGCATATCAAACTTCGTGGGTTATTTAATGCTAATGCCATTGTTGTATAAGAACGACAGTTATACTATTTATCCTATAGCTGCGTCGGATAAGTGTGTTTATACCTTTCCCCCAGAGTATTGGTCCGAATGTAATATAATGGCCAAGGGATTTCGTTTCATGCCTTTGGGTTTAGTTAGGCTGAGAACCTTTCGGCACAGTGCATGGGTTACTTAGGTGTAACATTAACACAGGTGTTCACGCGCGCGCAGGCGGAGCGGACATGTCACTCAGAGATGTCACAATAGCCCAGATGGGAAACGGGGGTTACAGAGTGCGGGTGACGTAACGCACCGGAAGCGCGCGGAGGATTTTGGGCCATTTTGAAAAAGTCAGTTAGTTGAGATGAGACCTGCCTCGGGGGAAGACGGTTGGTTTTCGCTTGCTCGCGGAGACCTTTGTGTTGTGGGGCGGGGGGGGGGGTCAGATGAAAAAGCCAGAATAGAAAGAATGTGTATCTCTCTTCCTTATGTCGAAACCTTTACACTCAAAGGTAATAAAAGGTTTCGTACCTGAACAGAGAAGTTGTTACGTGTTTTTCGAATTTCGAGATTCCTATGTTCTATCTTTATGGACATTCGATGTACGTTTCACCATAGCTAGATATGGCTATGGTACACGAACATCAACGTAATGGCGTGAATCGAGTTCGAACCCGCTTAATTGGTGGCTGCAGTCCAGCGATTTACCCATTACACTACGGAGACTTCCCGCTCACTAATTGCGCTTTTAGGTTCCCTTTTTTGGACTAATGCCCAAGGGAAAGATATGAGCTCTTTATGCTCCTAGATATGAGTTAAGTTGTATCCATATTCCTTATTTCCCAACCCCTCCGCTCGTGCAGGATATGACACAAGGTCAATTTTTAAGTGAAGTTTAACAGGTTTGAATTCAGAGTTTTCCTTCGCCTAAACTAGTTGCCTCACCAAGGCTGAATAACCTAGTCTACCCTACTAGTTGCCCATAGCTGGAGAGAGAATGATTGGATTCCCAAGGGTATTATTAAATGATTGGATTCCCAAGGGTATTATTAAATGCAATCAGTATCGTCCAGGATTTGAACTCGTGTCGCCGTATCCATTTCCTACGACGGTAACCATTTCACCACAGGCACTTCCATGGGTTAAGTTGTATCATTGCTGTTTTTCTATAAGGATTGTTTTGGCATTAAACAACCCACAAAGTTTGTGTTTACTTTCTTTGTTTTAATGGCATATCAACCATCATGTGTTAGTTAATGCCAAAGCCATCATTTGACCCTTAACTTCTCTGTTTGAATTTTTGAGATGAAGCTTGATGTGTATTATTTTGGCGGTGATTTTTTTGGACTGTTGTCCTTATCTTTATTGTTGTTAGTTAGAACATAACATTTCAGCCACTATATCTTTCAGCCTTCCTCAAGTGTTCCTTGTTTATCTGGGTATAGAAATGATTCAACCAGGGAAATCCTTTCTTGAATGCTTTGTTAAATAAACAGTCAAACTTTAAAAATGATTTTCTAGGTTG
The DNA here is from genome assembly GCA_963585895.1 of Sepioteuthis lessoniana. Classification (NCBI taxonomy): domain Eukaryota; kingdom Metazoa; phylum Mollusca; class Cephalopoda; order Myopsida; family Loliginidae; genus Sepioteuthis; species Sepioteuthis lessoniana. Next base: position 33,388,822 of record OY757922.1, on the reverse strand, counting down.
AATCATTTCTATAGCCAGAAAGACAAGGGACACCAGTGGAAGGTCAGAGGATACTGCAGCCGAAACGTGTTTCAACTCACGCCAATAAAGATCAGGACAACAGTCTGAAAAATCCAAACCAAAATAATTCCTTTTAATATCAATCATTTGTTTGCACAAATTTGAATCTTTCAAAGTTTTGGGACTAAACACTTATGATTTTATATAACATTAATCATTTGTTATCACACATTTAACTGGATTTGAGTTTTGCTACTTAATGATAATAATTCTAATATTAATCATTGGTTTGTACATACCTTAAATGGTTTCAAGTATTTTTATCAAACACTAATTATTCTAGTTAATAAAAATCAAATTTTTGCCAGCAGTTAGGATGTTTCCGTTTATAGTATTTCAATTACACACTAATAATTCTATTTAATATTAATCATTTGTTCGTTCACATCTCAATGTTTTCAAGTTTTGTGACTTAACATTGATAATGCTATTTGATATTATTGGTAAATATGGATAGGTTATTATTTTGGTTGTGATTTTTCGGACTGTTGTCTTCATTTTTATGGGAGTGGGTTGAAACACAACGTTTCTGCAGCTGTATCCTCCGGCCTCCCATCGGCGTCTCTTGTCTCTCTGGGTGACATCTGAGGAAGGCCAGAGGTCTCCGCAGACTTTCTCGAAACCTATGTATGGCACTAGACCTTGCTGTCTAGTTCAAGCCATAACCCGGCATACGTGCCCGGACCCACATTTGGGTTGTGAAACTGCTTGCTGCATCAGGCTCACATTGGACCAAGTGAGCCGATGAGCAGCATAGACCAGCAGGGTTCGAGTCTCGGCTCTTTCCCGACCTTCCCCTCCCCTTTATCCCCACTTTAATCGGCCTTCGGGCTTTTGACCTTGTGTCAAGTCGTGTCTGGTGGGAGGTAGCGACAAATAAACAGAGGATAGAGCGGCGGAAACGTTGTATTTCAACCCACTTCAATAAAGATGAGGACAACAGTCCGAAAAATCACAACTAAATAATAACCTATCCTTATTTACCAATCCCTCTGCTTTATGGCATATCAACCATTATCGGTTATCTAATGCCAAATCCTGTTTATCATATTTACCAACCCCTTCGCTCGGGCAGGATATGACACAAGGTCAATTTAAAAGCGGAGTTTAAGAGGTTTGAATTCAGAGTTTTTCTTCTCCTAGACTAGTTGCCTTACCAAAGCGGAAGAACCAGTCTGCCCAACTATTTACCCATAGCTGGAGGGAGAATTAGTGCTATGTGAAATGCAATTAGCCTGGTCCAGGATTTGAACTCGTATCGCTGTGTCCATTTCCTACGACGATAACTATTTCACCACGGGTACCTCCAATAACCTAAAAATAATAACCTATAACTTGTTGGGGATAAGAGTTTATCACTTTCTCTAGGGTATTTGACCGAAAGTAAACATAACAGTGTGTCTACAGTTTAAGTCGATTACTTCGATGTCACTCTTGAGCACGTTAACCACGAGGACTTCCCGTGTACAGATTATTCGCATAAGATAATAATACTTGAATTCATATTACAGTGGACAAAAATGTAAATGTGTATAATGTATGCGTTTCCCTAACTTCTTGGCATAGAAAAACAAAATGCACACAGCACACTTGAGCTTCTGTCTTAATCGCAATAAATAAATGGTATATTCAAAATTCTTGTTTTGTTCTGACTAGTCGGCTTAGTGGGGGCTGTAAAATACATCGACTACATTTCTGAAGAAGGGTAATACCCCCCATATCCTTGATACGACACTAAACCATCTCAGCCTATTCGCCTGGGGCTGTAGAATACACCGCCGGCATTTCTGCCGAGGAGTAAGATCCCCCACCAACGAGTGTTGTAGATATGACATCAAATGCATCTGATGGTGAATCCCGGAAACTCTGCTGATTGAGAAGTATCCCTACATTGCTATTACTTCCAGTTCCACTGAATCAAAGTTGTTGTACCTGATAGGGTCTGATCTATGGATCAAATAGAACTGTTTAACCATTTGACTGTGTGCAAACGAATGACTGAAGTTAAATTGTTAGTGTTAAGCATCAATACTTGAAACTATATAACTGTGTCCAAATAAAACTGTTAGTGTTTAATAGCAATACTTAAAGCCATTTAAGTGTGTGCAAACGAATGATTGATACTAAAAGAATTGTTCTTGTTAGATAGAAATACTTGAAATTATTTTACTCTCTCATTTCAGATCTTACAAACAATATGTTTACAAATCATATATATATATATATATATATATATATATATATATGTGTGTGTGTGTGTGTGTGTGTGTGAGAGAAGGTAGCAGAAAAAGCATAATCCAAATAGGTGAATATATTATGATGTAAAGTCGACGTTAAAGTTTCGGTTTCAGTAACCATCATCAGGACTTGGATATCAAAATAGTTCACATAGGGATGGATGTTTGCTGAGATGACTGGAGCAAATGAGAAATATATATATTTACTTTCATATGTGTGTGTGTGAAAACCTATATATATGTGTGTGTGTGAAAATAAAATTTGACATTAAATAATCCACAAGGGTTGATATGCCATTAAATCCTACCAACCTTACTTTAATCATAAATTTTACAATTAGATTGTTTACTCATTCGAATAAACCTGTTTTTTTTTTTTTTTTTTTTTTTTTTTTGCTTGAAACTGGTAATGATCACAGATTTCAGATTTCAGATCACAGATGAATGTATGTGGTTATGTCAGGTTATTTTATTTAATGGCATATCAACCCTTGATGGTCATTTAATGCCAAGTCCTGTTTATGCATATTTGTAAGCGAATAGTTTGTACACAACTTAATTTTCAAACGAGTTGTTAGAGCTCATTTGTTTGCACATAGTTAAATAGTTTCAAGTATTAAAATTCAGCATGAACGATTCTATTTATTAAGTATTCCTTTCAAAGTTAATATTTATCATTTGTTTACACACGGTCAAATGCTTTCAAGTATTGAATAATAGTATTTAATATCAGTAACAATACTGCTTCATCTATCTATCTATCTATCTATCTATCTATCTATCGTTTTCAGTCTGCTATCTATCTATCTATCTATCTATCTATCTATCTTTTTCTCTTATTTTTTATCTCTCTCTTTTTCTTCTCCTTCTCCTTCCTATCTCCTTCTCCTCTCTCTCCCCCTTCTCTCTCCCTGTGTCTCTGTGTATATATATATATATATATATATATTCTTTGTTTAATCTATTTCAGTTATTTCCTATTTATCTCTCTCTCTCTTTCTCTCTCTCTCTCTCACTCTCTTATTTTCCTCTCTTCTTTTTATCACAGTTATTTTTACTATCTATCTATCTATCTATCTATCTATGTTAATATTCTTCTCTCTTCATTTCACTTTCTCTCTATCTCTCTATTTCTGAATATCCCCTTTTTAATCTCACTCTCTTTATATTTCTTTTTTTCTCTCACTCTTGCTCTCTCTTTCTTTATCCATCTATCTATCTATCGTGTTCATGTGTGAGAAACGAAACCAGCTATAAACTAACATGATCAGCTACTTCCTTGGTAGAAATGCTTGTAATATGCACTTTGCTCTGTTCGTCTTATGCACTAAATCATCAGGTTCTACAAGTTAAACGACTGACCTGTCTTTAGAAGCTGACGCGCGCTGCTTGACGGGGAGCCGCACATGTAACGACAAGAAGAAGAAGAAGAAGAAGAAGAAGAAGAAGAAGAAGAAGAAGAAGCTTTAAATAATTTTGGCGCCAATTACATTGTACTGTAGTTTGGCTTGATGCAAGTACAGAAACAAGCACACACGGAATCATTTGTTACGGGCAGGTTATGGCGGCAGCCTCGGCTTTCATTTAAATTAAACATTATTCTCAGAAAAAAAATATCTGCCCTGAGGACGAGTCTAAGAACACGCTGGCTGTACATCCTCAAACAGAAAAGGGTATCCTGAGTATGTATTAACCCAACCCCACCACCACGAGTGGTATGTGACACAAGGTCAATTTTTACGCGTAGTTAAAAAGATTTGAATTCATAGTTTTCCTTCTCCTAGACAGGTTGCTATAGCAAGGTTAAAAGCCCATCGTGTCCAGCAATTTATCCACAGTTTACTTTGGTTTCTTGGTATATCAACCTTCGTGGGTTGTTTAATGCCAAAGCCTTTCTTCTAGAAGAACAGCAGTGATGCTATTTAACCCATAGCTCGGAGGATAAGGGGGTTCATACCTTTCCCAGTCAACGTAATAGCGCGACTGGAGTTCGAACTCGCTAGCTACGATTCTACAGTTCAGTGCTTTAACCATAACATCACAAGGACCTTTTATTTATAGCTGGAGGGAGATTTGTTAAATTCAAACTTTTCTCAAGGGTATTTAGGCTATCTGAAATGCAAACAGCCTCGTCCAGGATTTGTACTTGGGATACCGTATCTATTTCCAGCCGCCATTACCATTACACCACGGGTGTCCTATGTATGATACTAAACTGCATCTGATGGTGCGGCTCTTGTTCCTTTGATCTCAGGATTATGAAGTCACATTTTCATTGGCATTACTCCCAGGTCCACTCTAACACGAAGTAGTTGTATATGTTACGGACCATGAAGACCTACTTAAGAATCATTCGTATTCGATCGGACCATCAACAAAAAAAATTCGAATTTAAACTGGGTTCATTAGTCTCAATGTAGGTTGGTTGGGTTTTATGGCCAACCTTTGTTGGTTATTTAAATCCATTTTATACAAATAGTTCTATTTCAAACAATTCAGTTTACCATGAGTACACAGTTTAGTTGTCAAAAAATTTCTATTTCAAGTTATTCAGTTTAGTATAAGTAACGATTTTGCTTACTCACAGTTAAATGTCAAAACAGTTCTATTTCAAATAATTCAGTTTAATGTAAGTATGCAGTTTAAATATCGAAACAGTTCTATTTCAAATAATTCAGTTTAGCATAATTACGGTGGGCTGGTTGGTTGGTTGGGTTTTATAGCATATCAACCTTTGTAGGTTATTTAATGCCAAATCCATTTTTATACAAAAAGTTCTATTTCAAACAATTTAAGTATAATTACACAGTGTAATTGTCAAATCATTTGTATTTCAAGCTATTCAGTTTATTTAAACAGTTTTTATTCAAGAAATTCAGTTTAGTTTAAGTATATTTTTGTTTAAACACAGTTAAATGTCAAAACAGTTCTATTTCAATTAATTCAGTTTTGCATAAGTACGCAATTTTGTTCTATTAAACCAATAGATAAGGCCACACCAGATGCTCCCGCTCTGGGCCAGAGTGGACCTAGGAGCAATGGCAATGAAGGAGTGCTCCGCATTCCCCAAAACTCCAGCATCACTGGAACCTCATCATCAGATTGTTTAGTGTCATATCAAAGACACTCGTTGGTGGGGGGTCTGACTCCTTTGCAGAAATGCAGTTGGCATATTCTACAGCCCCAGCCGACTGAGCAATACACAGAGTTAAATGTAAAAACTGTTTCATTTCAGATAATTCAGTTTAGCATAAGTACGCAATTCAGATGTCAAAACAGTTCTCTTTTGAGCCATTCGGTTTAGGATTAGTACGCAGTTTTAATGTCAAAACAGTTCTATTTTAAACAATTCAGTTTAGCATAAATTTGCAGTTTAAATGCAAAAACAGTAAACTCTTGAGACCACGGTTTAGTTCTTTTAGACTCATTGATAGGACCCTATCAGGTGCTACCACTCCAAGCCAGAGTGGACCTGGGAGCGATAGCCATGAAGGGGTACTCCGCAATCCCCAAAGCTCCAGCACTACTGGAACTTCACCATAAGATTGTTTAGTGTCATATCTAGGATACTCGTTGGGGTGGGGGAATCCTACCCTCTGCAGAGATGCAGTCGGTGTATTCTACAGCCCCGGTGGACTAGGCAACTATTGGATATAAGAAACCACTGTAGGAGAAGGAAAACTTTGAATTCAAGTTAAGCCTGGGTTCCTTGGCCTTGGTTAACCAATCTAGAAGGAAAACTTTGAATTTAAGCTAGACGTATTCTGCTTTAAAATATACCTTGTTTTGCATCCTGTTCGTTGCAGAGAAGTTTTGTGTAAATACCTATTCTTGTGATCTTGAGCCAGACTTTGCAAAACTTTGTGAATGTCTGAAAAAAGTTCATCGCTTGATTCACTGTAGTTAAATAGCCAGAGAGCAATGTCTAGATACTGAGTTCGATCCGCACTAAGTATCCTTCAAGCAAAGCTTAGTGAATCTCTATGTCAGCCTCTTTAAAAAATGGGTTCACATGGCATAAGGTTTAACGTCCTGGTCTGCGACTTTTACTTTCATTTTCGGACTATCTTCGAGAAAGATATGAACTCCCCTTACCCCCCCCACTATCACCAGCTATGAGTAAAAAGTTTTCCTTCTGTTCTTCTACCAATGGATTTGGCATTAAATGACTCACAGGCAGCGGACGCGTCGATACTGCTATATGGATGCACTACATGGACGATAACAAAACGGCTGGAGAAGAAGATAGACGGCAATTACACAAGAATGCTGCGAGCAATCTTGAACAAGTCCTGGTGGCAACACCCCACAAGACACCAACTGTAAGACCACCTGCCTCCTATCACGAAAACTATTCAAGTTAGAAGAACCAGACATGCAGGACACTGCTGGAGAAGAAGGGACGAACTCATAAGTGATGTACTCTTATGGACCCCCACACATGGCCGTGCAAAAGCAGGACGACCAGCACAAACATACATTCAGCAACTATGTGAGGATACAGGATAATGTCCAGAAGACCTGCTTGAGGCGATGAACGATAGGGAAAAGTGGCGAGAGAGGGTCAGGGATATCCGTGCTGCCAGCACGGCATGATGATGATGATGACTATGCCACTGAATAAAGTAACTAAACCAAACCAGTCAGCCTTTTCATATCTATCAATCTCATTTTGTTCATATCTATCTATCTATCTATCTATCTACTTCAGTCTATTCATTATCTATCTATCTATCTATCTCAGTCTGTTCCTATCTATCTATCTATCTATCTATCTATCTATCTATCTATCTATCTGTCAGTCTGTCTCAACCACTTCTTATCTATCTATCTATCTATCTATCTATCTATCTATCTATCCCAACGCCTCCGTTCGGGCAGGATATGACACAAGGTCAATTTTTACGCGGAGTTTAACAGGTTTGAATTCAGAGTGTTCCTAGAACTAGTTGCCTCGCCAAGGCTGAAGAACCTAGTCTGTCCTACTATTTACCCATAGCTGGAGGGAGAATAATTGGATTCATACCTTTCCCAAGGGTATTAGTGCTATGTGAAATGCAATTAGCCTGGTGTAGAATTTGAACTCGTTTCGCCGTGTCCATTTCCTACGACGATAACCATTACACCACGGGCACATCCATAGGTTAAGTAGTATTATTGCTGTTTTCCTACAAGGATTGTTTTGGCATTAGATAACCCACAAAGTTTGTGTTTACTTTCTTTGTTTTAGCCTGGTCCAGGATTTGAACTCGTTTCGCCGTGTCCATTTCCTACGACGATAACCATTACATCACGGGCACCTCCCTTACTATCTATCTATCTATCTATCTATCACTAAACTTCTTATTATGTTTGTATAAATGCACAACGTTATAAACCAGCTGTAAAGGCACCTTATGACGAGATTTGTATTAAAGCAATGCTCTAATTAGGAGAATAATGCAATTTCCAGCTCAATTTGCAACTGAGTCCCAATTCTACTTAGAATCCACACATGCCGAATGACTTCATCCATCTACATGTCATGTCACGTACGTGAATGTCTGTGTATGAAACTGTAACCTGGCAAAAACAACACATCGTAGAGATATTTTTATCAGAGCAACACCCATTAAATGTCCTAACTTACAGAATAAAGCATTTACCAGTTCAATGATGATATTGTGGAGGCAACGATCACGCCGAACGCCATTTTTTCATCGTTCACATTGTCAATAGGATGTAGAGAATAATGAAAAGCTTGGAAGAATCCTTTTGTCTTTCCTCAAAAGTGTCAATATTTTTATTGACAATTGTTCGAACGAGGAACCAAAAGGTTCACGGGTCGCCGAGTAAAAATTAAGCCATTCCAGAATGTCTGAAAAAGACAAGATCGTTTGGATAAAAAATCATTTCTTTTGGTTTTTTGCTTTTTTTATTGTTTTTTTTTTATGTTTTTCATTCGGCATTTTTTTACGTTCTTCCCTTTTACTTTTTCTTTCTTTCTTTCTTTCTTTCTTTCTTTCTTTCTTTCTTTCTTAAAATTATTTCGTTCTTTTGTTAGATTTCTTTCTTTCTTTTGTTAGGTTTCTTTCTTTCTTTCTTTAGTTACATTTCTTTCTTTCTTTCTTTCTTGCTTTCTTTCTTAAAACTATTTCATTCTTTTGTTAGATTTCTTTCTTTCTTTCTTTCTTTCTTTCTTTCTTTCTTTCTTTCTTTCTTTTGATACATTTCTTTCTTTCTGTCTTAAAACTATTTCGTTCTTTTGTTATCTTTCTTTCTTTTTTCTTTCTTTCTTTCTTTCTTTCTTTCTTTTATT
>OY757922.1:33372727-33377727 GCA_963585895.1 Sepioteuthis lessoniana | reverse complement strand
TTCCCTAATTTGGGTGGGGGTAGGGTTTTAAAAAGTTTGGTATTTTTTTGTTTTACTTTCTATAAAAACAGGCAGTCGTTTCTGAATCTTAATATCAGACGAAAAAAAAAAGTCTCCTTAGAAGCTTCTCGGAATCAGAACAGGCGAACCCTGTGGATTCAATAAAGGACGTAGATTGAAGTTCCGTGTATGTTCCCGAGTTCGACAAACACCTGAAGAAGGTCGGAGGACATATCGGCCGAAACGTTATGGAAATAACAATAAAGATGAAGACAATAGTCCGAAACCTCTTAATGATAAAAATCATTAAGCTTCGTCTCATAAATTCAGAAAACTGCTATCTTCATGTAAAATGGAACAGTTAAATCATTTTCTAAGGATTCTTGTGATCAGTTGTTTGAAACCATTCATTCAGCTGTATGCAAATTATTTATATTACAGAGGAATACGTGTAGATTATTTTGCTTTTTTGAGTATACATGTTCAATCATTTGAGTGAAGTCTTCTACTCATACGAATGGACTCTTTTACTCTCTCAAGTATACCTATTTCCTCATTTAAGAGAACACTCCTGCATCTTCCAGTGGTCAATTTATTCTCTTGAGTATACCTATTCCCTCATATGAGTGAATACTTTAACTTTTTCGAGTGGTCATTTTTACTTTCTCGAGTATACCTGTTCACTCATTTGAGTAAACTCTTCTACTACTTACAGTAGATTATTTTGCTTTCTTGAGTATTCATGTTCAGTCATTTGAGTGAAGTCATCGACTCATACGAGTGAACACATTCTCTTTAGTGTATACCTCCTCATTTATTTGAGTGAATTCTGCTTCTCCTTACAGGGAACTAATTTATTCTCTCAGATAGATTCTTCAACTTACTTATCGAAAATATCCATAACCTCAAGAGACTGACTATTGCCAGGAAAAAGTAATGTAATGCCCGTGGTGTAATGGTTATCGTCGTAGGAAATGGACACGGTGACACGAGTTCAAATCCTGGACGAGACTGATAGCATTTCACATAGCACTAATACTCTTGGGAAAGGTATGAATCCAAATATTCTCCCTCCAGCTATGGGTAAATATTAGGGTAGAGTGGGGTATTCAGCCTTGGTGAGGCAACTAGTCTCAGCGAAAGAAAACTCTGAATTCAAACCTGTTAAACTCCGCGTATAAATTGACCTTGTGTCATATCCTGCCTGAGCGTAGGGGTTGGTAAATAGGATCATTTGTTTACTCACAGTTGAATGGTTACGTGTATTGTAATTTAACGTTCGTGATTGAGTAGAGGGTTCGCAAATGGTCCGAGAGGCCGAGGTTCAATCATAACAAAGACTCAAAAAATGATACTTGATCCTGTCTTGCTTAACACTCAGCCCAGTAAGGTAAGGATCAAGGGTACAGTGGAGCAGTCCAGGGAAAGGAGTAGCGCCTTCCCCTACACCTCGGTATAGTAGCTATTGAAAAGGGAGCCTTTGGGTCACCCTCGACTAAGGTCGCCAACTTTACTTTTACTAATTACTATGTGATACAAATAAATTGTGCACAGATGTGCGGTTTCAAATGATTAATTATCATAATCCTTTGTAAATGATAGAATAGTTCCATATGATCCCTAAATGGAACCCCAATAGGTACTTACAATCCAGGTCGTAGTGGACTTGGGAGTAATGGAAATGAAGCGGTACCCAACATTTCCCAAAGCTTTAGGACTGATGCCTCAACCTGATGCCCGAGCGGAGGGGCTGGTAAATATGGTAATGGCTAACCTGTGACCTCGAAGTTAGTGAGTTCGAACTCCAGTTGTGCTATTACATTCACTTTCGGTCTAATACCGTTAGGAAAGGCATGAAGCCCCCTTATCCATGTCATAGTGCGTTAAATAGTATAAGTACAGTTTTTCAACAAGGATGGGTTGGAAATCAAATAAACCATGATGGGTGATATGTGATTAAATCTGAAAAAGGAGAGTAATAATATTGCTATCGAATGAATAAGATTATGATGATTATGATGGGTGGAGAAAAAGCCTTTTGGAATATTTTGAAAAGCGTGGTCCCTAACTGCCCATAGAAAGGCCTTTAATAACAATGTCTTTCTTTAATAAAAGTATCTCTCTAGCCACTTTCTGACAGGGGTGTCGTTGTGGTTAACGTATAAGACTGATATCGTAGTAAGAGAGTTCGATCCCCAGTCACGCGTTTACGTATGAACCCTCTTATCTCTCATCTATGGGTTAAATAGTGCCGCTATATTTCTACGACGGGGATGTCTTTGGCATTAAATAACCCACGAAGGTTGAGATACCATTAAACAAAGAAAACAAAACTTTCTGACTGTCAGAAAGGATATGATTTTTTTTTCTTCGCCTATCTCAGCCGAACATTTTACCTATCTTCAATGAAGATTTAAAAAAAAAATTCTATTCACGCAATTTAAAAAACAAAACAAAACAAATGAATAAATAAATATAGATAAAAAATATCTGATATTACTTTTTATCTTGTTTTCTTTTTTTACACTCTCGACCCAAAACTAAAAATTCTTTGACCTAAAGAATGCTAAAGGAAATCCGTAATCCATTCGTCTTCCTCCTTGGTTCGGTTTGGTTTTATGGCATATCAACCATTGTAGGTTATTTAATGCCAAATCTATTTTTAAACATAAAAACAGTTTTAATCACACAATTCAGTTTAACATAAGTACGCAGTTTAATGCAAAAAAAAAAACCCAGTTCCATTTCAAACAATTCAGTTTAGCATACGTACACAGTTTAATTTTATTTGACCCATAGATTGAACCCTATCAGGTGTTACCACTCCGGGCCGGGGTGTACCTTGGAGTAATGGCAATAAAGGGGTGCTCCGCATTGCCCAAAGTTCTTGCGTTACTGGAGCCTCACCATCAGATTGTTTGATGTCATATCTTGGACATTCGTTTGGGGAGTTTTATCCCTCTGCTGAGAAGCAATCACAGTATTCTACAACCCCAGCCGACTAGGCAATGATTTTCTTGCTTTTCTGCTACCGTTGATAGTGTCGAATGCATTTTTTTTTCAATTCTTCCTATGATCCAGCCTGTTGTTTGGGGTTTTAGAATCCAGCAAGTGTTTCTCTGTAGAGGAGGAAGACGCCCACCTCAACAATTGCCTTGAGTATGACACTAATCTGCCTCGGATGGTGAAACTCCAGTCCTAGAGCTTTGTGGGGAATGTGGAATTTCCCTTTATTCACATTACTACCAGATACATTCTGACCTGGATTGATAGTACCTGCTAAGATGTTATCATTAAGGGTTTTCGGACTATTATCCTCATCTTTACTGTTATTTTCACAACGTTTCGACCGATATGTCCTCCAGCCTTCTTCAGGTGTTTGTCAAACTCGGGAACCTACACGGAACTTCGAACTACGTCCTTTATTGAATCCACAGGGTTCGCCTGTTCTGATTCCGTTAGCCATAACCGGGTACAAACGTTAAGTAATCCTGTATTGTTACTCGCTTGTAGTGAGGATTGAACCTGCAACCTCTAGATGATTGTCTCCATAGAAGCTTCTCAGAATCAGAACAGGCAACCCCTTAGTATTAATTAGGTGTCAGTACTTGAAACCATTTAACTGTGTGCAAACAAATGAGTGATGGTAAATAAAATAATTAGTGTTAGATAGCTAATAGCTGCTCGTGGCTGAATGGTTAGAGGCTTCGACTTGGCGTTTGAGTCAAACCGGGTTTCGATCCCAGCTATGGGTAGTTACTGTCTAGCCACACTGATGAGTTCTGATAGAACGAAACAGATCTGTCTGTGGAAGACTATCGATATATATATATATATATATATATATAACAGAATTTGGTATTAAATAACAGAAAAGGAGTGATATGCCATACAACACCAACCAACTACCAAGCCAATTACCATTTTTCTATAACTGTGAAATATGCATCTCGGTTAAAATCGTGGCCGTTTGAGCAAAACTGTTTTTTTTTTCTTACAAGTCTTAGTTAGTTATAGCGAATAGATTTAATTCCCTATCCATAGTTATTTAAATGCCATCAAGACTTAGGTCATGATAAAACAATAAAAGCCGAAAGAATAAAAACGGTTTTTAGTTGAGGGCGTTTGCCCAGTCGACCGAGGAAGTAGAAAACAGCGACAGCTTTTCTGCAGATGGGAAAGACCCCACTTCAACGAGAGTCCTGGTGGTACAGTCGGCTTGGGCCGTAGAATACACCGACTGCATCTCTGCAGAGGGGCAAGATTCCTCCAACGAGTGTCCATCAAACAATCTGACGGTGAGGTTCCAAAAATGCGGAGTACCCCTTTATTGCCTGGAGTAGTAGCATCTGACCTATCTATGGGTCAAATAGAGCTAAACTGTGTACCTATGCAAAAATTAATGGCTTGAAATAGAATTGTTTTGACATTTAAACTTCATACTTATGCTAATCTTAATTGTTTGAAATAGAATTGTTTTTGACTGCTAAACTGAATTGTTTGAAATTGAACTGTTTTTGACATTGAAACTGCACTTACGTTAAACATAATTGTTTGAAACAGAACTGTTTTGATATTTAACTGTGATAAAACAAAAACTATATTTACGGTAAACTGAATTGTTTGAATTAGAACTGTTTGACTAAACTGAATAGTTTGAAATAGAAACGTTTTTGACAATTAAACTGCGTATTTACGCTAAACTGAATTGTTTGAAATTAAACTTTTTTTATAGGAATGTATTTGGCTTTAAATAACCTACAAAAGTTGATATACCATAAAACCTAAACAAACAAACAAACAAACAAAGAAGTTGATGATGTAAATGAGTGTGTTACGTGATGCATGATATTCTGTTATCGACGTTTGTTTTTTTTTAATGACAAACGAGACAGACGACTTAACAAGTGAGTTTCTTTGTTGGATTTATTTGCTTTTTATCTTTTTTTTTCTTGATAGCTGCGTCCTTTCGTTTTCTTTCTGTTTGTGAAAACTTAGAA
>OY757922.1:33367727-33370227 GCA_963585895.1 Sepioteuthis lessoniana | reverse complement strand
TACATTTCCTCGGGGAATTATCAAGAAATGAAACGTAAATTGGTTCGTCCTTGTCTGAAAATTTTGATTTATTTGAAAACTACAAAGGGTAAACAGAGAGAAAAAGAAAAAAAAACCTTTTGGTTTTTGTCGTCATTTAACCTACAGACACAGAGATTTGGTGTTAAAATTCTCATATCTTAAATAATACAATTATGCAAGGTTATTTAATGCCAAAACCTCTAAATACTTATATATTAAATATGTATGATTAGGTTTGGTTGAGTTTTATAGTATATCAACAATTGTAGGTTATTTAATGCCAAATCTATTTTTTGTACATATAAACAGTTCTATTTCAAACAATTCAGTTTAGCATAAGCACATATTTTAGTTCTATTTGTCCCAGAGATTGGACCCTATAAAGTGCTATTTCTTCGGGCCAGAGTGAACCTGGGAGCGATAGCAATAAAAAATACTCCGAATTCCTCAAAGCTCCAACATTACTGGAGCCTCACCATTAGATTGTTTAGTGTCATATCCAAGACACTCGTTAGGGGACTTTTATCTCTATCCAGAGATGAAGCCGACTGGCCCATTTTGGAATTGATCTATAGCCAAAAGTAATTTAATAATGAAAATAAAAAAAAGCATTAACAATATATATTGACCGTCCCCACCGTTTTTCCTAGGAAGGGAATCACATGCCGGCTCTGTGTTATTGACCTGATCATGTGTTCTCAGAGAACTTAGCCCTCCTCGCAGGCAATACCAGCTTAGCAGGGCTAAGTTTCTTGCTTTGCACCAAAAGCAACCCTGAAGGGAATGCCGAGGGGATCACGCCAGCTAATCAAAATGCTCCACGTTTAAGCAGATGTCCCTCAAGAAATTTCTGTTTGCTGAGAAATGCAAACTTGAAAAATTTACGTCAGCACGGAGAATCATGTTTTAGTGAAAATATGTTACAAGTGGAGCAAACATGAGTTTGACATAACGCTCCTTAGTTGAAAAGATTTTCGATGGATTTGAAATATCCAAAAGTTCTTGGCACAAAGGTCTGAAAAGAAAGTCAGACTGACCACCTTCTGGACTCATCACAATTTCTTTCCTTGAAAATTTGCCACTGTAAACAGTATTTCTATGAAGGTGCCCGTGGTGTAATGGTTATCGTCGTAGGAAATGGACACGGCGACACGAGTTCAAATCCTGGACGATACTGATTGCATTTCACATAGCACTAATACCCTTGGGAAAGGTATGAATCCAATTATTCTCCCTCCAGCTATGAGTAAATAGTAGGACAGACTGGGTTCTTCAGCCTTGGTAAGGCAACTAGTCTAGGAGAAGGAAAACTCTGAATTCAAACCTGTTAAACTCCGCTTAAAAAAATTGACCTTGTGTCATATCCTGCCCGATCGAAGGGGTTGGTAAATATGGTAAACAGTATTTTCTATTATCAACTTCTCAGGCAAAATTCAACTTATTAATTGAATCACACAAACACACACACACACACACACACACACACACACACACACACACACACACACACACATATATATCATCATCATCATGTCGTGCCGCTAGCACGGATATCCCGGACCCTCTCTCGCCACTTTTCCCTATCGTTCATTGCCTCTAGCAGGTCTTCAGGGCTACATCCTGTATCCTCACATAGCTGATATATGTATGTTCGAGCTGGTCGTCCTGCTTTTGCTCGGCCATATGTAGGGGTCCATAGGAGTTCATCCCTTGAGCTTGTCCCTGCTTCTCCAGCAGTGTCCTGCGTGTCTGGTTCGTCTAATATATATATATATATATATATATATATATATATATATATATATATAATACCTATGAGGGTGAATAAAATGAATATATACTAGAATCAAGTAAGTTGGTCGACCGTAGTCGAGGGCGATCCAAAATTTCCATTTTCAATAGCTATCACACTGAAGTGTCAGGGAGGGTGTTTTACCTCCTTTCTTTGGATTGATATGCTTACCCTTGATCCGTAGTTTATAATGCTGACTGTTAAGTGAGGAAGCATCAAGTACCAGTTTTGAGCTTTGGTATGATTCGACCTGGGATTGAACCCTGGTCTCCTGGACCATTAGTGAACACTCTATTATGCCAAAGGGTCAGAAACAAAACAAAAAAAATAGATTTGTTCATTTCGTAAATTATGTTAAAAATATGCGCCCGAATAACAGGTTATTTGGTTCGGTTGAGTTATTTAGTTTAATGGCATATCAACCCTTCAGGATTATTTAATGTCAAATCTGATTTATTCATAATGGCATATAAACCTTTGCTGGATATTTAATGTCAAATACTTTTTATATATGTTCTATATATGATATTCAAGTGAATCGTTTGCATACGGTTAAATGTTTTCTGGTAATTAACTAAAATGAAAATAATAATAGTAATAATAATCACTGTTAAAAATTGAACCATTCTATTTGCCCCATAGATAAAACGCTAACATGTACTATCATTCAAAATCAGAGTGGACCTG
>OY757922.1:33351919-33364419 GCA_963585895.1 Sepioteuthis lessoniana | reverse complement strand
TACTACAAAAGCAGCCAAACTTTCAAAAAGAGGGTTTCGCGTTGTACCGTCTTAGGTCATCTTTCTGGCAGTTCTTTGATCCCATACAGATATTAGTCCTTGTCCTTCGAGGCGAATAACTTCTTCACAGAAGCTTTACCGTTTTTGATGCGTCACGAGCGAAGGAGCTAGATTTCGGCTATATGCCAGTAGAGGCCACTTTTCTGGTAGTTCTTTGATTCCTCGCTGATATCAGTTCTTGTCTTTTGAAGCCAAGAACTCCTTTAATAAAGCTTCCAGCTCCACTTGCTTGTTAAAGTGTCTCCATGGGAACAAGTAATAATCTGCAGGAGCTGGATCCGGATTATCTGTTCAGTGTGGCATTTCTTTTTCCCCCCATAAGTTCATTCCGGAAATAAGCACGTATGGAGATATTGGAAAACTTTTGACTCATAGCCACAACAACAATAATAACGAGAATTATAAGAAATAAGAATAAAAAATGAAAAATATAAGTTACTATTAAGTAAGATTTGGAAGTTCCCGTGGTGTAATGGTTATCGTCGTATGAAATGTACACAGCGACACGAGTTCAAACCTGGACGAGACTGATTGTATTTCACATAGCACTAATATCCTTGGGAAAGGTATGAATCCAATTATTCTCCCTTCAGCTATGGGTAAATAGTAGGGCAGACTAGGTTCTTCAGACTTGTTAAGGCAACTAGTCTCGGAGAAGGAAAACTCTGAATTCAAACCTATTAAACTCCGCTTAAAAATTGACCTTGTGTCATATCCTGCCTTAGCGGAGGGGTTGGGTAAATATGATTGAGTTAGATTTTCTAATTTGAGATTAGCAGTGCAATCTATTGCAAGAAGATCCCACGAATTTCTAGTCAAATCGAATGTCGGGGTATTGTGATAGGGGCTCACAGTTTAAAACAAAACGAATACTTTTATACGGTTAAAAATGGTATTCTTCAACATTAACTTATTATTAGATATGGCTTGATAAAATTTGATAAGGCTTGATAATATCTAATTGTTCTGTGAGGCTTTAGAGCAAGACTTTTTCGCATTTTTTATACAAACTGAAAAAAACAAAACAAACATTTGAATTAGAAAAAATATCTAATACTGCTTCTTGTGTATGATTTGAATGAAATATTCAGATATTCAAATATTCAAATATTAAAAAGTCTTTAACTACCCCATCCGTCACCACTCAGCGTAGTGCCGTCATAATTTGAAAAAATGCTTACAGATATAACCTTTTAAACTCTGTTTTATAACACTAGTTTACTATAAGACTCTAAAATGATACTTAGAAATCTCATATTAATAAACAGCATATATGGCAAGAAGAATGCACAAATTTCTCTTCAAACGGAAAGCCAAGTTACATTTCATTTTCTTTCTTGAATCTGGACTGAACGAACAATTCAAATATTAGAATATTTGAATCTCTTTTAATATTTTCCCTGTCCTTTTCAGATTAGGGTGTCATTGTATAAAAAACCCCGAATAAATGCTTAATATTGCTATAGATATAGTACAATATATTTAGCAAGAGGTTTTTCCTAAGGAGAATCATAGTTTACGAGATAAAAAAAAAGGAAAGAAAGAAAAGAAAGAAAGAATAGAAAAACACGCCTTACTCATCATCATCATCATATCGTGCTGGCAGCACGGATATCCCTGACCCTCTTTCGCCACTCCTCCCTATCGTTCATCGCCCTAGGTAGGTCTTCAGGACAACAACCTGTATCCTCACATAGCTGCTGAATGTACGTTCGTGCTGGTCGTCCTGCTTTTGCGCGGCCGTGTGTGGGGATCCATAAGAGTACATCTCTTATGAGTTCATCTCTGCTTCTCCAGCAGTGTCCTGCATGTCTGGTTCGCCTAACTTGAATAGTTTTCGTGATAGGGGGCAGGTGGCCGTACAGTTGGTGTCTTGTGGGGTGTTTCTGCCAGGACTTGTTGAGGATTGCACGCAGCATTCTTGTGTAATTGCCATCTAGTTTCTTCTCCAGCCGTTTTGTTAGCGTCCATGTAGTGCATCCATATAGCAGTATCGATGTGACCGCTGCCTGGAAGAAACTGCGTTTCATTTTATCGGTTAGGTCTGCCAGCGTAGACCAAGAAATGGTTATCACAACAATTACCTTAACTCCTATAATTATATTTCCCTCTCCGTTCATATATTCTATTCTGACGCTCAGATAAATTATATATTTAATACAGTAGCTTAAAGGGGGAGTCCTCGTGGTGTAATGGTTAAAGCGATGGACTGCGGAATCGTAGTAAGCGAGTTCGAATTCCAGTCGCGCTATTACATTCACTTTCGGTCAAATACCCTTGGGAAAGGTATGAACCCCCTTATCCTCCCAGCTATGGGTTAAATAGTACCACTACTATTCTTCTAGAGTGGCTTTGGCATTAAATAACCTAGGTTGATATGCCATTAAACAAAGAAACCAAACTTAACATGGTTAAAGAAAACGTGTCACTAATCCTGTTACCAAAAAGTACACGTTACAATGTGCTAATTTTTCCAGAGCACATGTATCTGCAGTGATTAGTATGTATTCAATTTTAAATCGCTTTTCTCGTAGTGAGATTGGATTTAAAAAAAGATGAAGAAAAAGGTAACTTTGTTCCATGTTTGCTCTTTCTTTCTTTTTCCATTTTTATCTCCGAATAAAATGAGGACTATCCAACATAGATCACAGAATTGTGGGCTTTTTTACTACTAGAATTATAATAGACAATCTATGGAAACCCAGCGTGGACCGAGAACTGGTTATCACAAATATTACCTTAACTCTTATCATATTTACCAGCCCCTCCGCCCGGGCAGGACATGACACAAGGTCAATTTTTAAGTGGAGTTTAACAGGTTTGAATTCAGAGTTTTTCCTTCTCCTAGACTAGTTGCCTTACCAAGGCTAAAAAAACAGTCTGCCCTACTATTTACCCATAGCTGGAGGGAGAATAATTGGATTCATACTTTTCCCAAGGGTATTACTTCGATGTGAAATGCAATCAGTCTCGTCCAGGATTTGAACTCGTGTCGCCGTGTCCATTTCATACGACGATAACCATTACACCACGGGCACCTCCTATTACCTTAACTCTTATGATTATATTACCCTCTACGTTCTTATATTCTGTTCTGAATCTCAGATAAATTATATATTTAATATATTCTCCTTCAGATTAGACAAGAAACACTTCATGCTACCTAAAATGACAAAAAAAGGTAGAGGCATCTCATTTCAAGGTTTTGCTATCTATTACGGTGGTGAGAAGCTCCACCCACCAAACATATTCACGACTTAAGTTCTCTTCAGATCCCCAAAGTTAGGGATGATCCTGTCTTGTATTTAGATGGGTGACCATTTGCTAGCAACAGACAGTTGTTAGCAATGCAGAAACCATCGCGCTAAACGAAACATAACTTAGTAATTAAAAAGAAAGAAATGAGAAAAAAGACCCCTTCCCCCGACAACAACAACAACAACAACAAAACAATAATGTATATTCTTTTCCCAGGTCACTCAAGTTAAATAGCGATAATCCGGCTCAGTACTTATGAAAGATAACCGTTTCCAAGCAACACATACTGAAAGCATTGAGTATGCCAGAATAAAAAAATTTAGTAAGTAAACATGTATTAACTGTGTTACTTAACATTTCTTCTTTCTTTCTTTCTGCCTGCACATAAATATACAGTCAACAACTGAATCGCATTTGTTGATTACGTATAATTTCAGCATGGCTCCTAATTTTCATCCCCCGCCAACTATTTTGTTGACAAAATAGATGTAGCCAGGCTCTGTCGGGACGTTGGGATATCAGTCCAAAAGACTTTTCCCTAATTCATTACTATATAATATCGCAGTATACAGATTCAATGATATCTGCGAATAACTCTGAATCAAACATCGCCGATATATCCACGAATCTTTACCGGGAAATCCTTACTCTATGTTAATAAGAATACTCATAAAATCCTCTGGGGATCAATGAGTTTCGTTATTTACCAATTCTAAACTAGTTATTTACCAAGCATTAGTTAGTTTAGATCAAATCCAGATGTAGATGTTATATAATAGCCGTGGGATTTCGGTTCATGCCTTTGAGTTTACTTAGGCTGAGAACCTTTCGGCTCAGCACATGGGTTAGTTGGGTGCAACACTGAGACAGGTGTTAACGCAGGCGGATGGAGATGTCACTCAGATGTCATAATAGTCCAAGACGAAACGGGGTGACAGGGTGCGGGTGACGTCACGCACCGGAAGCGCGCGGAGGTTTGTGCGAGATTTGAAGAAAGTTGAGATTAGACACCGGACGAAGATGGTCGACTTTTGGAGCTCGCAGACGCGAGGTGAACGTGCGCTCTATGGGGGCCGCACGAGATGGGGGCCAAATGAATAAGACAGCATAGAAGATTGTGTCTCTCCTTACGTCGAAACCTTTAACTCAAAGTTAATAAAAAGGTTTCGTACCTGAACAAGAAGTCGTTACGTGTTTTCGAATTACGAGATTCCTATGTTCTTTATATGTTCTATTGTTATGAACATTATATCCCATTTCGCACATGGCCATATTCGTGTATATGGCTATGTGACAAGAGGGCACCCAAAGAGAATTGAACGGCTTAGTGATGATCCCCTAATCTAATTCCACACTAGCGTTGGTTAGTTTAGGTTGAATCGAGGTGTATGGGGCACCCAAAGAGAATTGAACTTCTTGATAATAATCATCGAGTATAATTCCCTTTAAGTTTTTTACTGAACCAATCTGTGGTAACAGGTCAGAAGAATGGGATTCCCAATAAGAATCGAACTCAAAAGCTGACTTGACGTTACACTACGCGAACATCTCTAAAAAAAAATGATCACAGATTAGATTTGGCTTTGAGTTCTAAGTAATTGACGCAAAGTGAGGATCGAACTCACCACTCAAAACAAATTGGTTTGCTTAACAGTGAGATGCTCTTGAAGTTCCTGTGTTCTTCATTTGGAAATAGAGCGAAAGAAAAACCAAAATCAAAGTTTTAAAGAACCTTTTAGCATATGAGAACTTTCAAGTTACTTTCACCCAATTCATTACAATTATAATTTAATTCTGCCACTTATTTGACACGTCCCCACCTCTCATTCATCATGTTTTGAAAATTTTTATGACCATAATTTGTGTATAAAACGCACTCATGTATAATACGCACGCCAAAATTTGTACTACGAAATTCTGGAAAATATAATACGCACTGTCTTTTGTAGAATCTGTAGCAGCTAAAATAAATCGGATTTTAGCGTTTGTTCAATTTTTTATCAGATCGTACTGAAGTAAGAATAAGAATTTATATAGCTTACATTGTCTTAAAATGGAAAATTTCCACAGAATTTACTGCAAAAAGACGGACATGTTCACACAAAAACTCAACAAGTTTTCGGGTAAAAATAAGCTCACATCAGGGGAAAGAAAATTATAAACAAACCCACATACTCCAGTTGTTATTACACTGTAACGACGTAAAACATAGTAGTTTCGACTACATATATATATATATATACATGCACACACACACACAATATATATATATATCTATATCTATATATATATATATAACTTACTTTCCGTTATCCCGTCCCGAATGAGGCATGTGGTTGAAAAAAAAGTTAATTACATAGTTTACGTGTATAATACTATTTACCAACCCCTCCGCTCGGGCAGGATATGACACAAGGTCAGTTTTTAAGCGGAGTTTAACAAGTTTGAATTCAGAGTTTTCCTTCTCCTAGACTAGTTGCCTAACCAAGGCTGAAGAACCTAGTCTGTCCTACTATTTACCCATAGGTGGAGGGAGAATAATTGGATTCATACCTTTCCCAAGGGTATTAGTGCTATGTGAAATGCAATCAGTATCGTCCAGGATTTGAGCTCGTGTCGCCGTGTCCATTTCCTACGACGATAACGACTACACCACGGGCACGTGTATAATAGGCAAACCAACTTTGGGATTGAACATCTGGAAAATTAGTGCGTCTTATGCAAATGACGCTATATTCCGGTGAATTATCGGAATGTAGAACCAGACATAAAAACGACCAAATATCTTTGTTAGTAGGGTGATGGGTTATCATTCGACATGCCTGCTATCATTCCCAAACTTTCCGAGCTCTTTTTTTGTGATGAGCAGTGATTTTAAAACTGTAAAAAAAAAAAAGTACAACAATAACAACAGTAGCAGCAACCACCCCTACGTCTTATCCCTTCAATAGGAAAACCGCTGCGTGTTAACTGACATTTTTCTAAAAGATCTAAATCAGAGATTAATGCTAATCTTAATCTAGTTTTTTTTCTGCTTATCGTGTCTATCGGGTTTAAAATCTGTTTCAAAGTAGAAAGCTTGCCAAGAGTTGGGAAGATTTGCATGAATTTCAATTAATATTTATGAAGTCTATTTCTAAAAACGAATGGGCAAATTAAAAAAGAAAATAGCGAAAAAAGAAAAAAAAAAAGCCCCCACCAAGTAAAAATAAACCAACAAAACCAAAAAAAACAAAAAAAACAAAACAAAGAACAAACAAAAAAACAAACAAAAAACCCTAAAAATTATATTTAAGAACAAAAGAAAACAAACAGAAAATATGTAAAATCTTGAACGACCGATTATTATCAATTTGGATTACAGCAGATGATATCTATGCACGAACAAGCCCAGTCTAATCATTTGTTTCACCCCAGGAGTGTGCGCATGCGCAGGCGTGGTTATTTCTCTTCCTTCTAAATCCATTTTTTCTCCCATCTTTGGGCTGTGATTGTTTGTTTGTTTGTTTTTTTTTTTTTTTTTTAATATGCTTCTCTCACATATTCTTTCTTTTGCCAGTTGTTTACGTGTACATATGTAAAAATACATATTTAAATACTTTTTTGATTAAATAATAAAATAAAAAACAAAAACAATGGTAATGAATTATCACCGGTGACGTAATTCGTTTGTGTTGTTCTGTTAGATCTATGAAAACAAAGATCTTGCATGAACTTTCAGTGCCACTGTAACAAATGTATTTTTTAGTAAAACTCAATTATATACAGGTTGATTAAAAAGTAACTCCCCGTACAAAAAACAGTCTTATAATTCATTTCTGAACTATGATTTTTACAAGAACAGAAAATAAGAGTATTTTAAAATAGGGAGTCACTTTTCAATCACACACACGCAGTATATATATATATATATATATATATATATATATATATATATAATACGTACAATTTAAAGAATGGATTTAACGTATACCTCTATACTCTAAATATATACACGATAGCGTCCCTTGATTTTACATGTCAGAGATATTTTATATATAATTATAGAGCCAAGCTTATGCACACAAAAAGAATCTGATGCGTAATATGCAATGAAACAATTTTCTGATATATAACGTATACATACACGTACATAAGACAATAATATGAATGCATGCACAAATACTAAACTATTCGCACACATACACAAACATGGCGTAATAGAACATTGGATAAGGAAGTAAGTTATATATATAAATTTTATTTAATTCACAGACTCATACGCACACACATGAATATATATATATATATATATATATATATATATATATAGTTAATTATAATCAATGATAAATTATAATCAATGTTTGTTTTTTTTTATCTGAAATACAATTAGAACTGGTCGTTGCGGTTTAATACAATTAGTAATGAGTTAGTTCTTCAAAATGAAGAGTCAAATTGAATAATTGCATTGAACATGAAACAGTCGTCATGAACTATGCATACATACTCTTATATATATATATATATATATATATATATATATATATATATATATATATACTTTAAGAAAAACAACGAAACCGGTCACATAGGATTATAAATTTATTTCAATCCTGTTTCGTAACAGGATTGAAATAAATTTATAATCCTATGTGACCGGTTTCGTTGTTTTTCTTAAGGAATTTATTGCTCTGTATTATTGGTACATTGAGCTCTTTACCAGGAAAATTTTAAATATTCATGCTTGAATAACTTCTTGTCCTGATGGAATTACCCCCAACTCCGGTTTAACTGGACCAAATATATATATATATATATATATATATATATATTCACTCCTCAATTGATGATGAAAAATCTGTCTAAAGTCATCCGTTTATTTAGTCAATGAAAATCCTGATGAAATTAAAACCAGTAAAACACACATTTGTTATCCATACACTTAACTCCATTATATATATATATATATATAGTACAATTTGATGGAGACTCAAACTCAGTTAAGCCGTCAATCATAAATTTATTTCGGCGGACAATATTACTATAATAAATAGCAAATGTCGAGAAATCCACATTTGCAACTCTGCGACGAGAGAGAAGCATGTAAATAGTCATTTGACGAAACAGAGAATATAGAAATATTCTCCGCCGAAATAAATTAATGATGACGACTTAACCGAGTTTGAGTCTCCATCAAATTGTACAATATACGCTCTGAATGTGAATTTTGTTATACCCCAGCGAATAAATAGGGAACTAACAATAGCCATACATTGAGCACTCTAATAGATTTATATGATTTTCCTCATATATTCTATGTAAAGAATAATCTGCACCCACTGTCCTTGGACACTGACTGGATATTTTATATATATATATATATATATATATATATATATATATATATATATAAAACATCCAGCCAGTGTCCAAGGACAGTGGGTGTGGATATTTAAAATATATATATATATATATGTATATATATATTTAAAATATCCAGTCAGTGTCCAAGGAAAGTGGGTGTGGATTATTCTTTGCATAGAATATATATAAAAAAACAGTAAAGCACACACTTTTTATCCATACACTTAACTCCATTATATATATATATATATATATATATATATATATATATATATATATATATATATATTATGATAAAAAACATTGAATAAAAAAAGTATGTTATATATGGATATTATTTTACGATGTAATCTCTAACAAATTTGTAGTTGAACTGAACCCTTTTCTATTATTTTACAAGGCACTCTTGATATAATCAGTATCACGTTCCATGAATTCAAAAGTGCTCTCCTATTTTCTTATTCAAAAGAAATACAATAAAAATCTTCCGTATTGTTATCTTTATTCTAGAACCCAACTTTTGACGTTTTGGGCAGCGTGTATTTTTTCTTTTTTCTTTTTTTTTTTCTTAAAAATTATTCACGCTTTATTTTTGTTAGTAAAATGTACAGAAAATGTATATATAGTTGGTATGGTATCTCTACCATTATATTTTTGCGCATGCGTCCCAGAATCCATTTCTTGATGAGTCGTCTGCAAGAAAGAAAAAAAAAACTGACTTCGTTTATGCACAACTATTTTAATACTTCCAATTAATGAAGTAACAATTACCTCACTACAGCTTATCTGACACCATAATGTCCATTAATAAATGTATAATTTTATTTCCTACCAAACACAGCCGTAGTTTCGTTCGTCTTTTGGATCAATTTTTAAAAATATTTCTATTGCTACTTTGTCTTTTTTTGCTTGTTTGTTTAAAATGATGTAGGAAATCATAAAAAAAAAAGAAAAGAAAAGGAAAAAGAGATATAAAGCACAAAATAATCGGAAATCGTTTTATTTTACTCCAGATTTTATAATGAGATTAAAATCTTAGATTAAAATGTTTGTTATTTGGATGCTGTAGATAAATTTGACCACCATACAAATCAGTGAGCCTTTTAGTTGACACGTTTCTATTGACCCCATTAAAATGGTGTTAGCGGGAGAAATGATTGTGTTTAATGCTAAGCAAGTTTTCAATGTAAAAATTTGCTGATGGTACATAATAGAATTGCTCAGCTTATTTTTAAAAAAATATTTTTTATTCCAAAAAAGAAAAACAAAACAAAAAAAAAACAAAAAACAATATATATATAAATGTGGGTTAAAAATGTTTTTTCATCCATCCACCAAAAACCCTTTTGCATGTTAAAGCAAAATAATTTAAAAAAAAAGAGATTTGAAAAAAATTACTTCAACTTATATTCGCACTTTGGGTTAAAAAAAAAATCCCAATTCTATCACTCCATCTCTAATCCCTAAGGTCAATAATATCTTTCTATAAATTAATGTTTTCTAATAAACGTTTAAATAGATAAATTAATTAAATTTTGGAATAAAAAATAAAAGATTTTAAAAGACAAAGAATACTTTGATTTGGTTATTCTTAACCCACTACACTCTTATAAGAGTTCTTCAAAAAATGTAAGACAATGCCAAAAAAGATAAAAACAAATTCAATAGTTTAAAATTTTCAATGACTCGAGTAATGAACGTTTTCGTGTTAAGAATGACTTTCAATTTCTAGCCAATAAAAAAGGGGTTTTATCATATATTGCGTACAATGAACGCCCCTCTAACTCTTGTTTAATCTAGCCAACTACAAAATTTCTTCATCATCTAATGACATAAAAAGAAAACGTTCAAACATTTATTTATACTTTAAAAACTTCAGTAATACAATCAAAATCAATGCAATGCTATGGATAAACAATGAAGTCTAGACTTTGATGTAGGCTACTGTATTTACGTGGATATTCCAAACAAACCAAATGAAAAAAGTGGTTTAAAGTGCTGGAATATATTTGTCCATATAGAATAATATAAACAATAATTCTCAATCCTTGGCTAATATTTAAAACGTCGGCCATCGTATCCATGACCCGGCCTAATTTCTCGTTAGTTTAACCCAACGTATTTCCTCATTGCCGAATTAATGCCTAAATAAAGGCTTTAGTTAAGATTGGAAAGTTTTTATAGAACTTTGTTTACTATCGATAATACTTGTACATACTATATGCGTATGCGTTATAAATAGTAAACAATGTTATATAAAAATTTCCTTAGCTTGACTAATAGCCTTTCTTTGGGTATAAGCTTTGCAGTAACACTTTTAATCGAAGTCACGGTCGGGTGAGGCCTACAAACAAGCAGGCTTCAACGTTTGAAAAACATATCTTGGATAATGAACGATCCCTTGTATTGGTCTTAAAATGTTGACCATCACATGAATATATTTGGTACCTTTTTTCTTTTTGTTGACATTAAATACTATTACCGATTTCGGGATGCGTATTTTATTGGCTGAATTTTCATTCATGATTCTCATTGAAAAGTCTGAAAAATCGTTTGTCACACTCTTTGGTGTCAAGATAAATCTAGAATCAGAGAGAGAATATTACTACATCATATGTGAAAAATCAAGAAGCATGAAGCTATCAGTCTTAAACAGGTGGCCGTAAGCATTTCCCAGAATAAAACTTTCTCCATCAAATCATGGTGTAATACCCAAAAAACACAACGGATCAGATATTAAATGAGTATTATCCGGAAGATTGAAAAAGGAATCAAATGTTCCTTTTCTATCAGTTGCTCAAGAAGAAGCAATAAGATGTTTTGAGTCGTTATTTCCAGTTAAGTATTGAGCATTCAACTCCTCGTAAATAAAAAAAAAAAAAAAAGAAAATCAACTCCCCGTAATTAAAAAAATAAAATTAAAAAAAACAACTACAAAAACAAAACAAAACAAAAACAAAAACATCGATTTGAATGGAGTTCTCTTTTGAAATTTCTTACAATCCGATTGGTTAACCCACGGCATCTTTTTGTTTTCATCTCTTTTTTTTCTTCTGGATAGTTGACGTTCTAAGAATCACGTTTGATAATTGACACCTCTGATGAATAATTAATCATCAATAATGATATTTTTGCTTGAATGATTTTAATTTCTGGGTTAAAATATTTCTTTCTGCTTAATGAAAACACAATCCCGCTCAATTCACTCTTTCATAATATCTTGTTTCAATATATATATATATATATATATATATATATATATATATATATTCCGATCTGCTTTGCTCACTTAAGTAAGGAGAAGTGTTTATGTGGTCAGTTTGACAAATAAGGTATACTTCCACGAGAAACAAGTTTTTTTAGATCAGATAGAATTATGTAACTGGTGTCAAACTTCTGTAAATTTATTCCTCGTAAATTACAAGTTTATTTTTCAATATAAACGTCAGTAAAATAAGTATAGTTGGCGACCGTAGTAAAGGGCGACCAGAAGGATCTCTTTTCAATAGCTACTAAACTGAGGTGTAGGGTAGGATGCTACTCCTTTCCCTGGATTATTCCACTTTACCCTTGATACGTACCTAATATTGCTGAGTGTTAAGCAAGAAGGTATCAAGTACCATTTTTAAAGTCTTTGGTTTGAACCCAGGTCTCCCGGACCATTGGCGAACACTCTACCCACTAGACCAATGTGCTGGACATTGAGTGCTAGATATTTTTCCATAAATTTATTTCCTTTTTTATTTTGTCCATGAAAAAAGTTTCTTGTTTATCCTTGACTCAACTTCAACCATCAATTTCTGTTACGGCATCAAGATAAAAAAAAGAAAAAGTAA
>OY757922.1:33231919-33346919 GCA_963585895.1 Sepioteuthis lessoniana | reverse complement strand
CACTTACAGGTATATAATAATAGTTATGAATGCTGATTTAACACACACACACACATACTTATATATATATATATATATATATATATATATATATATATATATATATATATATATATTCCTTCCAAACAAAGAATAAGGATGTATTTTAAAATACAAAGGTAAGAAGGTCCACGAAGAGATTTGTATTTACAAATCTCTTCGTGGACCTTCTTATTTTAAAATATATATATATATATATATATATATATATATATATATATATATATATTACGTTAAATGAGTATATATATATATATATATATATATATATATATATATATATATATATATATATATATATATATAAGTGTGTGTGGGGTGAAAAAACTAGGAATTCTGAGGATGGGTTTATCTATCATTGAATATTCTGCCGATGTTAGATGTTTCGTTTTTTTTTTTAGCATAACATAATCAGGACAAATTTACAATGTATCTTCTGAATTATGTTAAAAATTGTGAAGACAATTCACAAAATGACGATTTAATATTTAAAGAAATAAAACGATAATCCTGACGTAAGTCGTATAGTCAATGATAAATAGATTCAACCTTTTAATACCTTGCTTTTTTATTTGTTTTTTTTTAAAATATTTTAGAATTGTTCTAAGTAAAGCATACCTAGTGAGTTCTAAAACAGGGCTTATATCGGCCACGTATCGTCAGAGAAATACCGTTACAACCAGAAATAAATCAAGGTTGTTGTCGACAGCTACGTTGATTTATTCCATTTACAGAAAATATGTTTTTAGCATGTATGGAAAATCATCGTTATATCGTAAAACTATCTTCCATATCTGCTCATGGGACATTTTAGCATAGCCACTATTGAGAGCCAAGTTTTGGTGTCAGAATAGAATTGTTTGATAAAGAAAACTTCGGTTGATTCTATGGCAATATATATATATATATATATATATATATATATATATATATATATATATATGTATATATATATATATATATATATATATATATATATATATATATATATATATATATATAAACTTGGATTGATTCTACAGCAACATATATATATATATATATATATATATATATATATATATATAACTTCGGATGATTCTACGACAATATATGTATATATATATATAAATATATATATGTGTGTGAGTGTGTGTGTGTGTGTGTGTGTGGGTGTGTATAAAGTACTCTGTGTGTCTGTTTAACTGTCCGGATCTTGTTTGTCGATAGAATTATGTCACCAAAACAATCCCTTCTTACTACTTCTAAAACATTTCTGAGTAATCTGCTATCTAAGTTAACAAAGGTATCTATATATATATATGTATATTGAGTCAGTCTTAATGTTCTCAGCACTATCTAAGTTTGATTGATTAATCAATTTTAACGGCATGTCAACTCGAATGTGGTTATTCTATGCCTATTAGATATAATATTTTTTCTGTATCTTATCGGTTATTTGTTATCAGTTATTTGTTTATGTTTTATTATCAACTATTATTATCTAATACTAATAATTTGTAAACATATCTATTTGAATCCTAGATGGGACCCTAACAGGTAAATTATAATGGTTACAGTGGATATGGGTGTAATGACAAAGAAGTGATGCTCCTCGCTTCTCAGAGCTCCAGAACTATAGCTTTTCCAGCAAATGCAGTCTAGTGTCCCTCACATGACATCCTTTTTGGGAAGTGTTGGATAAGGGGTAATCCCTCTGCAGGCTATACAATCTGGGAACAGTACACCTTGTCGATAAAGTCTGAGTCTTCAGGTTCAGAGGGGAGAGAAAATACTTTTTGGTGCTTTTATAGTTCAATAAAGAAAACTGTTATTTCGGCAGCAAAGTGCGAATATATATATATATATATATATATATATATATATATATATATATATATATATGAATATATATATATGAATATATATATATATATATATATATGAATATATATATATATATATATATATATATATATATATGAATATATATATATATATATATATATATATATATATATATATATATACTGGCAGCATTTCTTCATTAATACATATTTCATTGAACATAGTAGACATTGGCTACGTATTTTTTACGTTGCACTTTTCTGATACAAGTTCCATGGCGTAATATTTATAAAAATATTCATGCCCAACAACCGAATTACGGAAAATTCTTACCAAAAACACAACAATATTAGAACATCAAAATAACGAGCAAAAACTACAGATTCTCGAGATACTATATATTGGGAACATACGACCCAAACATAACAGAATTAATTTTGAAACCAGTGCTAATGTACTTAAATATCTTTAGCTACTGACACTATTTATTGAAACAAATTCGAAAAGTAAACGCTACACAATACAACAGTACATACGCTCTACTTACAAAGTAGTAATGTACATACAAAAGTTACATCACTTTCGCAATATATCCTTTCCTGATGATGGCCCAAAGTCGGGAGAAAGTACTTGGGAAATAACTAATTATGGATGATTTATCAACCAATTCCCGCCGAATATCATGAGATCAATACGAAGATTTGAAAGGATTAACAAAACAATATGTAGAAAAAAATGTCTATTATGTTCAATGAAATATGTATTGATATATATATATATATATATATATATGTGTGTGTGTGTGTGTGTGTGTGTGTGTGTGTGTGTGTGTGTGTGTTACGGTAAACGATTGGTCAAAATATCAAAAAAAGTGCCTAATACTGGCAAGTAGATTGATATAAAACCTAAAATAAATCAATGTTTACCCACACCTCTTTGTCTCCTCCATATCTGTCAGACATATTCATTTTTGTGGCAGCGGGTAGAGGAGGTAAAAGAAAAGAGAATTCACCGTTAAAATTAGGACAGACGACATTGACGTCTGTATTTTTCTCCCCCCCAAAAAAAAATACGTGGAACTGACAGTTGTGAAGCAGCTACAAAGAGGTACGTGAACAACAATTTACTTCCGGATATATATATATATATATATATATATATATATATATATATATATGTGTGTGTGTGTGTGTGTGTGTGTGTGTGTGTACATAAATCTATATATTTATAACTTCATTCGTCCTACAGATAAGAATATGTTTGGCATTTCCTTCGTTTCAGTTACGGAACAATTAAATTTGAATTCTCAAAATTATACTTCATCAATCGACCGTAAGACGATATCTTTGTGGTTGGGGAGGGAAAGATAAAATAAATATGGCGAGTTGAAAAGGTAATTCATAAATGTAACTGCTCAGTAAATAAGATGAAGTAAATGACTGAAACTTACTCTTATCTGGATGGTGAATGCAAGTTTAAAATCTTTTATATCATTTCTTTCTTTTTCTTTTTCTTTTTTTAATACATTCCCGCAAACATGTCCCCATCATGTTATCCTAGATAAATTGCAAAATTTCTTATACAAAAGGATTCAACACGTTTAAACATTGTGGACTGAAGACGTTTTTGGGACATCCCTGTGAAGTTTTAACTTCTTCAGTTTGATAGCTGATTCAATCCTAAGGATGCCTAGAAAACGTGTTACGTTTTGCTTCGTCGTAATAGTGACCATTTTAAATCCATGCGTATTCGTTACATTTTCTTTCCTTTTCGATTTTCTTTTTAGTAACTTGATGTTTTTTTTTTTCGAAAGAGCCAAAGAAAAAAAATCTTGTCCAATTAGGTTTCATCTGTTTAGCTTGGTAAGCACTTTTCTTGTAATGTGTCGTTTATTTTTCTATTTCTTTATTTATTTTTGTGAAATAGTGATTGGCTTATTTAATCCGACTCGTTTGATTTTCTAAAGGTCTGACTGTTGAGAGGTACAATTGTTCCGTAACAACTAACGTTTTTAAGACATATGCGCTTTCTACCTCATTTTACTATAAAGAATGCACGATAATAATTTCAATAATGTTTAGGGATTTCCGGTTTTCTTTCTTTCATTTTTTGTTTGTCTGTCTGTCTGTCTATCTATCTATCTATCTATCTATCTATCTATCTTATTTTGCGTCTTATTTACGTCTATTCTTGTTCTTTCTTTCTTTCTTTCTTTCTTTCTTTCTTTCTTTCTTTTGTAATATTGATCACACTCCCCGTCCTCAATATCATATTATCATGGTAAAAAAAAATTCATGTCATTTTAAGTAAAACCAATAATATCTGAACGATTCCAAGAAACATAATCTTGAAATGATTCTAAGTTTCTTCATGTAAAAAACAAAACTTTTTTTTCATTTAATTCAATCTTAACCGGTCTAAATAATAATAATAATAATAATAATAATAATAATAATAATAATAATAATAATAAATAAAACTGAAGCTAATTACCGTAAGCAACTTTTAATTCGTTGACGTTGATGACAGTTCCCTTGTTGATGTAATTCGTTTGAATGACTCCAATCTAATAATAATAATTTGATAAAAAATAAGAAGAATGCCATAAGAACCAATTATATAGAAACGAATATACATGATACACAACAGTATAGCAAATGTAAGTTATGAGGTATTTCTCTGAAGTCTGAGTGACAGCAAGTCTCCTCAGGTCTCCAGGACTCTGCTGAGTATTCTATGCGATCTTAACAATGATCGTCTCGATTCGTCCTTCAATTTCCAACTCTTCCGTTCCCATTTTCAAGCCTTTGTGGACCGTTCTAGCAGCGCCAGTTATTACCAATATTAACATAAAATTTGACCCTACGACCGAATGGTAATATGTACAAACCACAATCCACCCCAGAGAATGGGACGAATAAAATTCTCTGGGATTTTGAGGGAAACGCACCTCCTAACTTCGGCCAGAATATCAGAGCTAGCGTGAAAAAAAATCCTATCTTTGAATTTAGCCGTTTCTGCGAACGACAGAGTCAAAAAAAAAAAAAAAAGAAAAAAAAGAAAAGAAAAAAAAAAGCCAGAGAACTCATAAAAAATAAAAAAGACAAAAAATGTGTAGAAAATGAGAGTGACGGTGTTGTCAATTTCCGTTGGTGCCGCAGAAAGGGTCCCCGAAGGACTGAGAGGAAAGGGGGGAGAATCTGAAGATCAGAAGAAGAATCAACACCATCCAAACCACAACATTATTAAAATCATCTAGAATACTGAGAAAAGTCCTGGAGACCTGAGGAGACCTGCTGTTGCAAAGACTCCAGAGAAAGACCACCAGTCAAAGCTGGTGCGAAAAACTTACAATAATTGTAGTACTCTGACAGCCTTACATGTGCAAAGTGTAGAAAATTGTTTGCGTTTCCACAATGTGCATTTGAAGGAGCTTTTTATGGTTTTAAACGAATGGAACCCCTAAAATTTTTGTATCTGTGAATAACACACACGCACATGCATATATATATATATATATATATATATATATATATATATATATATACTTGATTCAGTTATATTCACATATAAATACTATATATAATACATAAGCTGGTATTACTAGAATTTTATCTCTGTCAACTATTGGTCTTTGGGTGAGAAAAAAAAAGGAAATCAAAAGATTTGATTTTAATCTTTTGATCATTAGGGGTTTTTAGACTATTGTTTTTATCTTTATTGTTATTTCCACAACGTTTCGGTCTATATGTGTTTCGGCCTTCTTCAGGTGTTTGTCGAACTCGGGAACCTACACGGAACTGCAAACTACGTCCTTTATTGAATCAACAGGGATCGCCTGTTCTGATTCCATTAGCCATAACCGGGTACAAGTGTCAAGTATTCTTGTATTGTTACTCACCTGTCGCCAGGATTGATCCTGCAACCAATAGATGATTGTCTCTTTAGAAGCTTACGGAACCAAAACCTTTAACCGTTACGCTATGTGTCCTGCTGATTTTAATCTTTGTGAGTTTTTGATACCACCAAGAACTGGTAGCCTTTACTGAAGTCCGAGGGATTGAAATTCAACTCAACTGTCCAAGATTCTTTTCAGTATTCTAAACGATCTTTACAGTGCTGTGGTCTTCAGAATTTTAATTTTTCTTTGAATTGATTTTATTATAATTATAATTATAATAATAATAATTATTATTTACCAGGGAAGGAGTAGCGCCCTCCCCTACACATTGGTGTAGTAGCTATCGAAAAGGGAGCCTTCGGGTTACCCTCGACTATGGTCGCCAACTTTACTTACTTATTATTATTACATCTGGCGAGTTTTTCCTACCAGCTTTAATTGTTGGTCTTTCACTGGAGTCTTAAGGAAAGTAAATTTCCTTAGATCTCCAAGACTCCTCTCAGTAAACTTGATGTAGTCTGAATGGCCTCAATTCTTTATGGGATTTTCAAATGTTCTAATCATCTTTCCAATCGTTTGGGGGACCGTTCCAAGTGCACCAACAATGATTGGTATCACTGTCACCCTCATTTTCTGCATTTTTTTTCTTTTTTTTTTTCTTCTCTTTTATTTTTTGTTTCTTGAAATTCTTCACCGAGTCTTTACTAGAGGCCAATGGAAAGGCGGAAATAGTGAATTTGTTTTCTACGTGCAATCGATACTTTCCAATCACATTGATAGTACTCCCCTAAGGAGATAGTCATTTTCGCTAAGTACAACGTTTTATATTTCATTCAATCTAGAACTGTCAGGTCTTTTGTTAATGTGTTGATACGCCCTTTTCTTGATCATAACCAGTGCTCCTAATATTACTGGCACTGTTGTAGTTTTCTGATCCTTCATTTTCTCAATTTCTATTTCCAGATGTTTGCATAAACTTATTTTATTCTTGGAGTGATATATCATTATCTGTTGGCACTAACATATTAATTAGAAGGCATGTTTTTATTCTTTTTTAGGCCTTAACTACTATACCGGGTCTATTGCTTTATATTTTTCGATTAGTTTTGATTAGAAAGTCTGAGATTATAATTGTTATTATTATTATCATTTTTTCCTTGCGAATTTTTCACACCGGCGTTAGCTGACGGACTTTCACTGGAGTCTAAGTGACAGCAAGTCTCCTCAAGTCTCCAGGACTCTTCTCAGTATTCTGGCCGATTTTAATAATGCTGTAGTCTGGATAATCTCCACTCATCCAATGAATTTTTAAGTCTTCCAGTCCCTTTATCAATCCTTTGAGGATTGTTCCAAGCGCACCATTTACAATTGTGTCTCTGTCACCTTCATGATCCCTATTTTTTAGTTCTCTAGAAAGGTCTAGTACTTATCTCTCTTTTCGTTTTCTTTGATTTTCTCTCTGTGGTCCACCTGTCCTGCAAACTCCACTAGTTGACAGGTTCACTTTTGTTGTTGACTATCACTGGGTTTGGTTGTCTGACCGGGATTAGGTCATCTGTTTATCTCTTAAAATCCTAGAGAATTGTGTGAGTGACATTCTCCAGCGCTGATTCTGCATATACCGCTTATTTGTATGATCAAATTTCAATTTCTTGCACAATTCCCTGTGGATCACCTTCCTCACTCAGTCGTGTCTAGTTTTATATTTTGGGGGCCAGTTTGTAGTATTCACTTATTGTGTGATTAATCGTTTCGTCTCTATCACCACATAACCTACGTTTGCTACCTTGTTGCGTCTTATCTATTTCTACTTTAACATTGTGGGTCTATAAAGTGTTGTTTTGTACTGCTATTAGAATGAATTTAGTTTCTTTCTTAAGGTTTCCTTTTTATAGCCATGGCCACGTCTTCTCGTGTGAGATCGTTTGAAATATCTATGTACTTGTATTTCTTCCCATTTCTGTTTCCAAGTTATTGTTGTTCAGTTGTTCATTATGTTACTTGAGTTGTTTCTGATCACTGCAATTAGTCTTTCTTTGCTCTTTTTCATGTTGTCATCGTATTGATGCATTCATACTATCTTCAATGCTGGAGTGTCCTCTTCCTCCTTCTTTTCTTGACACATATAGTCTGTCTAGGTCATCTCTCGGATTTAAAGCCTTATACATCGTCATTAGTTTTCCTGTTCTCTGGTCCATTTGTCACAGTTCTTCCTTCGGCTATTTCAAGAATGGTCCCGAGTAGGTTTCAAGAGGGACAGCTCAGGTGTTTATCCCTTTGATGAGATTCCTGCTACAGAGTTTGATATTATTATTATTATTATTATTATTATTATTATTATTATTATGTAGTCTTTTACAGTTCCGGAAACAGCAGATATCAAAACCTGCAAATATCACAGTATATATTTTATTTTCGAATTATTGAATATTTTGTCTCACAAAAAGTGGAACCTTTGAAAAATATTAAATTTGCAATGTGTAAATAACGGCGATACTGATTATATATATATATATATATAGGATGTCATTCATCTTGATATTTTATTACGAATATTTCACCATTGTTGCTTTATATCACATCACTCTGGGTCGATCGAATCTTCCTTCTAACTGTTGTTTTAATACTAGTTTTTTTCCTCATGTTCTCTTATTGTTTCATACCACAGCACTTTCATTCGTGACGTAGATCATTGTTGCTATTATTCTATTTCTAGTTTTACACCATATTATTGCTTGATATCATGAATCACTAGGATGATAGATTCTTCTCCTTCTTCTTCTTTTTCTGCTTCTTCTTCTTCTTCTTCTTCTTCTTCTTCTTCTTGGTGTTGTTGTTGCTCTTCTTTTTCTTCTTCTTCTTCTTCTTGCTGTTGTTATTGGTGTTGTTGTTGCTCTTCTTCTTCTTCTTCTTCTTCTTCTTCTTCTTCTTCTTCTTCTTCTTCTTCTTCTTCTTCTTCTTGCTGTTGTTATTGGTGTTGTTGTTGCTCTTCTTCTTCTTCTTCTTCTTCTTCTTCTTCTTCTTCTTCTTTATTATTGCCTGATATCATGAATATCTTGAATTGGAGATTGTTGTTGTTGTTGTTGTTGTTGTTGTTCTTCTTCTTCTTCTTCTTCTTATTATTATTATTATTATTTAATTTTCGGTTTTACGTTCGGTTTCTTATAATTCTTCACCTATTCTTTACCAGGGGGATGGAAGATGGTGATTTTATGGATTCTGTGTATTTAGGTTTTTTCTAGCGGCTTATTTTGGGTAAGATTTTTCAGTCGCATTGATAATACCATTTTAAAAGGGACGAGCTATTCCGCAAGGTGCATTTTTTTTTTCTGTATTTCATATTGTATTTCATGTATGTTTATATTTCACATGGGCTGGGACTACCAGGTATTGTTATATAATTAAGGAATGATTTTTTTATATTAATCATTTTTCGTTAATTACATTTTCTCATTTAGTTTGGTAAGGCTTTGAGTCATTGGGTGCAGTTTTACGCTCGCGCGCAAAGGATATGAAAATCACCATTTGTCATGATAAACGCCCAGACAAAAAATGGGGCTGGAGTGTGGATGACGTCATGCCCAGAAGAGATGGTCCTGAGAATTTGAGAATTTTGAAAAAGAGTCAGTTGAGAATGGATCATTGAGGCAAGAGTTGGGTATTCGACAGTTGTGAGTTGGATTTTGACCGTTGAAAGATGAAGTTGGGTTTTTCGGATCTCTGCCGTCAGAGATCTTAAACGCCACAAGATGCGTCGCGCGTGGAGGTGGAGTCAGCATAGTATGGTTAGCATAGACTATTTAAGAATTGTGTCTCTCTCCTCGTGTCGCCATGGACCGAAGACAGGAATCAATAAACCGTTCGTATCGGAAACGACAGAGTCCGCCTGTGTTTTGTGTTTGTATATGTATTGTATTACTGTTATGACTGAAGTCATCATGAGTATACGACAGTATTTTGTTAATCAGTTTATGTATCCTTTTGTCGTTTATACCTAATATTACTGGCACGGAGGTAATTTTAAAGTGCCACATGATTATTGTTATAATTATTATTATTATTATTAATGATAATAATAATAGTTTTGCATTATCTTGTTACAGTTTGTTTTAATCTCAAGTTCCTGAATTGATACAATCTATATTATCAATTTTTCTTCCCCCGATTTTACTCCATTTTATTGTTTCATTGTATCTCATCATTTAGGATCGATACACTCTTCAACCACGAAAGCAAACAGTGCGAAAAAAAATCGTAAATCGAGAAGCTGCTTTCGATAAGACTCGAACACACAGCTAACACGCCATGAGAGTATATTTCATCTGTGTCATCTTAAACACACACACACACAGACACACACAGAGACCTAAAACCTGAATAATAATAATAATAATAATAATCTGTCACGACAGAATTGGGGGGGGCTTTGTGGGTAGAGATGGATTTTGCCTTGGGAGATTTAATGTTGGTCAGTTGACGAATGACATGACAAATGACTTGGGCAATTGGAAAAATAGAAAGAGAGAGAGAGAGAGAGAGAGAGAGAGAAAGAAAGAGAGAGGTATTATCAGGGTACGTTGCCGTTTGACCAGGTGATAATCCGCGTCCATCTCGAGGAAGAGCTCTTCATTGATTCTCTTCTGATGTTGTTGGAAAGTCAGATAAGAAATGCTATGAATCTTTTTACAATTTTGAAAACATTCATAACTTGTTTTTTTTTCTTCTTCTTCTTCTTCTTCTTCTTCTTCTTCTTCTTCTTCTTCTTCTTCTTCTTCTTCTTCTTCTTCTTCTTCTTCTTCTTCTCTCTCTCTCTCTCTCTTTCTCTCTCTCTCCAAATATAAATATATATCTGTCTTTCTTCCTTGTGATGATGACATGATTTGAGTCGGGGTCATTTTTATTCAAGTACTGAATTCCCTTTGTGGACGTGTGAGCAGCCTAACGGTTAATAGCGCGGAGAACGCAATCGACGAATCGAGTTCAAATTCGACTGTGAAATCACCTACTTAGACTTTAGATGAGAACCCCACTAAGTAACAGCTGTAAGTAAGAAGAGGAGGAGGAGGAAGAGGAGGAGGAGGAAGAGGAGGAGTCTGAAATCTCTGTGGCGCAGAGGCTAACGTTCTGGACTGTGACATCGTTGTTTGTGTGACAGATAGAACGAAGTTCAGTATATGATTATCAGATTAATTATTGGTTAAGCATCGATTACCCTGCTGACAATATATGACAGTTTATATGGCTGATTCAATGGACGATATTGATCGCAATCTTCCACAAGACAGGGTTTGACTCAAGGTCTTTTTATAGTTGATGTTTTAAGGAAGAAGAGGTCGGGCACGTATCTGGGCTCCTGCCTTGCTGGAGTATGTTGGTCATAAGCTTACTTAGTGCAATGTGAGCCCGATGACACCCCCACCCAGGGACTTGGACTCATTCAATGCATTGTGAGTCCGACACGAATGTCTGCTCATAGCTTAAACTAGACCAGAAGGTCGTGTGCTATGCAATGCTTGTCAATGATTTCATCGCCCAAGGTACTATTTACCAACCCCTCCGCTCGGGCAGGATATGACACAAGGTCAATTTTTAAGCGGAGTTTAACAGGTTTGAATTCAGAGTTTTCCTTCTCCTAGACTAGTTGCCTAACCAAAGCTGAAGAACCTTGTCTGTCCTACTATTTACCCATAGCTGGAGGGACAATAATTGGATTCATACCTTTCCCAAGGGTATTAGTGCAATGTGAAATGTAATCGGTCTAGTCCAGGATTTGAACTCGTATCGCCGCGTTCATTTCCTACGGCGATAACGACTACACCACGGGTACCTCCGAAGGTGGACCGGCTTAAGTTGGGGGCCATTCGGCATCGAATCAATTATTGGCCTTGAAACCCCATCCAGCACGTATGCCCGGCAACGCCTTTGCTGATTAAATGAACGAAGCTGTTCTTACCAGCTTTTTTCTTGTGAGATTATTCTAATTGATATTTTTCTGTGCTTAGAAGTCTACGCTAAATAAATGTATTTTCTTACTTGTTTGTATTTTCTTCCTAACAGATCTGAAGTGAGACCTCAATTATCTCTTAAGTTAGGCATTCTGTGATCTTTTATATATGTTCTTAGATACATACAACATTTGAGTTAATTAGTCACTTTGTTTTTAGTATTCTTATTCTTACTCTTTCATATTACTTTTAGTATTCTTATTCTTACTCTTTCATATTACCTCACCGGTCCATTGGCCTAATGAGTATAGTGTTCTCCAATGGTCCGGGAGACCGGGTTCAATCCTAGGTCGAGTCATACCAAAGACTTAAAAAATGGTACTTGATACCTCATTGCTTAACAGTCAGCATTATAAGGTAAGGATCTAGGGACAAGTAGAGCAATCCAGGGAATGGAGTAGCGCCATCACCTACACCTTAGTGTGGAACCTATTGAAAAGGGGGCCTTCGGGTCACCCTCGATTAAGGTCGCTAACTTTACTTACATATTACTTTACGCTCCATCAGTCTTCTATGTTCAACGTTGGCCAGTACCCACCTTCTCACACATTCTTTCATTCTACTTTATGTTCCTCTGATCAACATCTTTGTTTATGTCTGGGTCGTCTTCTTCATGTCGCTTCTTTGTGTCTCTGTGTTTATTCTCATTCGTTCAGGTTGGTGAGACCTATAAAGACGAAACCAAATCTTTTCCTGCCTGATTTTATTCTAACTCCTTTCGTATTGTTGTAAGGTTGGTTGGTTGGGTTTTTATGGTATATCAACATTAGTAGGTTATTTAATGCCAAATCCATTTTTATGAGAATAGTTCTACTTCAAACAATTCAGTTCAGCATAAGAACGCAGTTTAAATGAGAAAAAACGTTTCTATTTCAAGCTATTTAGTTTAGTTAAACGGTTCTACTGTTTAATGTCAAAACAGTTCTATATCAAACAAATCCGTTTAGTGTAAGAAAAGTTTCAATGCCAAAAATCAGTTCATTTATGATAATTCAGTTTAGCATAAGTACGCAGTTTAAATGTAAGTTCGGTTTAATTGTCAAAAACATTTCTGTTTCAAGCTATTCAGTTTAGTCAAACTATTCAGTTTAGCATAAGTATGCCGTTAGTTCTATTTAACCCATAGATAGGGCCATATATGATGTTACCACGCTGGGTCAGAGTGGACCTGGGAGCAATGGGATTTAAGGGGTGCTCCGCATTCCCCAAAGCCCCAGCATTACTGTAACCTCGCCATCAAATTGTTTAGTATCATATGCTGTACACTCATTGAGAGGGTCTTACCCCTCAGCAACGGTGCAGTCAGTGTATTCTACAGCCCCAACCGACTGGGCAAATCGTGGTAAGGAAGTGATACACAGTAACCTAAAGAGTTAATTGTTTATTAACTGAAGTGGTACAATCCAACAAATATTATAAGTCTCACGCCGTGGATGTTACGCCCGAAGTTGGTCTTACTGCTGACAGAGATCTTGCAGAACCCTCGTGCTTAAGAAACACGACGTCTTATAATCCATCTGCTATACCGTAAGTCACGTGGTACGAGCCTCTATACAACAATTCCTTAAAGACACATTTCAACCACGCGACCTTTACGAGAAGTTGTAAGCACAGATGGAACACAACCGTTTTATTCGAACGTTCTTCTGCAACTGATTAACTGTTTAGATTATTTTCTAAACTTTAGAAACGCTTTGGTCACATGATTTATATTATCCAATCAAAGACGTGGTCTCAAGATGACCCCTGGCGTCATTATCAGTCACTCATACGGAAGACTCGTGATATCTTTTGATCGTTTAACGTGTTATAGTTTATTACTCACACTTCATGTCAATTGCAGAACTTGTCAATCTATAATGTTGCATTAGCGAATACATCTTATATAATCCCTGTGTATGGTTGTATGGTTGTCTGCTTGGTCAGACACCTGCCATGACCTAAAATTTAATATAGATTAGTCCGTGAAAAATAAATTAATTGAGCTAAAAGAAGTAATTAAGAGATGAAAAGATAGGTGTTGTTGTTGCTGTTGTTGTTGGTGGTGGTGGTGACCTTAGTCGAGGGCGACCCAAAGGCTCCCTTTTCAATAACTACTACACCGAGGTGTAGGAGAGGGCGCTACTCCTTTCTCTGTAGATAATGCATAGTAATTAGGTTAAAACAAACCCCAAAACAAACAACAAAAATTAAAACGCAACCCATTTGAAAAGGGAATGAATAACTGTAAGAAAGATTCATCGATCGAATATGTAAGAGACAGACAGACAGACAGACGGGTTGTTTGTGAGTGGTTTAAATTTGTATTTAAGTTAGACCAAGGAGAAACAAATGTTTTAAATTACAAATCTAAATAACTAATAAGAAGTTAATATGCCGTTAAACAAATAAATCGAATAATATATACGTAGACGCATAGGTTGGTTGTTTGGGGTTTATGGCATAGCTACTCTTGTAGGTTATTTAATGCCAAATCCTTTTTATATACAAATAATGAGTTTTATTTTAAAAAATCCAGTTTAGCATGAGTCCACAGTTCGGCTGTCAAAACATTTCTATTTCAAGCGATTCAGTTATATCAAATCGTTCTGATTCAAACAATTCAGTTTAACCTAAGTACAGTTTTAATGATAAAAACGGTTCCATTTCAAACAATTCAGCTTAGCATAAGTACGCAGTTTAAATGTCAAAAACAATTCTATTTCAAGCAATTCAGTTTAGCCCAAGTACGCAGTTTAGTTCTATTTGATCCATAGATATCCTATCAGGTGCTAATACTCCGGGCCAGAGTGGACCTGGGAGCGATGTCAATGAAGAGGTACTCCACTTTCTCCAAAGCTCCAGCATTACTGGAACCTCACCAACAGATTGTTTAGTGTCATATCTAGGACATACTTGGGGGCGGGGAGCAGGGGTCTTACCTCTCTACTGAGATGCAGTTAGTGTATTCTACGGTCCCAGCCGACTGGGCAAGCACACACCATAGTATTTAGCAACGTATACACATATACGCTCATAAACAAGCCTATTTATATTGAATATAAATGTTTGTTTGAGTAATATAATTTTCTCTGGTCACATGTATATTCACATATAAATGTATACAAATAAGTCTGTATGTCTGTAATATAAAAATATATTGTCAAGTATGAAAAATATAAATGCAATATCATTACCGAAAAAAATATTGTTTGGGCGCTTATCTGAAAGAAACATGAACAATCTTTCAATTTCGCAACAACCAATTTTAATACACAAAGTTGGGAAACGTGAAGGAAGTTTGAAGGAAAGGAAGAAAATGAAAAGTTTGAAATGTTGATTGATTCTAATGGCATGTCAACCCGTTTATGATTATATTATTCCTACGGGTTAGGAAATTGCGTTCATTGTCCCTTTTACTAACAATTTTTGTGTCGGTGTTCCTTAAAGAGTTTTTTTTTTGCACGCAGTTATGATATCAAGTATTCCTAATATAAATCATTTTCAAAAAGGTCTATTTGACCCATAGATGAAACACTAACAGGTACTGTACTACCAGTTCTGTATCAGGTATTTCTATCTGATTAAAGTAACACTATTTAATAATTATTTATAAGGA
Organism: Sepioteuthis lessoniana; assembly: GCA_963585895.1. NCBI lineage: Eukaryota > Metazoa > Mollusca > Cephalopoda > Myopsida > Loliginidae > Sepioteuthis > Sepioteuthis lessoniana. The sequence goes on along the minus strand of OY757922.1, from coordinate 33,331,549 downwards.
ATTATATGATTTCAACTACCTATTCTTCATACAAATAATTTGCATACAGTTATATGGTATCAAGTATTCATATCTAATACAAATAATTTTCAAACAGATCTATTTGAGCCATTGATAGAACAGGTTCTACCACGAATAATTTAGACGTAAAAGATTCCTGAAGTTATTTACTAATTTAAATCTACAATGACGAAATGTATCCAATCTGGATATAACTAACTATAATGGTCTTCTTGGGTTATTATGTTGACCCTTTCATTCAGCACAAGAGCCCCACCTAACTAGCATCATTTACAAAACAACAAAAAAAAAACCCCTCTACCCTCATGCACCCAAATTTACAATTATCCCTCGTAGTACCAATTAAGGTCCTACTGCTCCCGGTCAGAATGGACCTTGAAGTAATGGCCATGAAGGGGTATTTGACACTTTAGAGATCTCCGGAACTGGAGCCTCACCCCTAGAAGCAGTAATGTGTCATACCCAGGACACTCCTTTTTGCAGTTGATAAAATAAGGATATTCTTGCCCCTGTCGGTAGGGTGGGAGATGAAACGAGTAACAAATATGATGCTTATTTGAGGATTTAGTCTGTGAAAGAAGAGTTCTGTTTAGAAGTTGTTCCTTTGGATTCCTGGTGTAAGTTCAGGTTTCGTTGCAGCTTTTTAAAATTTTGCATATTGCTTAAATCAATTAAAAGGGGTTTTGTTTTGTCGAAGTGAGCAGCGAGTATTTCCATCGTTGTTATCGGTTCGTGAAGTGAAAGAAGAAAATGAAAGACGTATCCAAAAAGGCTTTTTAAGGCATAAGAACGTTAAATTTTAAAAAAAAAGATTATTTTTCTTCTCAGTATTAAATTTCCTGTTGTATGTCTAGAAGCGTATGATGACAGTCAAATCTTGACAGATGGGAACCGTCTTTACCACGAAAATTACACAGCCCAAACATCTTGATTAATAACAAACTTAACTTGTAAAAACTATACATGATACATAAGGTGATAAGATGAGTCATCAGAGTTCACTTTTCAAGTTTCGTTTTCGCAATTAAGTACTCTCAGAAGGGTTGCCCTTACCACAGCTTTCTCTTTTGACTGGACCCCCTTCTATCCCATAGGAACATATACGCCATTGGATTATAGTGACACACTCTTAAGAAACATTTATATATTTACTTCAGTTTCATCTGCATTTGAACCTTATATATATATAATACGTTAGTTGGTATTACTAGAATTTTATCCCTGTCAACCATAGGTTTTTGGCTGACAAAGAAAAGAAAACCAAAAGATTTGATTTTAATCTCTGTGAATTTTTTTATACCAGCAGGAACTGGTGACCTTTACATCCCAGTGACAAGCATAGCAAGATAATTGGTTAGTATGAAACCTGTAGGTTTTATTTCAGAGGACTTAAAGATTTTTCCTGTCAAAGGATACGTACAAGTCAGCTGATAGTTTATGCTGAAGCTTACTTCTCGAGGTTTGAATTTGAAGTTAACCTCTCTTAGAAGGATTGTCTTCACCACAGTTTTGTCCCTAGAGCAGAGCTCCTTCTACCCCAACAATGTATATATATATATATATATATATATCACCCCCGGGGATTGAGCACTCTGTTGAAGGAATATAACGGTTGCCACTCGCGTAATGCAATGCTCTTCTAATGAATTGAGCACTTCGGTATCCGATAGCGCAAAAATGTATACAAACGAAATTTGATACATATGCGTTAATTCCCAAGCTGACGTTGAGTCACAGGCTTGGTATAGGGGTATGTCATCAGCCTAACGTAAAGTTAGGTGGGTCTCAATTCCAGCTTGAAGCGTCTCACGTGTCTAGCCTCACTGATGAGTTGTGATACAACAAAACAGTCTATCTGTGTATGACAATGTATACGATCTTTTTATCAGTATTATATATGGAATAAAAATACAAACGGACCGTCATTTTGATTTTATAAATTTATTTCAACAGGCTACTATCAGGCAACCTGCCCCTTCAGATAGCAGATTTGGATTACCGGTTGAAATAAATATATGATAGTAAAATGACTGTCCGATGAGTTTTTCTGATATATATATATATATATTTTTTTTTTTTTAAAGAACAGTGGTAAGAACAATATATATTTTCTTTCTTACCATTGTTATTCAATAATGATAATGTTGTGAATAATCTAATTATGAAAATAGAAGTTATAATTCGATAGTAGAAAATTTTTCTTTTTTTCCATATTTTGTTTTGAAAGTGTCACTCACAGGTTGATTGTAAATAAAAAAAAACGAGAAAAAATTCGGCAGAGATATCGGTGGCAATAAGAGGCATATAACATAATATTTAATTACAACCTGTAAGATCCTAATACACACACACACGCATACACACGCACACACACACACATGATGACTTTCTCATCATTGACAGATGATAGTCGTCTTTACCACCAAAACTGCATCTTGATTAATAACTCATTTAACTTATGAAACATATACAAATTGATTAGGTAGAAAGGCAGGTAGTACGTCGTTGGATTATAGAGGCATTTGCCTGTACGACTCTTATGTCACTCTCCTCAGGCTTTACATATCTAAAAGCCAAGTGATAAGCACAGCAAGACAACTGGTGATTATGTAAACTGCTGGGTTTTTTTTTCGGAATAATTCCTCTTAGATTTTTTCCCGTCAAAGGTACTTATAGCTCATCTGGAGTCTCTTTTCCAGTTTTGTTTTTAGAGTTAAGTTCTCTTAGAAGGGTTACACTTACCACGTGCTTTTCATTTGACTGGACCCTCTTCTATCTCATAGAAACATATACGTCATCGGATTATAGTGAGATACTTTAAAGGAACATTTATATATTTACTTCAGTTTTATCCGCATTTGAATACTCTGTATAATACGTTAGTTGGTACTACTAGAATTTTATCTCTGTCAACCGTAGGTCTTTGGGTGACAATGAAAAGGAAATCAAAAGATTTGATTTTAATCTCTGTGAGTTTTTGATGCCAGCAGGAGCTGGTGACCTTTACAGCCCATTGACAAGCATAGAAAGATAATCGGTTTGTATGAAACCTGTAGGTTTTATTTTAGAGTACTTTTAGACTTTTCCTGTCAAAGAATACCTACCATTCAGCAAAGGTCTCTTTTCCAATTGTGGTTTTGGAGTTAAGTTCTCTTACAAGGGTTGCCTTTACCACAGGTTTTTCATTTGACTGGACCCCTTCTATTCAATAGGAACATATATGGAGTGTGACTGATAAGTATTGGTTTGGTGTCACAAACAATTTATTTCAATTCTAAACAATAAACTACATGCTTTCCTCGACAAAGTAATCTTTTCTCGAGTCTAATACACATGTCTTCTACGCTTCTATACACCGTTGGAAGGATTCTCATGGGATGCTCCTTAGTTCTGTCATTACGGCCGTCTTGATGACCTCTGTGCCTTCAAAACTGATCCCTTTGATGATCTCCTTGAACTAGCAGAAAAGTAAAAAGTTACACAGAATAAGATCAAATGAATAAAGAAGTTGTTCGTGTACGGCGATGATCCTCTCAGCAAGGAGCTGCCGGATGCTCAGTGCGTCGTGAGTAGGTGAATTATCATGGTGAAGCAACCACAATTTGTCCTACCACAACTCACGTTTCTTCTCGCGCACTAAGTGAAGCATACACGTTAAGGTTTCTACGTATCCTTGCTGATTGGTCACCGCCTCTCAGTGAACGATGTCCCTTATGATCAGCATAACTTTAACTTTTGGCTTTGTCTGGCTTTCATCTGCTTCGACGACGTTAGAGATTTCCACTGACTACTCTGGTGCTTGGTTTCCATGTCGTACTCAAAAATCCATGTCTCATCACTGGTGATGCTGTTATGTAATTAAGGAATGATTTTTTTTTATTTTAATCATTTTTCATTAATTATATTTTATCATTCAGTTTAGTTGGGCTTTGAACTATTCGGGTTAAGTTCAGGTATGTAGTCAATTGATGCAGTTTACGCACGCGCGCAAAGGATATGACAATCAGCATTTGTTATTTTAAACCCCAGACAGGAAATGGGACTGGAGTGTGGATATCGTCATGCTCAGAAGAGATAGGTTGATAATTGAAAAATTTTCAGTTGAGGTCCGACCATGGTGTTGAGAAGTTGGGGTCCGACCAGGGTGTTGAGAAGTTGAAGTCTGACCATGGAGTTGAGGATTTGAAATTGGACCATATTGAGCTTCTGCCATTGGGGCAGAGAATGGAGTTCTCAGCCATAGAGTAGAGTTTTCTACCGTTGCGGTGGCAGTTAAGTTTTTCGGGTCCCGACCAGCGAAGATGAGTTGAGATCTAAAACAGCACGAGATGTGCCGAACGTCGAGGGATGTTGTTAGCATAGTATGATTACGAAAGACTCTTAAGAATTGTCTCTCTTTTCGTGTCGAAGAACAGAACTCAGAAGTTAATAAACGGTGCGTACCGGAACCACGGAGTCGCCTGTGTATCTGAGTCGGCCTGCATTTGTACATGCATTTGTGTAGTGTATTTGACTGTATATGAATATATATTTGTTGTACCGTTGTTATTGACGTCACCAAATTATACAACAATGCCTCCACGAAGCAAATCTGGATCAGTTTGAAGAAGCTTGATGATATTCTGTCACACCAGCATGCAGCACTCTATCAGATCACCACTCTGCAGTCTTAGCACTAACATGACACAGCGAGTCTCATTGGGTGCCCCTTTCATATGGCCTTGTGCCACATCTAAGCAAAAAGCGTAGTAAATTACCACTAACATGACACAGATTTTCCGCATACCCAAATCATCGGTGATTATCATCGAAACACTGTTCTTTTCTGATATCCAGTTAACTTACGATAATTTGAACATTTAAACGACGATCACAACACGCCAACTGCCTTACCTACTCCATATTGACCTCAGTCCTACTTGTTAAAAGCCTTCCGCTCTTGGAGCCATCTTTCCCTTCTTTGCTCTACTCTTTGGACCTCTTGTGCCACTCAAAATCATGTGTGTGTGACATGATGTTATCTTTGTACACTAGCTGAAGCATTTCAAGTGTTTGTGCCAAGTTTTTTTTTTTTTTTTTTTTTTTTTGCTTTTTTTTCAAGCAGACCAAAAATTTCCGGTTTTCTCGTTGCTCCCGGCTCATCGTTCATACCACAATATTCACCGATTAGAAAAAAAGGAGGAGAGAACAAAAGCAAGTGAAAAAATGTAATGCTTATAGAAGGCTAAGATTTAAGTTATATACTCAAAAGATATCATATTAGATGTTAACAAAATCCGCTTCTCCTTCTTTCGCCAATAGCTCACACTGCACTCCCACTCCTGCTACTTTTCAGAAAAATCTCTACGTTGAGACGAAATACTATTTAAAGCTAAAGAAAACTATAAGATTTCTTTTTAAGAAAAAAAAAATCACGTCATAGTTGATTTCAAGAAATTTGTGTGAAATGTAATACAGTGTGTTTTAAATAGAATGCAACTGTCGTTTTAACAAATGTTATTAAATGAAGATACGATGAAACTTTTTTCTGGAACAAATAAATTTGTAGAGATCTACGTCATGTTTTAGTCGTCTATAAAAAATGTATGAGTTATATATCACGACACAAAAAAGAACCCTCGTTCATCTTTGGAAATATATGATTAACACAACAGAAAGGAATGGATGCCAAATTTAAGCAAATGCATGATACGATGATCTGATATGTTTAAATTCGGCTGCTTCTAAAGTGTAGCCAAATTATCAATGATGTTGCATAACATTTAGATGCTCATAAATTGAAGCCTCAAATACTTAAGGAAGAGTCCATTGTGAAACACAGCATATATATATATATATATATATATATGTCCAGTCTATGTTAGGTGCTACCACTCTTTTGCTAGCTTGAATGTCTTCTTTCGAAGGGGCATTCATAAGTGATCGTTGACACAAAGCACAGAAATTTGCAACCCCTGAAACAAAGCTTAAACACACACACACACACACACACACACACACACACACACACACACACACACACACACACACACACACACAAACAAAGATAGATAGATAGATAGATAGATATGTTTCAGTATTTGTTTCGTGTGTTTGTTTTATTCTATCCCATAATTTTCAGTTGTATTGATATATACATGTACATATACTCGGTATATATATATATATATATATATATATATATATATATATATATATATATATATATCTATATCGAGTATATATATATATATCGAGTATATATATATATATATATATATATATATATATACATATATGCACATGCGCATACACAAATACATATGCACACACGCACGCATATATATATGAGTGTATATGTTAGTGTGGATATATATATGTGTGTGGGTGGGTGCGGGTTATATGAATTTGTTTTGTGTTTGATTATATGTAAACGTTTAAAAACACTATTTTGAATATACGAATTGACGTATGTGTGCGTATCAGCAAATTAATCCTCCGATATATATGAACATATATGTATGTACCAATATGTATACATATGTATGTACCAATATGTATACATATATATGTACCAATATGTATACAAAATATCATTGATATTTATGTATACATACTGACATATATATGTATTTCAATATTAACAATAATAATATTAATTGAAAATAAAACATATTTTGATTTGTAAAAAGTGTTCGACGCACCTGCAGTAGAGCATATGTATAGGTACATGCCTGAGTATGTTTCTATGTGTGTGCGCGTGTGTGTTTATGTGAATGAATGATGATAAATTTATGTGTACACGTATGGTTGTGTGGGCGTAAAGCTGTGAGCTTGAAAATGTATAGGTGAATATCCCCGTGTGTGCGTATATATATACATATATATATATATATATATATATGTGTGTGTGTGTGTGTGTGTGTGTGTGTGTGTGTGTGTGTGTGTGTGTGTGTGTGTTTGTGTGCGTGTGTGTGTGTGTGTGTGAATAACGTGGTATAAGAAAATACTGCACATTTGTTTAAGGTGTACACGCGTATATACAAGATATGTTATTGTTATATTTTTTAAAAGAAGATATATACTCTTACAATACATTTTCGCTTGTATATAGATGTCAAATAGTTTTAGCTACATATTTTGGAATTTCTCTTATATATATTCTTTTCTTGAAAAAACAAATCGTTATCAATGCAAAAATGTACGAATGCTCATATATATAAATATAAATATATATATATATATATATATATATATATATATAAATGCATTTTTTGAATAGGTGTCTGCTATTTCCTGTTCTATCCAAGGTAAAAAAAAAAAAAAAGAAAAGAAAAGAAAAATGCTCAAAAGATTACGACATTACCAGTCGTTTCTAGAACTATGTATGTCTGTGTGTGCATGTTTGTGATTGTGAATAAAAAGAGAAAGCCTCCTGGATATCTGTCATTGCTCGAGGGCTTTTAGGCATGCGCAGACGTATAAGATCTTTCGCGCGCATGTATCAGCCAGGATACTAAAGCAGATGACAATACGAAAGAAGACATTTCTTCTGCCTGTTCTGTCTGGTAAAAAAAAAAAAAAAAAAAAAAAAAAAAAAAAGAATACTTTTTCCCCACTCGTTTTTTTTTTTGCTTGTTTTGTGCGCGTGAAAATGAGTTTGTGGTGAATGAAGACTCAAAGAAGGCTGTAAGTAAATAAATAATTGCCCTCTACCCACAACAAAAAGATTTATTTTTTAATTGTGCATTCTGAACTAATCTGTTTGTATATTTATTTTCTGTCTGTAATTCGATTATAGACTCTTTTTTTTTTTAATTGTTTTCCCCCTTTTTGTTATTGATGTTATTGTTGCTGACTTATTACAACATATCAAGCAAGTTCTTATTTGTTAAAGAAATACAAGTGAACAAAGTTTTTTTTTTCATTTTTTATTTTTTGAATTTTCATGTAATTTTTTTTTATTTTATTTGGGTGAGTCAAAATCTTTGCAATATTTTGGTAACATGAGACAGAATTTGGCTGCCCTGGATGCTTTAGCCAATGTCATGAGGGTGACAGACCACACTTGACTGAGAGATTCCGGGATCGCATGATACTCTAGAAGTGCTCTCCACCAGATTATTCTCTATTGCTTGGAGCACGGCCTCGGAATCAAACGCTTTTAGGCCCACCTGACTTTGCCTGATCGTCAACGTTCTTATAATCTGAGCGAAGTTTCTTCAACCATTAGGTTACTGCGCCATCACCGCGGCATTATGGCTTTGTTGCAACTCAAATTAGACTACGTTGCACGTTCACTTTTGTGACTTTTTAATCACACACGGAATGAAGCGATGCACAACCTGACAGCAGCGTACCAACTACCAAGATACTACCAGCCACAGCGGGTATCTCCCACTGCTTGAACTGGTTCAGTCACATGATGTACACGTCGCAAACTACAAAAATATTGCACAACTTTAAACTCACCCGAGTAACTTTTGGAGATGGTGTTTAAAATATGTTTCAAGATTGATGTTCAAGGTAGACTAGAACTTTATTTTTTTTGTGCCCCCCAAAAAAAAAGGCAAAATAAAAAAAGAAAAAAAAAAAAAGAAAAAAATATTAAACTCAGAAACACTCGATTCGTTAGATTATTTTATTAACCCCAAAATTATACATTGGGCGTAGTTTTTTTTTCTTTGTCAAAAATTAAAAAAAAACATTTGTTATAAGAAAATGTATAATAAAGTTAAGCCTTGTTAATGATATTTATTGTTGATAATAATAAATATTTTCTTGGTTAATTTAAAATATTTTCTATTCATATTAATACATATTTAGATATTTTCCTTGTTATTCAGTCAAAATAATGTTTATTTGTTTAATTTTTCAGTTATCTTTTCCTTCAGATTTATTTTAGAAAAAAAATCAAAACAAAACAAAACAAAAAAAAAACAACTTCAACAAAAAAAAGAAACAAAAATATCATGGACTGTAAGAATAAAAAATAAAAATAAAAATGAAAAAAAAAAAAAAACTAAAAGAAAAACTATTCAAAAATATTTGCTTCCTTACATTTTCTTTGAAACGTGAAAAAAAAAGCAAAAAAAAAGAAGAAACTGAAAAAAAAAAAAAGGCAAAAAAAAAAAAACAAAAAGAAAAAAGAAGAAACTGAAAACAGAAAGCAAAAAAAAAAGCAAAAAAAAAGAAGAAACTGAAAAAAAAGCAAAAAAAAAAAGCAAAAGAAAAAAAAAACCAAAAATAAAAATGCAAAGGAAAAAAAAAAAAGAACAAACAATATATGACGAAAAAGACACATACAAAACTAGAAAAAAAAAAGACTTGAAATTTTACTGAATATAAAATGGTCCATTATATCAGTATTGAATACTGCTGATTGAACTGAGAAACGTCAGTATTTTCCACGGGAAATATCACAAACAGTGATGTCAACATTATATTGAACTGTTATATTATATCTTTACTCTTTAGCATCCCCCACTCCCGCCCTATAAATGAGAAATAATTCTAATCGAAGTGTAACATTCGATTCACTATTCCATCATCACCACAACACCTTTTCCGCTTACACCAAACGCTTTTGTCTTTTTGCAGCTTCAGACTTTCACACACACACACACACACACACACACACACACACACACACACACACACACACACACATACATATATATATATATATATACATATAGTTATATAGTTATATAGGTTGCTTATGAATTAACAGTGCTCAATATCTATGATAGACCAGATATACATGTAAATTTTGTGAGAGTAGATATAGAAACATCGGCACTTGTTGAGTCAGTTTCTCGCCTGTGTTATCAATTTTCACCAAACGCCATAGACTGTGTGTACGATATTATTCATATATATATATATATATATATATATATATATATATATATATATATATATATATATATATATTATTTCAAGAAAAAAAAACAATATTCGGTCACATTAGGATAATAAATTTATTTCCATCCTGTTAAGAACATTGATATAAATCAAAAACTCTAAAATAATTTCTTACAGGACTTCATCAGACCCAATAATGAAATAAAATGAATTACAACCGGATAGGAGGGATAGTCAAAGGAAGTGGTGAGAGGGAGAAAAGAAATCCATTTCAGCTATGTATATATCCGTGTAAAGGCTAGTTCCGGTCCCTTCTCGTTTCAGATTAAGACAACAACAAAACCAATAAAATTGACAATTTAGTAATACATATCCAAATTTCAACCATTTCTACAAAAAATTGTCCATTTTAATTCAAGTATGTCATCATTTTTTTTTTCTTTAAAAGGTACCAAAACCCCTGCCGTTAATTGTATGACTTCTTTAACCATGTTAAAATATCGATAATAATTTAATAGATTATAGTTGTATATTAACTTTGACTATCTACTCAAATTTTCGACTATAGTCTCTTTCTATATATAGGTACGTTTATACATTACGTATTCATGTTTATACACACACACAAGAGAGAGAGAGAGAGAGAGAGAGAGAGAGAGAGAGAGAGAGAGAGAGAAGCATGTAAATAGTCATATGACGAGACGGAGAGTATAATAATATTCTCCGCCGAAATAAATTTATTATGACGACTTAACCGAGTTTGAGTCTCCATCAAATTGTACTATATATATATATATATATATATATATATATATATATATATATATATATATATATATTTGGAGAAAAACTGAAAAATGAAGTAATACAAAAGTGATGATTTTTTTTTTTTTAATTAGAAGTAAAGTTGACGTTAAAACGTTTCGATTTTAATGAACCTTCATCAGGACTTTTAAATGCTGAAACAAATGTTGATAGACCAACGATGGATTTACTATCAACACTTGATTCATCATTTTAAAGTCCCTATGAAGGTTCATTAAATCCGAAACGTTTTAACGTCGACTTTCCTTGTAAAATTTCATCACTTTTGGATTACTTTGTTTTTTAATTTTTCTCCATATCGTCCGATTCCTTTCCATTATTTACTTCTTTATATATCATAAGATATCAAAAATATAATATTCAAATAATTTATTCTTTATATAATCATAGCCAACGTTTCATTGGGGGAGAAAAGAAATGGAACGTGATTAACGTTGAAAAGCACAGAAAAAAAACTTTTTCATTTTCATTTTTATATTTTTTTCATTTGTAAATAGTTTAAACCTTAAACAAAACTGTTATAGTCTAAAGATGATTGCTTGACGTTAGCTATGTTTATATAAAAAATAGATAATTTGAATATTTTGTTTTGGATACTTTGTAGCTATATATATATATATATATATATATATATATATATTAAAATCTCGCCTCTTTATTCTGGGTCGCGCTATTACATTAACTTTCGGGCAAATACCCTTGGGAAATGCATAAACCCGCTTATCCCCCCACATATGGGTTAAATTGTAACACTACTGTTCTTCTAGGAGAATAGGTTTGGCATTAAATAACCTACAAAGGTTGATATGCCATTTAGCAAAGAAACCAAACCACGTCTTTATTCTGGTTTCATAGTCAAAAGTTCTGTGTAACAACTAATAAACAATTATCTGGAGAAATTTTTAAAAAGTAATGGGATCTTACGATCTTTTAGGTTACGTACTGCTCTGCAGGTCAGTATTCGAGCACTGTCGATTTGTTTTGTTTAACACACACACACACACACACACACACACACACACACACACACACACACACACACACACACACATGTGTATATATGCATTTACCCAACCCCTCTGCACGAGCAGGATATTACACAAGGTCAATTTTAAGTGATGTTTAACAGGTTTCAAATCAGAGATTTTCTTTTTCCTGATCCGGTTGCCATACTAAGGCAAAAGAGCACAGTCGACTTTACTCGAAACTGGAAGAAAGATAATTTCACCAGGGTTTTAGCGTTCTATAAAATGCCAACAGCGACGTCCAGGTTTTGAGCTTGGATATATATATATATATATATATATATATATATATATATATATATATATATATATATATATATATATTATTGTTATTATTATCATTTCAAGAAAAAAAAAACAATATTCGTGTAAGGCTAGTCCTGGTCCTTTCTCGTTTCAGATTTAGACAACTATATATATATATATATATATATATTTGAAAGAAATTAAGTCTAAGAATAAACTTATAAGGAACAATCCATGCATAGTATACAATATCAATATATTCCAATAGTGTACTCATCGTATGCTAATTAATTTATAAAGAAATATATTTAAAAGATTCTCCTAGTTAAGTGATAAAATTCTAGATTATAATCTATTGGGTTAATATTTTATGTATAGTATGTTTTTCCTTTTTGATATAATGAATATTGATGTATGATTCCTTAAATATCTGAGTAATGATAAAATGTATTCCCCAGAATAAGGGTAACGTCTATTGAAAATTGTTCGCCATCTGAGGATACACTCTGTGTTAACAGATCGATGAAATAAATTTATAATGGATAACATCCGTTAGGTTTTACCTGATATATATATATATATACATATATTAGTGAATATTTTCGACTAGTCAAATTCAGAACATGAACGAGGCTTTTTGAGTTTTAATAAACGGTAATTCCCTAAAGACTTGAATCATAATGCCCTTAAGGTATGATTCCTTCTTTTATACCTTATCCAACCACGGGTAAAATAGGGGGCAATCTGGGTCCTCTAACCTTCGTAGGGCAACCGGGGAAAGAAAAATCTCTGAATTCAAAATCTGATAAGTGTTGTTCGGGGGGAATTAGGGGCTAGTGATTCGCCATTTATTTTGTTATCAGCTCATTGCCAAAAAAATCTGGCTTGCTTTACACAATCCTTCACCATTATAAATAAATTATCTGTGTGAATAGTCCAACGGTTTTCATTTTTAATTGAACTTTTGAGTGCTTATATATATATATATATATATATATATATATATATATATATATATATATATGTAGCGTGTGTAATTTAGTCCAAGTTACCATCTTTCTTTCTTTCTTTCTTTCTTTCTTTCTTTCTTTCTTTCTTCGTGTTTTATTCTCCTTCTCTCTCTCTCGCTCTGTTAATTTTTTCCTTCCATTGAGTCTTGCGATCTGGCGTATCTCAGTGGAAAACCAATGTCGTATCATTCTCTTTTTCGCTCTTAAAACAGTAAAAACTCATAAACCTCTCAATGTAATTTTTTTTTTAAACAACGTTCATTCATAAAAAAAAAATGCTAAGAAATATATTTACATATCCCGTATGTAATCGTATATATTAAGACATAACAGTCGACAAATTTGTTAGTCTTTATACATGATTACGCCGAAACATTCGGCACGTACTTACTGCACACATTGTTTCTTATATATATATATATATATATATATATATATATATATATATATAAGTAAATATGTATATTAGTTTATATAAATATTTAATAGCATGGAAGCTTGTCTGTAACTACAGCTTTCAAGACGTCATGAAACATGTGGTCACAGACAAGTTTCCATGCTTTTAAATATATATATAAAAACAAATATATATTTACTTATAATTATTATTATATAAGAGCTCAATTACAGATATTGAGCACTCTCAAAATTACACTGCATTTTGATCTGCCACAAACCCACGAAGTGAGATAGTGACAACCAACACTGTTATAATATATATATATATATATATAAGGAAACCGTTCTAATGATTATATGATTACTAGTTCCCGTAATAAATGATGTGTTTATTCAACTCCGACTTGGTGTTTAAGTTTCTCTCTCTGTCTCTCTCTCTCTTCAGGTGTAGGCTTGTATATATATCCATATATATATATATGTGTGTGTGTGTGTGTGTGTGTGTGCGCGCGCGTGTAAATATATATATATATATATGTATATATACATGCATTGATATCTTGATCATAAAGGACGTGAAGATCATGGCTAGTATTAGTGTGCCTTTCTTAATTGTACTCTCTCTCTTTCTCTCTCTCTCTCTCTCTTTCTCTCACTCTTTCTCTCCCATTCTTACTAATTTACCTTTTTTTCTCTCTATCTCTTTCCCTCTCTCTTTCCCCCTCTCTGTCTCTCTCTCTCTGCCTCTTTATTTCCTTCTAGAAGCTTAACCTATAACTGAAAAAGAAGTTGATAAAAACTTTTCTAAGATTTCTCTGACATGGTGGCGAAGATGATACCAGGAACTATTGCATTCATTGATGTACATTTGAGAGAGAAAACGTGAGAAGAGGTTATCAAAAAACAACAAAAAAAAAAAAAGATTATTCAAATACAAGTATACCGGAGTGGTTTCTACGTAGTTTAGTGGATAACGTTCTGATCTGTGAGATCGTAGAGAGAGAGAGTTCGAAATTCAGTCACGCCATTACGTTCACATTCACAATAATACCCTTGGGAAACGTATGAACACTACTATCCGCACGCCACCCCCAAGCTAAGGGTTAAATAGTATCACTGGTACTCTTCGTCTTCTCTGTCGCAAGTGTAGATTCTAGAAGGATGGCTTTGGAATTAAAAAAAACAACGAAGGTTGATGTGCCATTTTAACAAAGAATCTGAACCAAATCGGTGACTCTCATTCTGTCTCTGACACATTTAATACTATTTTTCACTCTCGCGATAATTTTCCATACGTCAGTCTTCTCCAACTTTCGTGAGGGTGTCTTCGTGGAATAATGGTAAAAACGCTGGACTGCGGAATCGTTTTAAGCGAGTTCAAACTCCATTGGTGCCATTATGGGGAACATTCAATAAGTTTCCAGACTTTTTTGTACAGTCATTCAAAATTGTCGTTGACTCTTGAAAATTCCGTATGTTATTGCTCTACATCTTATGAGATGATTGACGAAAGTTTTTGGATTTCAGGTTCAAATGAACAGCAACAGCAGGAATTGGAATACACCCTACTAAATCCTGATTGTCATTGCTGGTGAATTTCAAAAATGCAATCCGATGCAAGAACGATATGCAATAAAATTCTGTTTTAAACTTGGAAAAAATGCCACAGAAACGTATGGAATGCTTCAGACTGCTTTTCGATCATCTTGCATGAATCGAACATCAGTTTTTGAGTGGCATAAGAGATTCAATGAAGCCAGGGAGTCTGTGAGGGATGATGAGAGGTGTGGGAGGAGTAAGGAAGTCAATACACCAGAGTTGATTGGCCAAAGGGTTAGGGTTAGGGTTATTATGTTGTGGTTTTAAAGGAGTTCAGGATGAGATTACGTCGGAAGAGGCCAGCACACTTCAAATCAGGTCAGTGGCATTTCCACCAGGACAATGCACCAGTCCACAACTCCATCCTTAGGCGCCTCTGGTGGTGTAATGGTTAGCAAGCTCGACTACCAAGCCTACACGAGTGAGTTCGAGTCTCATTGGGTGCCCCTTTCATATGGCCTTGTGCCACATCTAAGCAAAATGCTTAGTAAATTTCCACAACTCCATCCTTGTCACTGACTATTTGACCAAGATCGGTATCAAGACAGTTCGTCAGCCTCCCTATCGTCCAGACCTTGCTTCCTGTGACTTTTGGTTATTCCCTAAGCTCAGAGGCTGTCGTTATGAGACAATTGAGGAGATGAAAGAGGCTGTGACAAAGGTCATTGACACGCTCACACAAGAGGACTTCCATGGGGCCTTCCAGAAATTGTTGGAACGGTACAAGTGCATTGTAGCCGTAGGAGATTACTTCGAAGGGGACTAGAGTTTCATGTGTGTACTATCAATAAAAGTGCCAATACAAAAAAATGTCTGGAAACTTATTTAATGATCCTCATAAGTTGACTTTCAGACAAATACCCTTGGTTAAGGTATGAACCCGTTTATCCTCCCAGCAATGGGTTAAATAGTACAACGACTGTTCTTTTGGAAGGATTGATTCGGCATCAAATAACCCACAAAGGTTGATGTGCCGTTAAAGAAAGAAAACAAATCAAATCCTTTTAATGTCATTTTGCATTTGTTTTCCTTTTTTTTTCTTTTTTAAAATTTCCCAACCAACTTACTTTTTTTCGTTCATTCGAATATTGTCTCATCTCGAGCGGGGGTGCCCGTACTGTAATGGTTATTGTGTTGTAAGAAATGGACACAGCGACTCGAGTTCGAATCCTGGACGAGGCTGATTGCATTTCACATACCACTTGGGAAATGTATAAATGCAATTATTCTCTCTCCAGATATGGGTAAATAGTAGGGCAGACCGGGTTCTTTAGCCTTGGTTAAGGAACCAACCAAGAAAAACACTGAATTAAACCTGCCAAACTCTGCACAAAAATTGGCCTTGTGTCATATTTTGGTCAAGTCGAGAGGTTGGGTTATACATACTGTCTCGTCTCGAAGTGAGAAGGAAATTTTTTCATTTATCTGAAGCGAGAGGAAATTGCGTGAAGGATATATTTGTAGTTCTAATTTAGTTGGACAGACTATTTTCTCTATCCATAGTAGGGCAATCCATCCAGAAGGAAAACCTAAGGAGTGTTCTTCAGGAGAATCTAAGGCACACTTTTATCAGGTCATCAGAATGTGACACAAGGTCACGAGACTCTGTCTCTATGAATAAATTACCTACTTAGCTTGTTAAACAGTTCCCATTAACCGAGCAGTTGGACCCTCATATATCGCGATGCACATGTGAGTCCATCCTCAATATATATATGTAAATATATAGAGAAAGAGAGAAAGATAGATAGACTGATATCTATAGACATATATATGTATATGGATAGATCGATAGATAGATAGATGTTCATTGCTCTGTAATGTCTGTTACATTGAGTTCTTTACCAGGAAAATGTTAATGTTCATTTTGAATAGTTTTCTTGTCCTGATGGAATTACTCCCAACTCCAGTTTAACTGAACCGAATAATACTCACACACACACACACACACACACACACACACACACACACACACACACACACACACACACACACATATATATATATATATATATATATATATATATGTATGTATTATAACAGTGTTGTTTGTCACTAAATCACTTTGTGGGTTTTGTGGCGAACAAAGTGCAATAAAATATGGAGATTGCTCAATATCTAGGATAGGGCTATTATATGATAATAATAAATAAAAATATATTAAATTGATATATTTAATGCCATGGAATTTATTCTGTGACCCCTGGGTGTATATATATATATATATATATATATAGAGAGAGAGAGAGAGGTATATATATATATAAATATATATATCACTAAGACTCTCTGGAAAGCAAGATGACTCTTTGGAAAGACAAAGCGACTCTTCAGAAAGTTGGGGTGACATCCTGGAAAAACAGGAATTTTAACAAATATGGATAATACAAGGAAAGAAAAATGCCCTCGGGGTGTCTGTAGCGGGGAGAGAGAATATATCACCCATATTACTTGCTCATACGGTAACGATCTGGATATGTGCCCGGCTACAACGTATGATTGCGGCAGAAAATTCAACAGCTTGCGAAGATCACGAATCCACAAGGCGCGCTGGTGCGAACAACGTAATTCTCCTGCCAGAGAATGTAAATCGAATGATGGGCTTATGAATCAGGTTTACCCCCACAGTATTCACGAGCCCATTGCTGACCATCCGCGTCCTGGAGACATTTCTTGCAAGCCAAGAATTTTGTGGCCCAAGGGTAATCAGATAGCTACCTGGACAAACTTAGACCAGGAGCTTTCTTTTTACTCACCACCCATCTTAAGGGCCCATTGATCAACAAATAAAATCTTTTAGCAGAATTATATTTGACGTTTGTCTCGAGTGCTTTTGGGCAATAACCCATAAATGAAAGAAAATGAATCCAATAGATAACGGATATAGAAAGGATTTCAACATGAATGTTATACACGCGGAACCACCTTTCTCGCGTGATTACGCAAAATTAAGAAACGGTTGCTATGACATCAACGACCGTAAGTAAACGCATTTTTAAATCACAAACTGCACCAATATGAAGATGAACGAACGTCCAATGTAATGTCTGCTTTTAGTTGATCTTGTGTATAGATAGATATTTCTTTTAAATACCCTCCCCGGCCTTAGACGAACACTCAGACCACTTGGCCAAAACGAAAGAATTGGAAGTTAATAATCACCCTTATTGACCAGGGGTCTAGATTTCAGTCAGTTGCTCTTTGGATTCTTTAAGTTCATGTGAAAAACATTTTTCGAGTGTTTATTTTGCTTAATCTTTGTAAACGAACTTAAAACGTTGATCTACAAATGATAGAGAAATTGAATAGAAACACTTCTAAGATTTCCCAAACATTGTGACGAAGATGGTGCAGGCAGGTTATATATATATATATATATATATATATGAAGAGGTTTATTCCTCATACGTAGTGACCAGCTGAAATACATTTATCGGAGCCACTTAATGGTCTAGAGTTTTTCTTCCAAATATATATATATATATATATATATATATATATATATATATATATATTTGAGAGAAAAAATGTTGAAGGAGAACAAGTTTTTAAAAGAAAAAAACTTTTATCTAAAAGCATATATTCCCAAATTTTCACCTTCTTGTTTTACTTTTTGTTTTTTTATTACAAAAAAAAAAGACATTAGTTCCTGTTTAGGCACCTTCTGTAGTGTACTAGGTTTGATTTCTTTATTTAATGGCATATCAGCCATCTTGGGTTATTTAATGCCAAAGCTGTTCTTGAAGAACTACTCTGGTAGTATTTAACCTATAGATGAGATGAGATGTTTATACATTTCCCAAAGGGGCATTAGTCCAAAAGTAAATGTAATTGTGTGACTGGAATTCGAACTCACTGACTATGATGTCCAAGTACAGCACGTTAGCCACTACGCCACAGGGACTTCTTCTGAAATAGTTCTTGTGATAGACTTTTATTAGAAAGAGTGATTCTTCCTGGGAAGAGAAAGTTCTTGTGATGTAGTGGCTAATAGTTACGTTTTTGCATTCCCTTTCGAACTAATGCCCTTGTTAAAAGTAAGTAAGTTGGCCAACCGTAGTCAAGAGCGACCTGAGGTCACTCTTTTCAATAGCTATTACACCGAGGTGTAGAGGACGGTGCTACTCGTTTCCCTGGATTGCTCCACTTTTCCTTGAATCACACCTTTTAATGTTGAGTGTTAGGAAGGAGGCATCAAGTACCATTTTTGAGTGGTATGTCCTGACCTGGTATTGAACCCCGGTTCCCCGGACATATGGCAAATACTCTAACCATTACATCAATGGGCCGGTCAGTTATGGGTTAAATAGTAACATTACTGTTCTTTTATAAGGATAGCTACGGTATTAAGTAACCCAAGAACGTTGATGTGTCATTAAACAAAGAAACCAAACCAAATCTTTCAGAGGTCCTATCCATCTATTCTTGCTTAGTGTAACAGTTATCAAGATAGACTGCGAAACTTTTACAAGTGAGTTGAAATCTCACTGGGTGCCGCATAATCTTGTTCCACAACTAAGGAAAAGCAAGGTAAATAACAATATTTCTGACCTTGATCCCAAATAAGTTCAGCTTAGTAAATGAGTACGTAAAATTTTCGCTAAATTTCGCATATCCGAAAGAAGATTTTTTCGTTTACGAAATAAAGACTAAAAGCGAAAATAGCTTTCAGTTTATGGTTTACAGCGCGCATTCTCGACCGAACGAGAACGGAGTTATCAAGCTCCTTGCCTGGAAACTACACTCAACATCTCGGTGTTAAGCTGCCATAGCTTTCAGCTGTGTCTGTCGGTATCCCTGCTTTATCTCAAATTATACTGTGCATCTATCAACAAGATATATCCTAAGCTATCAGAACCACTAAAAACAAACAAACAAATAAATAAATAAACGAACAAACAAACAAACAAACAAACAAAAAAGCCTAACAGAACTCGTAATGCTGTTTACGGTTCACAGAAAACAGGCCATGATCATGGTGAACTTAATAAAATAAATTGTTCGTGCGATGAACCTAGATGAACCCACTATTTGCACTGTTTAAACTCAGAGAGAAGTCATCATCATCATCATCATGTCGTGCCGGTAGCACGGATATCCCTAACCCTCTCTCGCCCCTCTTCCCTATCGTTCATTGCCTCTGGCAGGTCTTCTGGACTACATCCCGTATCCTCTCATAGTTGCTGAATGTATGTTCGTGCTGGTCGTCCTGCTTTTGCACGGTCATGTGTGGGGGTCCATAAGAGTACATCACTTATGAGTTCGTCCTTGCTTCTCCAGCAGTGTCCTGCAGACGAACCAGAGAGAAGTAACCTTTAAAAACTGCTTGTTTCTACGACAGCAAGGAACAATATGGAAAGGCGAGTAGCCTCCAGTGAGACTTAAATTCACATACCTCCTTTTTTTTTAATTTTTTTTTTTAGAGAAATCTATTTATCGGTAATAGCTTGCTTTGCCAACTTAGCCAGAAGAGCAATTGGTATCGTTGGAGCCGAAATTAAAACTAATACTTATCCTTTTATTTTGTCTCTTGATCAATCATCACCATGTTTATTAGGATTATTATTATTATCTTTATCATCATTATTAATTTCGATTCATTTTTTCTTTCATATTTTAATTACCCACCATGATTTAAGAAGAAGAGTAATACGACTAGTATTAATTGTATTTCCCATTTATTTTTCATTTTTGAATGAAGTGTTGTAAGTTGTTATTATTATTATTAACTCATTTGAGTTTTTCACATCAGTGTTAGCTGATGGTTTTTCACTGGAGTCTGAGTGACAGCAAGTCTCCTCAAGTCTCCAGGACTCTTCTCGGTATTCAGGCCGTTCTCAATAATGTAGTTGTTTAGATGGTCTCCACTCGTCCGCCAACTTCCAAGTCCTCCAGCCCCTTTAGTAATCCTTTTAGTTACTGTTCTAAGCGCACCAATCACAATTGGTAAAATTGTCACGTGCATGTTCAATAGTTTTTTTTTCAATTCCCTAGCAAGGTAGAGGTACTTATTCTTCTTTTCACATTCTTTCAATTTTATTCTGAAGTTAGCCGGGACAGCAAAGTCGATAATTTTGCAAGTTCTCTTTTTTTTTTTTTGTTGATTATTATTAGGTCTGGTGTTCTGGTCGATATTCGGTGATCCGTGTGTATGTCAAAGTCCCATAGGAGTTTATGTGTGTCATTTTCTAGGACAGGTTCTGGGTTGTGCATATACCATTTTTTGGTATGGTCAAATTTCAATTTCTTGCACATCTTCCAGTTGATCCCCTTCTTCTTCTTCTTCTTCTTCTTCTTCTTCTTCTTCTTCTTATTATTATTATTATTATTATTATTATTATTATTATTATATCTGAATTTTTTTCACCAGTTTTAAACTGCTATTTTTCCATTTGATATCCGTGACAACAAGCTTCCCCAGGTCACCAGAACTTTTCGAAATTTTCTTACGGATTTTAACAATGCTGTGGTCTTCACAGTCTTGTTTCTCTCTCTAATTTCCAGTTCCTTCAATTTCCTCCCCAGCTCTATCTTTGGAGACTGTCCCAAAGGCTTCAATTTTAGTCATTATTATTTTATTCATTTGAGAATTTTTCACATCAGTGTTAGCTGATGATTTTCCCACTGGAGTCTGAGTGACAGCAAGTCTCCTCAAGTCTCCAGGACTCTTCTTAATATCATGGCCGATCTTAATGATGGTGTCGTTTGGATGGCTTCTACTCGTCCTCTTATTTTTAAGTCCTCCAGTCCCTTCATCAATCCTTTACCGACAGAACCGAGTGTACTAATTATAATTGGCATCACCGTCACTTTCATGATCCATAGATTTTTTAGTTCTCTTGCCAGGTCCTGGTACTGATCTTTCTTTTCGCTTTCTTTCACTTTTACCCAGGGATCAGCCGGTACGAGATAGTCCACTATTCAGCAGGTTCTCTTTTTTGTTGACTATCGCTAGATCTGGTCGTCTGACAGAGATTAGGTAATCTGTTTGTATCTCAAAATCCCAGAGAAATTTGTGCGTCTCCTTTCCAGGACTGGTTCTGGGTTGTGGATATATCATTTGTTCGTATGGTCAAATTTCGGCTCCTTGCAAAATTCTCAGTGGATCACATTATTATTATTCATTAGAGTTTTCACATCAGCGTAAGCTGATGGTATTTCACTGGAGATTGAGTGACAGCAAGTTTCCTCAAGTCTCCAGGACTCTTCTCAGTATTCTGGCAGTTTTCAATAATGTTGTTGTTTGGATGGTCTCCACTTGGTCGCCAACTTCCAAATCTTCCAGGCCCTTTAATAATCCTTTAGTTACCGTGCCAAAGGCGCCAATCACAATTGGTATAATTGTCACCTTCATGTTTCATAGTTTTTTCAATTCTCTAGCAAGGTCGAGGTACTTATCTCTATTTTCACATTCTTTTAGTTTTATTCTGTGGTCCACCGGGACAGCAAAGTCGACAATTTTGCAGATTCTCTCTTTTTTTGTGTTGATTATTATAAGAACTGGTCTTCGGGCCGAGATTGGGTGATCCGTTTGTATATCAAAGTCTCACAGGAGTTTGTGAATGTCATTTTCGAGGACAGGTTCTGGGTTGTGCATAAACCATTTGTTGGCATGGTCAAATTTGAATTTCTTGCATATTTCCCAGTGGATCATCTTTCCCACCCAGTCATGTCTAGCCTTGTACTCCTTCTGTGCCAATTTACTGCATTCGCTTATTATGTGATTGATGGTTTCATCTCTGTCACCACATAGTCTGCACTTCACTCAGCGTTAGGTGATGGTTTTTCATTGGAGTCTGAGTGACCGCAAATCTTCTGAAGTCTCCAGGATTCTACTTAGTATTCTATCTTATTATTATTATTATAGTTATTAATGATAATTTAGTTCACTATTTTTTCCTCTTTTAATTATCTACCATAATTTAAGAAGAAATTTGACTGTCGTTTCTTATTTGATTTTTTGTTCATTTTTTAAAAAAAGAATTATCAAGTTGGACCGATGAGGAAGAAGGGATTACAGTTTAGAATATTCATTTTGAAGTATTTAGTTTAAACTATACATGTAATGCAAAAGCGAACACTGACTTTGTATCCAATTATATGACACATGATACTGAATTTATACTGTATACTTCATGAAAAATGGATCTGACTTTATGTCCATTATACATCTATTACAAGCTGAACCTTCATTTTATGCCAAATTTACACAATCCAATTTTATACAGTTTAGCCTATAAAGAAATTGTTTCAAAAGCAGAGGGGATTTTGTTTGCCGTAAACAGAAATAGATTATTATGTTTTGGGGTTTGAAAACATTCAAATTTTTATGAAACATAAATTAATGATATTTGCTTTTTGACTTTATGTTTTTTTTAAATAGCAGGACAACTTATACTTTGATTCAGTGATATATCTTTCCACGGCTAATGAGTCATGTACATGCAGACCAAAGTTTCACGCGATCGTTTAAAAAAAAAGTTAAAAAAAAAAGCAAAAAATAAAATAAACACATAAAAGCAATACATTATTTAGTTATAATAATGAACTTAAAACAAGGAAGAGTTTACCGACTAATAAGTGACACTGACCAGAAAATTATTCCTGTGTTCTTACCTGATTTTAACTTAGTTCGTGTTACAGGAAGGTGGAGTAATCCGTGAGATTACGAGATTCCAAATAGCAAAACGGACTTTTAGTTTGCAGATTCAAGATTTGTCGTCAATGTACACCCTTGAGTTGACGATGGATTTTGACCAGTCATTGTTTCCGGTTAGTGACATTACATGTAGCTTTTGCCATGCCATGTTGTAAGGTCTTGTTAACTGGAACCAGCAACTACTTTGCAGTACACTGGCGCACCGTGAGGCGAAGATGGTTGGGTTAGGTCTGCTATACGGCTCCAATGTATCTGTTCAACTGTGCTGCTCCGAGACAAGGTCACTATAAAATATTCATGCAACTCGATTCGGCGAATTTGGCAGGGCAACAAAAAAGGATAGAGATAATCTACTGGTCTCGAACTACGAAGGCAAACTCAACCACACAAACAACCCCTAAAGGTGCCAGACGGTTCGAGCATGTCAAATACCTCTCTTCAGACCATCCAATCCGAGCCATCTTGGACTTCAATCCAAGAAAGGCCGAGTAAGAGGTCCCACACAACAGATAGCTGTACGTTGTCACTGAGGACCACCGAACCCGCACAATCACTTTAGTACCTTCTGAGTCACCTGGTTACCGACTGATTAAGATGGTGGACACTGGTGGGATATGCATGAGAACTGACGAGAGTTGATCGTGAAGACAATTCAGGTTGTTGTTGGTCCACAAGTAAGTCGATGGCAAAGTGACTTGTATTTCAAAAGTTTTCTTTTCATTGAAACTAAACGAAAGATTTAAAAAAAAAAACTTGAATTTTATAAAAAAAATTATAACAAAAAATTTTTTAAAAAATTGATTAGAAAAAATATACAGAAATCGATTATGTTTTGTATGTTTATTTAACATTCACTTTGTTTTATTCACTGAAAACAACTGAACTTCGTTTCAGGAAAAGATTATGAAAACATTATAATATATGAATAAAATATTGGAACCCACCCCCTAAAAAACAAAAAAAAAACCCCCAAAAAACACATGAATTTAGTGTTTGCTTTCATATTTTCTCCCAATTTTGATGGATTGATTTTTAAGGCATGTCATCCAATCCAGGGTTATTTCCTCCCAAGAAGTTTGGTAATCGCGAGCATTGTATTTTTTGTTAGTCTTTCTGCATTTTTTCCCATACAAATAATTTACTCACGGATGCATAGTTCCAAGAATTCTACTCTGAAAGTAATAATTATATGCGTTCAATTAATTATTTCTATTTAATAGTAGTCGTTTTTTAAATACAGTTATATGGTTTCTAAAAACTAATAATAATGATTGCCCAGTCGGCTGGTGGGGCTGTAGGATACAGTCATGGATATGACGCTAAAGTATCTGATGATGAGGTTCCAGAAATGCTTGAGCTTTGGGGAATGCGGAGTACCCCTTCATTGTCATTGCTCCCAGGTTCTATCTGTGGGTCAAATAGAACTAAACTGTGGTTTCAATCAATAAAAAAATCCATTTTTATACGAATAATCAGTTCTATTTAAAACAATTCAGTGTAGCACGTGTACACAGTTTAATTGTAAAAAAGAATTCTATTTCAAGCTATTCAGCTCAATCAAACAGTTCTATTTCAAACAATTCTGTTTATCGTAAATACGCACTTTAAATATCAAACCATTTCTATTTCAAGTAATTTAGTTTAGCATAAGTACCCAGATTAGTTCTATTTAACCCATAGATAGGACCCTGTCAGGTGTTGACACTCCGAGACAGAGCGAACCCAGGAGTGGTGGCAATGAAAGGGTTCTTAACATTCCCCAAAGTTCCAGCATCACGGGGGCCTCATCATCAGATACTTCAGTGTCATATCTATGACACTCGTTGGTGGTGTCTTACCCCTCTGCAGAGAAGCAGTCAGTGTATACTACAGCCCCAGCCGACTAGATAATATACAGAGTTAAATGTAAAAACTTTTATTTCAGATAATTCAGTTTAGCATGAGTACGCAGTCTACATGCAAAAACAGTAAACTCTCCGAACCACGGTTCTATTTGACCCATAAATAGGACCTTTATCAGGTGCTACCACTCCGAGCCAGAGTGGACCTGGGAGCGATGGCAATGAAGGGGTACTCTGCATGCCCCAAAGCTCCAGCATTACCGGCACCTCACCATCAGATTGCTTAGTGTCATATACCAGGACACTCGTTAGTGAGGGTCTTACTCTCTTCAGAGAAGCAGTCGGTGTATTCAGTAGCCCCAGCTGATTGGGCAAGTTTGGTTTGATTTTATGGAATCTCAACCATTGTTGTTTATTTAATGCGAAATTCTTCTTTACACATATATATGTGGTCTGGGGGGGAGATCTCGCGTGCAAGCCGACAGTATCTTTTTAAAGGGTTAAGAGCTCTCCACAACGAGTGTTTTTGATATGACTCGAAACCATCTGATGATGAAGCTTTTTGATCATGTTTGACCATTCAGTAGAATGCAAAAAAGGAAAGATGTTTAATTGATAGTGTTACATAAAAAATACTTAAAACCATAACTGTGTGCAAATAAATCTATTAGTGTTAGAAAGTGTTACAAACCGGCTTTCACTGGGACTGCGATAGCTGGCACGTAACGAGAATAATAAAAAAAATATATATAAGATTGTGAGAATGTCCCAAGGTTCGAAAAAAAAAAGGGTGAACTGTGGGAAGGGAATTTCTCCAATCGAAGACTCTCGGTAAATCACAGCGGAATAAGCGACAAGCACTCACAAAACCAACATAACACAATTTGAAGATTTAACAATAAAATTTATTATAACATTAACAACTTAATTAGGGAAAAATAAGAAGAAAAAAGGATTTAAGAACAAAAGGGGCTGGAAAACTAACGTAACTATGTATATATGAAGTCCGAGACGAATCACAACTCAAACAGATTTGCAAGGTAGACACATAGAGGAAAAAGAAATGTGAAACTCACTGAGGGTTTAGAACTTGTTAACAATTTTTTCTTTCGTTCTTTTATTCTTTTGAAGAAGCATGAACTTAGGTGCCTCGAGGAGTCGTTAGGTTTCTGCTGTCTTTTTTCTTAGTCACATTTCGGGTGTACTGGAACGGAGCTCTTGAATGGATGTTGACACCTCAAA
This sequence comes from Sepioteuthis lessoniana, assembly GCA_963585895.1. Lineage (NCBI taxonomy): Eukaryota > Metazoa > Mollusca > Cephalopoda > Myopsida > Loliginidae > Sepioteuthis > Sepioteuthis lessoniana. Next base: position 33,304,836 of record OY757922.1, on the reverse strand, counting down.
GTCAGGACCGTGACTACTCTCGTCACCTAGCGAGAGTCAAAAACCAGAAAGGTCTCTCCCCTGACTCTTAGAGCTGGACACGTGGCTGGTAAGGTCACCTAAAGTTCACTCCAAGAGTTCAAGGATAGCTGAGATGGGTAAATAGTGGAAAGGGGTTGACTTTCAATTCCATTTCTTGTCGTCGATTTTCTTTTCTCTTCCTCCTTTAGCCCCGTGAACTACCGAGCAAATCCTGCATGATGAGAAAGGGTATGCTTGGCGCCTCTCCTTCCCAACTTTATTTTTTGTCTCGGAATTATAACAAACAAAACACACTTGTAATGTACATAAAAAATATATTTCTCCTATTTTCTACCCCACGTAACAATAGCTATACTTGAAACCATTCAACTGTGTACCGAAATGGGAATACTTGAAACGGTTTAACTGAGTACATAAAAATAAGTGCTGGCTTGATTAAAATGTTACCTATAAATTATTCGTTTACAAATCTTATATTGCCCTGTTGGCTGGGGCTGTAGAATATACCGGTTGCATCTCTGCAGAGGGGTAAGACTCCCTCAACTAGTGACGTGGATATGGCTCTAAACTATTTGATGGTGAGGTTCCAGTAATGCTGGAGCTTTGAGGAATGTGGCGAACCTCTTCATTGTCATCGCTCCCTGGTTCACTCTGGCCCGGAGTGGTAGCACCTGATAAAGGTTTTATCTATGGACGATAGATCTAAACTGCGTACTTATGCTAAACTTAATTGCTCGAAATAGACCTGTTTTTGACATTGAAACTGTACGTACGCTAAACTGAATTATTTGAATAAGATCTGTTTGACTAAACAGAATAGCTCGAAAAAGAAATGTTTTTGACAATTAAAGTGTGTACTCATGAATTATTTGAAATGGAAATGATTTTTGTATAAAATGGATTTGGCGTTAAATAACCTACAAAGGTTGATATTCCATAAAATCCAACCAATTTTTTTATATTTATCATATATGTGAATAAATGGAATTTCGCATTAAATAGCTTGCAAGTGCTGATTTGCTATAAAACCCAAACTACCAACAAACTAAATAATTGAAAACTGTAAGATAAGCTCATTTATATATATATATATATATATATATATATATATATATATAAATATTTGATATATATAAGTACGTGATATCAGTACTGAAAATAAGACACAAACTTTTCCCAGCAGATTAATTATAAAAATATTGCTTTATGAAGGAGCAGAATGTGAAAGTTGTTACAAGAAGGCTTTGATAGTGAAATAGTCTAAAATACTAATAGCCATACTTGTACCATACTCATATGCATGCAGAAACATAGTCAACTCAATAAAGACGAGCGGGCACAGTTCTTTAGAAAAATATACCTCTCACTTTATTCGAAAGGGTTACGAAAAGGGTTATGAAAGGTTATGTGTGAGAGGTGAGTTGTAGACGGAACAAAGACTGCAATATATTGACCCCCAGCTCTTCCGGCTATAGCAGCATTTCTTTCCCGTTCTCCTGGGCTGCTCAACCGGGGGCCTGGGGGTCCAGCCTCTGCTGGGAGCTTGTTTTCACTCCTCAAACTGGAACACTGACTTTAAACTCTGTTCTTCAACTAACTGACTTCCTGTTGCACCGGGGTTATATAATTGTTTGATGTCCACCTGCTTCCTGTGGCGTCACAATTCGCACTCAATTCAACCCATCGACAGTCAAAGTTGTCCCCCGATATTTTCGACCGGATGCACCTGTTATCTACACAGGTGCATTTCTCATCTGACAGCTCGGCCGGGTCGGAGGTCAATATGTTATATATTGGCTTTACTAATAATGGTGAAGGAAGAGGCAACGTTCCTTACTGTATAAAGAACAGAAATAAATGAGAGTGAAAAAAGATTTCCGGGATTGTCATCAAGCAGACATGCCCATTCCTCAAGGGAGACAATAGACAACTTTTTCCCGATAAAATAATTTTTTTAAAAAGACAGAAAGGGAATATGTTTTGATTGGTTTGGTTTGGCTTGGTTTTATAGATTTATAAACCCTCGTAGGTTATTTAAAACTAGATCCTGCTTACACTTACCTATTAAATGTATATGATTTGTAAACACATTTTGTGGATGAAATTTTAAAAAGAGTCTGATCTCATTCATTTACCTATACCCAGTTAAAGGGTTAAGTATTTCAATGTAATAAGAATAAGTCTGTTTACTGTTAATCATTTGTTTGCACACAGTTAAATAGTTTCAAGCATTGCTATGTAACAGTAAAAATTTAACATCAGTCATTTGTTCGCACGCATTTAAATCGACATGCATGATATGTAAGAGATACCTAACTGGCCTTAGTTGGGCCGTTTGGCATTCGTGCCGGATCATATTTACCCAACCCCTCCGTTCGGGCAGGATAAGACACAAGGTCAATTTTTTAAGCGGAGTTTAACAGGTTTGAATTCAGAGTTTTCCTTCTCCTAGACTAGTTTCTTCACCAAGGCTGAAGAACCTAGTCTGTCCTACTATTTACCCATAGCTGGAGGGAGAATAATTGGATTCATACCTTTCCCAAGGGTATTAGTGCTATGTGAAATGCAATCAGTCTCGTCCAGGATTTGAACTCGCGTCGCCGTGTCCATTTCCTGCGGCGATAACCATGACACCACGGGCAGATGGGGTATCGAAATCAATGGCATATTCGAGGCCAAAAGGCCACCGGCTTCGGCTGGGCCACCTTCGGTTGGGCGAGCTGCAACATTGACACCTTTGCCCCCCCTTGTGTAGCACTGGACCTTGCTGTCCAGTTTAAGCTATAAGCAGGCATACGTGCATCGACCCAGATTTGGGCCCAAGACCAGCTAGGCTCATCAGGCCCACATTGCACTTGGTGGGTCGATGACCAGCAGGGTTCGAGCCTCGGCTCGTGCTCGACTTTCCTCTCCGCTAAATCCCACTATAATCATTGACATTGAGTCAGATCTTGTCTGGTGGGAGGCAGCGACAAATATCATACATGATATGTATGAGATGCCTGTGGTGTAATGGCTATCGTCGTAGAAAATGGACACGGCGACACGAGTTCAAATCCTGGACGAAACTGATTGAATTTCACATAGCTCTAATACTCTTGGGAAAGGTATGAATTCAATTATTCTCCCTCCATCTATGGGTAAATAGTAGGGCAGACTAGGTTCTTCATTCTTGGTGAGGCAACTAGTCTAGGAAAATGAAAACTCTGAATTCAAACCGGTTAAACTCCGCTTAAAAATTGACCTTGTGTGATATCATGCCCGAGCGGAGGGGTTGGTAAATATGGGATCAGTTTGTCGTTAATTTCATTTTTGAGCGAGTTAGAAATAATTTGTTTGCTTATTAGTTTGCTATTGCTTCTACAAAGATAAATGGTTTCAATTATTTCTTTGTTACACTTATAATCCTATTCAATATTAACCATTTGTTTTCACACAGTGAAGTGGTTGCAAGTATTGCTATTTAACACTAATCATTATATCCAACATAAATCATTCGTTTACATATAGTTAAATGGTTCCACGTATTGCTATGTATCACAAACGACATAATTGAACATCAGTCATTTGCTTACACGCAGTTAAATGACCAAACTGTTCAATTTCTAACAATTCAATTTCGTATAAATCATTTGTTTGTACACAGTTTAAAATGTCAAACAGTTCTATCGTACCCATATATAGGGCCCAATTAAGTGCTACTACTCCGAGCCAGAATAGACTTGGGAGCGATGGCAATAAAGGGGCACTCCACATTCCCCAAAGCTCTAGTATTACTTGAGGCTCACCAGCAGGTTGTTTTGTGTTACATCCAAGACACTCGTTGGGAGAGTCTTGCCGCTCTGCAGAGATGCAATCGGTGTATTTTAGACTGGGCTTGATACGTTTTGAATCTTATTGTAAGATAACATTTTAAATGGTAGTAAAACGTGTGAATTTATTGCAGAAAATTTGCATGTTTTACGACTGTTGCTCAAGACAAGAAAATGTAGAGAAAATCTCACAATATTACCATGATAAAATATTTTAGAATATATTCTGTTGTATAGTGACTCGTATCACGTGACTTCTGGTATCTCAGTGGTATAAAAGACGTCGTGTTTCTTGAGCACGTCGAGTACCGAAAGATCTCGGTCAGTAGGAAGACCAACTTCGGACTGTACCACTTCAGTTACTAAATAATTAACTTTATTTCACTGTGTATCTCTTCCTTAACACGATACAACATATTGGTCAAATAGTCTGTGACAAGGATGGAGTTGTGGACAGATACATTGTCCCGGTGGAAATGCCACTGACCCGATTTGAATAGTGCTGGCCTCTTCCGACGGAATGTCTTCCTGAACTCCCTTAAAACCTCAACATAGTAGCCCTAACCCTAACCCTTGCCCTTTAGCCAATCAACTCTGGTGTTTTGACTTCCTTACTCCTCCCACACCTCTCATCATCCCTCACACACTCCCTGCCTTCCTTGAATCTCTTATGCCACTCAAAAACTGATACTCGATTCATTCAAGATGGTCGAAAAGCAGTCTGAAGCATTCCATAGGTTTCTGTGGCATTTTTTCCAAGTTTAAAACAGAATTTTATTGCATATCGTTCTTTTAAAGTGTCCTCACGTCCAGATTGCATTTTTGAAATTCACCAGCTGTGACAATCAGGCTTTAATAGGGTGTATTCCAATTGCTACTGTAGCTGTGCATTTAAACTTGAAATCATACAAATTGGTCAGTCATCTCATAAGATGTATAGCAATAACATATTGAATTTTCAAGAGTCTACGACAATTTTAAATGCTTGTACAAAAAATTCTGGAAACTTATTGAAGGCACCACGTATATGTATAAAACTTTGGCATTAAATAACCTACAATAGATGATATACTATAAAACCCAACCCGATCAAACTAAATCTTGTATATTTAATATATATGTTTAAAGAGGATGTGGCATTAAATGACCTACAATGGTTGAAATGCCTTAAAACCTACCACCAAATTCTATATATTTAATATGTATGCATAAAATGATTTGGCATTAAACGACCAACAATGGTTGATATGCCATAAAACCCAACCACACCAAATTTTTTAAATTTAGCATATATGTATCAACAGAATTTAGCATGAAATAACCTACAAGGGTTGATAAGCCACAAACCAAATCAAACCAAATCATGTAATCACACAAGATTTCATCTTTAAAGTTTTCTTATCAATTTTTATCTGATATTGATAATTTACGGAATTATATGGTTTCAAGCAACTAGACTTATTAACAAGAATTAGCACACTTTTATATAGTATCAAGTATTCCTATCTAATAGTAATCATTTTCTAACAAATCTATTTGACATATAGATTGGTTGGTTGCTTGGTTTTATAGCATATCAGTTAGTGTCGGTTTGTTTAATACTAAAGTCATGCTATTATTTTGTTTCAAGTACCTATTCCTATTTAAAAAGAGTTATTTGTTTGCGCACAGTTATATGGTTCCAAGTATTTCTATCAAACACCAATAACTTACAGGTAATTATATAGGTTTAAGTGTCTAATATTGGTAGTCCTTTGTAAATTATTATAGCTACAAGTAACTATTAATATAAATAATTTGCATGCAGTTATATGGTATCACATATTCCTTTCTAATACAAATAAATTCTAAACAGAACCATTTGACCTATTGATGGTACCTTAACAGGTACTACCACTCATGGAGTTAGGAGTAATAGCCATGAGTAGCGTACTCCACAGTCCACTGATTACCAGAACTGGAGGCTCACCATCAAATTTAATTTAGTATCGTACTCAAAAAAAAAACCCTCTGCAAGGAATATCATCAGTTCATTCTAAAATCTATCAACCGGGTAAGAATAAGTTTCAAATGTTTGGGGTTACTTACCATTCATTGTTTTTACGTATGAAGATAAAAAACCCCCCCCAAGATAAACACATATTTTTTTAATATAAAAGTTTAATATTAATTTTAAAAAAGTTGTGTGGTATGAAGCAAAATTTTTTTCTGGACATCAATAGGAAGGACTGTTTATCATTTTCAAAGAAATCAGGAGTGATCAATCCTTTCATGTCCCAGAATACTGTCAGCATCACTTTCCTCACTGACCTCTGCGCTCGGAACTTTTTCTTTGACGGAGAGTCAGTGTGCTTCCACAAAATTCATTATTTTTCGACTCAGGTTCGTAGTAGTAAACCGATGTTTAGCCCATTTGTAAACATTTTTTGACAAAAATATACTTTCCCGTACACATCACACATTCTTCTTTAAATTTCATGTGTTTTGTACTTTTCAACCATCAAAAATCAGCGAACAGACTTCTGTTCAAGCCTGTAGCACTCTGTTTGATTAGCCGCGATTTTGAATGGGTTCAAAAGAAATATTTTTGCAGGATTAAAATTATTTTTAGTATAAACCTGTTCCAAATAATACATATTTTACATCTATGGAAACAAATTAAAAAAAAAAAAAACTTCCTCAAAAAACAAAGTTCCCTTTCTTGTTGAATAAAGCACGTGCTTCGAATAAGCATTGAATTCTTTTTTGAGGGTGAGGAGTGTACAATTAACCTAATAAAAGAAAATTGGTTTTGTAAGCTTTTTAAAGTCCTAGGGACTGTTGAGATTAAATAAGTTTACTCGTAGTGTAGTTAAAAATCTTTCCAGTTATGACTCTGAAAGCTTGCAACTTGGCAAGTGAAGCCATACGTATTTTAAGCTAATGGCTTTTTCTTTTTCACCCATGATCTTTGTAGTATACTTTCTTATTTTATTCCAAACGTATTTTCTTGTATATATATAACCAGGCCGACACACAAATGCATAGTTTAGAACGAGCTGCCGCAGGCATTGGCCTCCATGTCAATGCTCACAAAACTGAATATATGTGCTATAATCAAATAAGCAACATTTCCACACTAGACGGAACCTCTCTGAAACTGGTAGACAAATTCACCTACCTAGGAAGCAGCGTCTCATCAACCGAAAAAGACATCGACACACGGCTAACGAAGGCATGGACAGCTATCGATAGGCTATCGATCATATGGAAATCATAGCTGACCGATAGAATAAAACGCTGTTTCTTCCAGGCAGCGGTCGTATCGATACTGTTGTATGGATGCACTACTTGGACGCTAACTGAACGGCTGGAGAAAAAGCTAGACGGCAATTACACAAGAATGCGACGAGCAATATTGAACAAGTCCTGGAGGCAACACCCCACAAGGCACCAACTATACGGCCACCTGCCTCCCATCATGAAAACTATCCAAGTTAGACGAACCAGACACGCAGGACACCGCTGGAGAAGCAGGGACGAGCTCATAAGTTATATACTCCTATAAACCCCCATAATGGCCGAGCAAAAGCAGGACGACCAGCTCGAACATACATACAACAGCTATGTGAGGATAAGGGATGTAGCCCTGAAGATCTGCCGAAGACTATGAACGATAGGGAGAAATGACGAGAAAGGATCAGGGATATCAGTGATAGTTGCATGACATGATAATGATATATATATATATATATATATATATATATATATATATATAACAATAGTGTTGGTTGTTACTAAATCACTTTATGAATTTGTGGCGAACCAAAAGCAATATAATATGGAGAGTGCTCAATATCTAGGATTGAGCAATCATATAATAATTATAATAATAATAATGATAATAATAATAATATTAAATAGATATATATCATATATATATATATATTTAATTCCTGGAATTTAGACTGCGACCCCTGGGTTTCGTGGAGGTTTTTTTTACCAAACAACAATCATCAGACCGTTAAAAGGAAATGAATCGAAAATCTAAAAATTCAGTCAAAACAGTTGGGATTTTGTAGGAATCTTTACGTGTGATTGCAAGTGTGTGTGAGTGTGTGTGCGTATGCATATGTGTGTGTGTGTTTGTGTGGGTTATCGTTGCGTATTATTGTGTGTATGTGTGAGTTGCATATAGTGTGTGTGTGTGTGTGTGTGGGGGTGGGTATATGCGTAGCGCGCTGTTTTTACCGGATTTTATAAGTCAGTATCTTACATATATATATATATATATATATATTGTTCCTGAGTCATAAAAAAAGATATTTCTACATTATTGTTGAGAAAGAATCTTTATCTAATTCAGTATGTGTCGGTGATTATGACTAAGGAACAATATATATATATATATATAAGATTAGAATTAAAATTAGGTTTCCCGCTGAGCTCTGTCTGTAACTGAGTGTCATGTGGAGCACACACTTATTAGACGGAAAAAAGGAAAAAAAAATGGCTTGGCAACCAAAATTGAGGTAAGAGAATTTGTCACGTGTCATGTTGTGTATGCACGTGACAACCACCCCTCCACAAAAGACTAAAACAAAGGAAAATTAATTGTTATTGTTTATTGATTTTTACGTAGAAATGTGGGGGACATTTCAGCCGTCATACGGGCTAGCCACTAATTCCAGCCACGCATTACTATACATCTAATAAAGTCAAAATTGAATTCGAAAGAGCGTTAAAAATAGTGGAATGTTTGATATATTTACTCAAACGCAATGCAAGAGAACCGAATCTAAAAGCACTTAAAAATAGAAATATAATATGGTTCAACACCACCTCCCCTATAACGAAACTTTGGATAAATGTGGGGGAAATATTTTGCCTGAAATTATGGTTGCCATGTCATTTTTCTCCTTTTCCCGCCAAACAATTATGTACTACACTCTAAGTTAAGGGAGAGGATTTTAATTCGTTTTTTTATGTTTTTTATTTCTTTAGCTTTAAATACACTCTTTTAGATTAGCACTGATAATTTTTTTACTCTTTTACAAGAATCTTTATCTTTATTGTATATATAATGCCCTATTATTCTCGAGCTGATGTGATTCGCTTGTTGGCTGAGCGGTATGATACAAAGTCTAACGTAATAGTTGGGAGGGTTTCGATCCCAGCTTCAAGCGTCCTACGTGTCTAGCCACACTGAAGAGTTGTGATACAATGAAACTGTCGGTGTGCGGATGCCTATATATATATATATATGTGTGTGTGTGTGTACCCAGGCATTCTGCACGAGCAGGATAGGACACAAGGTTAATCTGAATTTAACAGATTTAAATTCAGAGTTTTTCTTTATATATATATATATATATATATATATATATATATATATATATATATATATATATATATCAGTGTTGGCTGACCAGCAAGGATATACATACATCACTATAGATGCAGTCTAAAGGTCCTGCTAGAGGTGATAGACGATAGTAACGGAGAAAGACAGAGAGAGAGAGGGTCAAGACACTATACTATCAGTAAAACATGATATATATATATATATATAGCAAAAACTAGAGAAAGGATGATGAGCGTATCGTTTATATCTTATTTGTCTTGTAAGGTACAGGGACAAGAGGACAGTGAAAAAAGAACTAAGATTAGAATAATTCCAAAACTGTCCATGTGGTTGAGTTAGTCTTATGACTAAAAGAAATCATTTTATTAATCACAGATAATTTTCCACCAACCAACGGATATATATACCTTACGCCCTTCTCCAAACTCTTAGCATCCCTTTTAACTTTGCCCAAGGTCAAGACCCAGTTGGCACCGGTTTTTTGGCTAAGACATACAACCCACGATTGTGCGCTCTGTCTCTGGGGCCCTTCCAATCCCCAACGGGCAAATGGCGTATCGATAAAATTGTGAATAATCTTAGCGTTGTTGTCGGCCAGAAATAAATAGCCTGTGTGCACAGGGACAATATTTAAATGCAGATACTGAGTTTAGATTGGCGCAGGGCCAAAAAGCACGGCACATAGTGAGGATCGAATTCTCAACTATATCGAATCGTCTGCTAGACTGTAAATCTGGTTTGTTAACCAGAACTTAACTGTTGGCGTTCGCGTAAATTATCTAAACTTAGCTTAGTCTGCCACAAGGACATGATACTGAAGCTAATGCGTAACGGTGGTTGGATTCAGGTGTCGGTAAACGATCCCTAAGTCAGTGGTACGTTGTTTGATTTCACAACTTTAATATCTAAAGTCTGTGTTTACTCACCCCCACCGCCTCAGAGCTGGATGTGACTAAGTGGCAATTTTTATGCAGAATAAAGCTAATTTTCTTTCTTCTAGATTGGTTGCAATATATATTTGCCTAACTTCTTTGCCACAGACAGCATATGACACAAGGTCAATTTTTAAGAGAAATACGGCTGGTTTGAATTAAGTTTTCCTTCTCGGCCGGTGGTAATAGCAAGGTTAAATTTTCTGAAAATTATAACCATTACACTAGGAGTACCTTTTCATGTTTTAAGGTTATTTGAAGTGGAATGGATAACATCACATAAAATACTATATGTGAGTTATTACTTCCTTAAGTCAGCTCCTGTTGTAGGCTGGTTGGTTGGTGGTTTAGGTTTATGTCATCACAACCTTTGTAGGTTATTTAATGCCAAATCCATTTTTATACAAATAAACAGTTCCATTTCAAACAATTCAGTTGAGCATGAGTACACAGTTTGATCGTAAAAAACATTTCTATTTCAAGTTATTCAGTTTAGTCAAACAGTTCCAATTCAAACTATTCAGTTTAGCATGAGTACACAGTTTAGTTCTATTTAACCCATAGATAGGGCCCTATCCATATTTAGCAACCCCTCTGCTCGGGCAGTATATGACACAAGGTCAATTTTTAAGCGGAGTTTACAGGTTTGAATTCGGAGTTTTCCTTCTCCTAGACTAGTTGCCTCACCAACTCTGAAGAACCTAGTCTGCCCTACTATTTACCCATAGCTGGAGGGAGAATTATTGGATTCATACCTTTCCCAAAGGTTTTAGTGCTATGTGAAATGCAATCGGTCTCGTCCAGGATTTGAACTTTCCTACGACGATAACCATTACACCACGGGTCTTATGTATTGGTCAAATATAACTTTGTTTTCTAAACTGTGTGCAAATAAATGACTCATGTTTAATTGAATTGTTAGAAATAGGACTGTTTTATCATTTAACTGTGTATGAACAAGTGACTGATGTTTAATTTAATTGTTGGTGATACACGATAATAATTAGTACCTTTGAATAGAGTGCAAACGATTGAGTTATGTTTGATAGAATGATTATTGTTAAATAGCAACTTTTTAACTTAAATTCGAACATTGGTATAACAGCAATACTTCGAGCCTTTTAATTGTATACAAATTAATGAATAGTGTTGGATAAAATAATTAGTATCAAATGCCAATACTTGTAACCACTTCACTATGTACAAATAGATGATCAGTATTAAATAAAATTATAAGTGTTAGATAATTTTAATTGAAATCGCTCAAATGTAGAAACAATAGTAAAACTAGTGTCAAAACAAATTATTTCTTATTTAAAAATGAAATTACCTACAAATGTACCATAGGACCAATGTGTTGTGTTTTAAAGAAAGAAGTCCGGAGAAAAAGAAATACTCAAACTTGAAATTTAAGGGAGAAAAATAGTAGTCGTTTTTTAATTCCCTTGTACTACAATAGTTGCAGCTCGAAAAGTTCGTTTCGTTATGTTCTTCCCCTCCCTTCTTCTTGGTGGCGACGGTGGGTGTCCGTGATAGCTGGCTGTTGACACGCTCCTGACAGTTGGGTCGTAACAGGCTGGGTCGGACGAGTGGGGTCTCTTGGACCCTTTGGTGGTGTAATGGTTAGCAAGCTCGACTAGCAAACCTACACGAATGAGTTCGAGTCTCATTGGGTGCCCCTTTCATATGGCCTTGTGCCACATCTAAGCAAAAAGCTTAGTAAATTACCTCTTGGACCTTTGACGCACCTGTTTTGAAACTCAACTCTGCCAAAATCTCCCGACTTGTTTTCTTATATAGAGATTTTGGAGAACAAATCGAAGATCCCAGAATGTTCGATGTTACCAGTGAAACTGTCGATAATTCATGTGTGATTATATTAAAATCACGTCCGAACCCTGTAGGTCATTCTGCCCGCACGCGCTAGGCTCCTGACATTTTCACTGATTGACGACAGCCGATGCTCTCGCGCGTTCTCAACGACAGCGCCCGTCCGTTATATTACACAAACTATGAATGGAAATAAATGATTGTTAAATTTTGATTTGTATAGCAATACTTGAAACCATCTAACTGTGCGCAAAAAAATGAGCTCAGGCTCGTTTAAAAATGTTATCAACAAATTATTAACAAATACATTGTATATGTAAAAGTAGGAGTTGGGATTAAATAAAGTAAAATGGTTGATATGCCTTAGGATCCGAAACCAACCAACTGATATACCATAGTATGTAATGTGTTCTATGATATTTGAAAATAATTTGTAATCAATTTATTTTATTTGTTATCTTTTTTCAAAGACATATATGCTAGTAAATTGATCTAGTGGATAGAGTGTTCGCTAATGGTCCGGGATTCGATCCCAGGTCGAGTCATACCAAAGACTTTAACAATGATACTTTATTCCTTCTTGCTTAACACTCAGCAATACAAGGTACGTCTTAAGGGTAAAGTGGAGCAATTCACGGAAAGGAGTAGCTCCCTCCCCTACACCACGGTGTAGGAGAGGGCGCTAAAAAGTAGTTATTGAAAAAAAAAGCATTCGGGTCGCTCTCGACTACGGTCGCCAACTTTTTTTTATGTTAGTAAAACCTACTTTTCTGTATAAACATAGAAAGTATTGAACGAAGGTTTGATATGCAATTAAAGAAACCAAACCAAACCAAACCAAACCAAACCAAAATCAAACCAAACCAAATCAAACCAGGTCAGCCCAGTCCGTTGGGCTGTAGAATACACCGACTGCATCTCTGCAGAGGGATAAGACCCTCTCCCAACGAGTGTCCTGATTATGACCCTAAGCCTTAACAACAGGTTTAGTGTCCTATTGAAGACACTCTTGGTGGGGTCTTATTGTATTCTACAGCCCCAGCCGACTGGGCTCACTCTCTGATACGTAAAACTCGTATTTACGGTCACAATTACTGATAATAATGATATTAATGATAATATATGCAGAAGAATTGTAAGAGTGCGTTACTTTGTGGTAGAGATGAAACGGTTGATAACTGGTACAAAAGGACTAAGCATGACTGAGCGGGAAAGATGATCCATTGGGAATTGTGCAAGAGATAAAAATTTGACCAAACTACTTAATAGTATATGCAAAAACCAGAACCTGTCCTCAAAAATAAGACCCATAAAACCCCTAGAGATTTTGAGATACAAACATATCACCTAATCATGATCAGAAAGACAGATCTAGTGTAAAGAAGATGTTGGTTGGTTGGTTGTTGGGGTTTCATGGCATATCAACCTGAGAGCGATGGCAACTAAGGGGTACTCCGTATTCCCCAAAGCACCAGCATTACTGGAACCTCACAATCAGATTGCTTAGTGTCATATCTAGAACACTCGTTAGGGGAGGGGTCTTACCCATCTGCAGAGAAGCAGTCGGTGTATTCAACAGCCCCAGCCAACTGAGCAAAAAGATGTGGAACATGAAATTAGGGTAACGATAATTTTGATTGGTGCCCATTGGACCGTTGCAAGAGGCCTAGAAAAGGAACTAGGGGAAACATAGAGATAAGAGGAAGAATTAGGACCTTCTAAAGGTCGGCACTGTTAAAATCAGGTAGACTACTACGAAGGTTACTTGAGATCTGAGGAGCCTTGCTGTCACTCAAACTATACTAGAATAATCACAAGTCCTAAGTCAGAGTTTGAATCTTCAAAGTAATTATACTTCTGGTTAAGTGGGGTCAGCAATTTGAAGTTTATAGTACGTCTACTTCCATATGTGCAAAACTGCAGTTTCTACTCGAACAATGAAAAAAAAGTAGATTAAAAAATGCAATACACTTAAGATTGAATGAGACAAGCATAGGCACACTCGATTGCGCTATGAATAAAAACTCTTGTAAAACATAATCACACACACACACACACTCACACACACACACACACACACATACACGCACGCACACACACACACACACACCACTTGCCCAGTTTGCCGAGTGGGACCTACAAAATACACCGACTGTTGAGAAGCAGAGGGGTAAGACCCCCTCAAAGAGTGTCTTGGATAAGACCCTGAACAATCTGATGGTGAGTGTGACGGCAAATCGACTAAAATCCCAAAACGGGACTTTATTTTCGCACGTATGAAGACGGGGCAGGTTGGCACTTGATCCCCTACAGAATAAGTCCTGTTCAGAGTTCTTCTCTCAGGCAGATAAGAACTGGCATATTACGTGAGGGAATAATTTAGGACCAGACTGACCGCCGCTGGCAAGGGGTTCCAAATTTCACACTATCACACACCCACCAGGCAGCTTTCTTCCTTCCCCAAGACACTGGAAGATAATGAGCCTATAGGTTTTAGTTGTAATATGTTAATATTGTAGTAGTCGGCAACTCCGGTTTCCCGTGTGATACTTTAGGAATTAATAGGACAGTTCTAAGCAAGATAACATAAGGCGAATAGAAGCTGGAAAGAAAGCATGAAGCAACAACATAGACCACATGGTAAAATGAAAATACATAAAATCCTTTACTACTTATATATACACATTCAGAGTGTCAAAAACATATAATTGGACAGTCCACGAATATAAACGTCTTTTCTGATTTTTGTCCTTCTTCAAATTGAGAGAGAGAGAGTGGTAAACGAAATTTGGGTGTAAAGGAAAAATGTCCCAAAGTTACTTATCTTATTTTCGACGGGGTTCCACTGGAGAATTTTCTTCTTTCACAGGCTACTAGACTTGGTTCTATTTTTAGTACTAGCTTGAGGGACTCGGGTCTCTCATGTCTCAGTTAATCTTTTTGTCTTCAGCCCGGAGTAAAATGGCTATGGTCCGTCTGCCACGAGCCTTGCTCAAAAACTGACTTTTTTGTCCTTTACTTCCGCTGAGGGGAAGGGAACCCCACTTCCGTTTGGGGTCCCCGCCAATCATTTGGCTTCTCTCTCTTTCCCCTTCCGATGTCCGGCGACCTGAGGTCACTAAGTGCGAACATCTGGTCTATCTCCTCTGTGACCCACATTCTCTTAGCGGTCACTTTTTGACTGCTAGATAGTGCTAATAGCAACACGGGAGGATAGTATCATTCTTACCTCTTCGTCTCCGTGAGCTATCACGTGACAGTGAGGTTCATGTAATGCTGGAGCTTTGGGGCATGTGGACTATCCCTTCATTGTCATCGCTCCCAGGTCTGCTCTAGTCCGAAGTGGTATCATCTGAGTCCTACCTATGGGTTGAATAAAACTAAACTGTGAGCTTATGTTAAACTGAATTGTTTGAAATATAATTGTTTTTTACATTGAAATTGTGCACTTATGTACCATAGCCATATACGGATATGCGAAACGTACATAGAATATTCAAAACATATATACATAGAACATAGGAATCTCGAAACACGAAAAACACGTAACGACTTCTTAGTTCAGGTACGAAACCTTTTATTACCTTTGAGTTAAATGTTTCGACATAAGGAGAGATATACCCGTAGTGTACTTGTTATCGTCGTAGGAATTGGACACGGCGACATGAGTTCAAATCCTGGACGAGACTGATTGCATTTCACATAGCACTAATACCCTTGGGAAAGGTATGAATCTAATTATTCTCCCTCCAGCTATGGGTAAATAGTAGGACAGACTAGGTTCTTCAGCCTTGGTGAGGCAACTAGTCTAGGAGAAGGAAAACTCTGTATTCAAACCTGTTAAACTCCGCTTAAAAATTAACCTTGTGTCATATCCTGCCCGAACGGAGGGGTTGGTAAATAGGATAAGGAGAGAGATACACATTCTTTCTATTCTGGCTTTTCCATCTGTCCCCCAACACACACCCAACACGCGCGCACCCGTCGCAAGGCCTCCGCGAGCAAGCGAAAGTCGACCCTTCTTGTTCGGTGTCTAGTTCTCAACTCAACTGACTTTCTTCAAAATTTCCCAAATCCTCTGCGCGCTTCCGGTGCGTGACGTCATTCACACTCTCTAGCCCCGTTTCCCATCTGGGCAATTGTGACATCTCTGAGTGACACGAGAACACCTGCGTTAACGTTGCACCTAAGTAACTCATGCACTGAGCCAAAAGGTTCTCAGCCTAACTAAACCCAAAGGCATCAAACGAAATCCCTCGGATATTATATTACACTTAGGCTAAACTCAGTTGTTTGAAATAGAACTGTTTATATGCATGAAAAGCATCTGGTATTAAATAACCCACATTGATTGATATGCCATTAAACCAAACCAAACCAAACCACAAACACACACACACACACGCACAGAGCAAGATTTGAAATGAAAATAAATGTTTAATCGGAACATGATTTCTAGTTGTCCGAGAAAGATTACTTATTGATTTATTGAATTTTCCGATATGTCAACCGGCAAGGGCTATGTAATGCCTAGAGTTTAGGGAATTTTGTTGTCCTTGTTAGAAGTCGTGGGCCTCGTTTTTGAAATAGGAAGCGTTAAAACTGTCTAAAAGAACAAGGGTCTTAAAGATACGTTTTTTATCAGAGTAACTAACAGGACTTGAAAGTTTGTTTTTTTAAAAATCTGTCTTAAATTATTTTAATACGATTTATTGCGAAATATTCTTATGATCCCTACCCACCTGAAAAGCAACAACACACACACACACACACACACACAAAAGCACAAACTAAATACATCCCCACCAAAAAACCAAAAAAAATTGAACATTTGTATATATATATTAACATAAACTCTCCAGAAGTTAATGGAGTTGCTCGAAAATAAATACCTAAGAGTTGTCGGTTGGTTGGTTTCCTGTTTCTCTACCGGACAATTGGCCTAAAGAGTAGAGTGTTCGCCAATGGTCCAGGAGACCGGAGTTCAGTCACAGGTCGAGTCATACCAAAGACTCAAATGGTACTCGATAACCACCTTGCTTGACACTCAGCAAGCATTATAAGGAAATAATCAAGGGTAAAGTGGAGCAATCCAAGGAATGGGGTTGCGCCCTCTCCTACACCTCGGTGTGGTAGTTATTGAAACGAGAGCCTTCAGGTCGCCCTCGACTAAACATACTTATACATATGCATGTAAACCAAAACAAGAAAACGGCATATCGTAGCGAGACTTTTATTAGAGCATTATACTTGAAATGATCATAGAATAAGAAAATAAAGCAAATCCTAGTCTAATTTGCAACTTGATTATTTCGTGATGTTTCTGTTCGCGCTGAACGTAATTTTGAACCTTTCAAGTTACCGATATAACGGAGGTAACAGTGAAATTCTAATTAAAACCATTCACTCCTTAGATAGAAATATTGATATCATCATGGACAGCTGCTACAAGAGAAACCCAATTATATATGTTGGCTGGCTGGCTGGTTGGTTTTACAGCAGGTCAACCAGTGTTGGGAAATTTTATGCTGAATTTTATGCTGAAGTTGGTATAGTGTTTTAGATTTTGAGTACGAATTGGTGTTGATAATTCCGCGTGTGGTCCTGCTGGCGAGGGGCCTATTATGTTGAAAGATCCGAAACCCATGAGTGACGCAGCTAAAAGAGAAAACTGATGACGTTACCAGCGAGTTTTTTTTAATCAAACGAGTGTATTCTTCAATACAATCTGTGGCACCTGTGAATAGACCGGTTGTCTACTCAAGATCAGTCTGGTTAACAAACTGGAAAGATATTTGACGGCGAGGAGAAACCACAGAAAAAGATAAGTCTGGTGTAGCAACCCGGCCCGTGAAAAATCAACGCACAGAATCAACTACAGTTACATACCCTCAAGGGATCCCGAGAGGTGGGAAGCATAAGATTTCTTAAAGGAATAAGATGGTAACAAACTCAGCCTTGAATGATCAATTATCGAATTCGATATGCCCTTGCGGGAAAATATGTAAGAATATACGCGGTTTAATGATCTGTCTGGCTAGAATAAAGTGTCAGGTTGAAAAAACCCAGACGCAGCGCGCAGGAGTTTCTCCCAGTGAGACACTTAAAGTGTAGGACCGGAAGCACATCACAGCGCCCAACCCCTCCAAGCAGAGGTTATGGAAACTTACACTACATTCAAAAAGATTAAATAGCCAACAGCCGCTAAAAAGAAAACATCATCATCATCATCATGTCGTGCCACTAGCACGGATATACCTGACCCTCTCTCACCACTTTTCCCTATCGTTCATCGCCTCAGGCAGGTCTTCAGGGGTACATCCCTTATCCTCACATAGCTGCCGTATGTATGTTCTAGCTGGTCGTCCTGCTTTTGCTCGGCCATATGTGGAGGTCCATAGGAGTACAACACTTATGAGTTCGTGTCTGCTTCTCTAGCAGTGTCCTGCGTGTCTGGCTCGTCTAACCTGGAAAGTTTTCGTGATGGGAGGCAGGTGGCCGTATAGTTGGTGCTTTGTTGGGTGTTATCACCGGAACTTATTCAATATTGCTCTCAACATTCTTGTGTAATTGCCGTCTAGCTTCTTCTCCCGCCGTTTTGTTAGCATCCAAGTGGTGCATCCATACAGCAGTATCGACACGACCGTTGCCTGGAAGAAACTGCATTTCATTTTATCGGTCAGGTCTGATTTTCATATGATCGATAGCTTATCGATAGCTGTCCATGCCTTCGTTAGCCACGTGTCGATGTCTTTTTCGTTTGATGAGACACTGATTTCTAGGTAGGTGAAAAAGAAAACAGTTGGCAAAATTTTGACCCTAATGTCCACTTAGAATCGTAAATGTTTAAAAAAAAGTTGAAAATGAATTAGAAAAGCACTACTAGATCCGAATCTTGCCAAGGTGGTGGTGGTAGTGGTGGGAGAACTTTTTAAAAAGTATCACCGCCACGTAGACTTGGTTGAAACAACTTTCTGACGAACTGGCTGGCTAAAGCAACAGCCAATCAAATGCGTGGAAACCAAGGTTTACATCGGCACATCTTTAAAAAGTGAACTTAGCTGTTAGTGTTTGAGGTTTTGCGTGCGAAGTGGGGTTGATGATCTCCAGTGGGGTCCAGCTGGTGAGGAGGCTATCACGTTGAAAGACCCAAAACCCTTCAGTGACCCAGCTAAAAGACATAACTGATGACACCATCCAGCGTCTTTTTAAATCAAACGAGCGTATTTCTTCCACATTGGTTTTGTTTGGTTTGGTTTTATGGCATATCAACCATTGTATGTTATTAAATGCCAAATCCTGTTTATATATATATATATTTAAAGATGTCTATTTTAGGTCCAAAGAAAGAATAAGGATATATTAAAAATAAGATGGTCCACAGAGAGATTTCTATTTTTTGAATTTATTTATTTTGTTCTTACATACGTGTTATATATATGTATGTTTCCAGCTTGTTGCTTTCGTCAGAAAACATGTGTGGCACAAGGCCTTTTAAATGGGGTACTCAATGAGACTTGAACTCACTCCTGTTTCCAGTATAAATGATTCTTGTCTGGTGGAATATATATATATATATATATATATATATAGGATTTATCCAAGTACTGCAAGGTATCATTAACCATTCAATTAAGCTGCAGTTGTTTGTTTACACAGTTAATTGATCAAACAGTTCTATTTCAAACAATTCAGTTCAGCATGAGTCATTTGTTTGCAAACAGTTTAAATGTTAAACATCTCTATTTTATCTATAGATAAGAACATTTCCGGTGCTACCACTCCGGGTCAGAGTGGACCCAGGAGCAATGGCAATGAAAGGGTACTCCGCATTCTACAAAGCTACAGCATTGCGGGAGCTTCACAATCAGATCGTTTTGTGTCAAATCACAGGTAATCATTGGGAGGTGGGGGTCTTGCCGAGATGCTGTTGGTGTATTCTACAGCTCCAGCTAAATTGGCCAGAAATCTATTGAACAATTATGATCTATAATTATATATCATATATTAGATGTATCTTAACAATTTATACTTACTTGCAATATCAATATTTTAAGTGTCATTGTCAGCCGTGTTGGGCCGTGTTGGGCCGGTAGAATACGCCGACATCATTTCTGCTGAGGAGTAACCCTCACACAATGACATATGACACTAAACTACATCTGATGGTGGGGATTCCACTTCTAGATCTCTGGGGAATGTGGAGTACCCCTTCATTGCCATCACTCCCATGTCCACTTTCACTCAGAGCGGCAGTACCTGCTTGGTTACTATCTATGGAACAAATATCTAATTTTCTGAACTTAAACGTTTTTATTGTATACAAACAAATGTCTATTAAACTGGATTTTAAGTATTACGAGAAATACTTGGAACTAATTGTATGGAAACGAATAGACAATGTCGATTTGAATTATAAGTATCAAATATTAATACTTGAAACAATATAACTGTGAGCAAATAAGTCTTTTATTGTCAATTAGAAATATCTAAAATCATTTCATCATCATCATCTCGTGCCACTAGCACGGATATCCCTGACGATCTCTCGCCACTTCTCCCTATCGTTCATCGCTTTTGGCAGGTCTTCAGGGCTACATCCCGCATCCTCACATAGCTGCTGTAAGTATGTTCGAGCTGGTCGTCCTGCTTTTGCTTGGCCATATGCGGGGGTCCATAGGAGTACATCACTGATGAGTTCGTCCTTGCTTCTCCAGCAGTGTCCTGCGTGTCTGGCTCGTCTAACTTGTATAGTTTTCGTGATGGAAGGAAAGTGACCGTACAGCTGGTGTCTTGTGGGGTGTTGCCGCCAGGACTTGTTCAATATTGCTCTCGACATTCTTGTGTAATTGCCATCTAGCTTCTTTTTCAGCCGTTTAGTTAGCGTCTAAGTAGTGCATCCATATAGCAATATCAATACTACCGCTGCCTGGAAGAAACTGCACTTCATTTTATCGGTCCGGTCTGATTTCCATATGATCAAGAGCCTATCGACAGTTGTCCATGCTTTCGTTAGTCGCGTGTCGATGTCTTTTTCGGTTGATGAGACGCTGCTTCCTAGGTAGGTGAATTTGTCTACTAGTTTCAGAGAGTTTCCGTCTAGTGTGGAAATGTCACCTGTTTGGTTGTAGCACATATATTCACTTTTGTTTGCAGCGGCCCGTTCCAAACTATGCAGTAGTGTTTCGGTTTTGTTAGGTGTATTCGCCAGTAACGCTATGTCATCGGCGTAGTCGGCGTTGGTAATTGTTTTTGCGGGGTAACCAAGAACAAATAAAACTATTTGTATTAAATATCTCTATTTGAAACCATTTAACTATTTGTGTATTTATTTGTTTGTTTGGTTGGTTGGTTGGTTGGTTGGGTTTTATGGCATATCAACCTTTGTAGGTTATTTAACGCCAAATCCATTTTTATGTAAATAATCTGTTCTATTTAAAATAATTCAGTTTAGCATAAGTACAGTTTAATTGTCAAAAACATTTCCATTTCAAACTATTCAAGCAGTTATATGTAATAATTCAGTTAAGTGTAAATACAGTTTTAATGTCGAAAAACAGTTCTATTTGAAATAATTCAGTTAAGCATAAGCACGCAGTTTAAATCTAAGTACGGTTTAATTGTCAAAAACATTTCTATTTCCAGCAATTCAGTTTAATCAAACAATTCAGTTTAGCCTAAGCATGCGGTTAGTTCTATTTAACCCATAGATAGGACCTTATCAGGTGCTTCCACGCCGGGCCAGAGTCGACCTGGGAGCAATGGCAATGAAGGGGTGCTCTCTATTTCACTAAGCTCCAGCATTAATGGAACCTCACCACCAAATTGTATAGTGTCATATCCTGGACAATCATTGTGTAATTACTGCAGAGGTGCAGTAAGGGTATTCTACGGCCCCAGCCGACTGGGCAAGTGGCCAGTCAAAGGTCAAATATATAACATAACTATCAGATTACACTGGCTAAGAGAGTCTTGAGTACGTTTCCATTGCTAGTCAGTTCCTCTTTGACTCGGGGTGGTAGTACCTGTTAAAGTTTCATCTATCGGTCAAATAAATGTTTAAAAACTATCAGTAACGGATAAAAATACTTTCTGCCTTATAACTGTAAATTATTTGAATTAAGAATTGTTATTTCAAGCTATGATATTTTACTAAGGATTGTAATGAGTTATTTAAAACCGCTATGCGAGCAAATGACTATTGTGAGATAGAATTAATTACTTGAAATATTCATATTGATCTGAGTTCGGGGCCCGTGGCGCAGCGGATAGAGGCGTTGAGTCTCTACGGTTCCAGGTGAGCATTGTCAGAAGATAGCGGTTTCAAATCCTACCCAAGCCGGCCAGAGGTTTACTTGGTCTAAAACATGGTGTGATAGACAACAACAATGGAAGGCAGTAATTACTGGGGATACGGTTAAAAGACTCAGCATTCCTATCTGAAGAAGGCCAGAGGTGAAAATTGGCCGAAACGTAGTGAAAGAAGAAACAACACAAAAACTACCAAGATGAGGACAAAAAGTCCGCAATAAATAAGAATTAATTCTCAGATTAAGAAGCCTCATCTCAAAATGATTCCAACTAAAAACAATCAGATTGATCTGTTTGTAAATAATTTGTTTTCTACAGAAATTCCAGAGGGCATAAAAATAACCTAAAAAAATATCTCACAAAAAAATCTAAATACAATCATACGCAATTCCCTAACCCGTAGGCTTAAAATAACCCTAGATTGGTTGACATAGCATAAAAATCAGTCAATCATTCCAGTTTATTTCGATTTCTTTGTTTTAATGGCACATCAACCTTCATGGGTTATTTAATGACTAAATCGGGGAGAAGTATCACAGTAGTACTAATCAGTTCTATTTAAAACAATTCAGTATAGCATGAGTACACAGTTTAATTGTCAAAAACAGTTCTATTTCAAACTATTCAGTTTATTCAAACGGTTATACATAACAATTCAGTTTAGTGTAAGTACATTTTCAATGCCAAAAACAGTTCAATTTCAAACATAAGGGGTTTCATGCCTTTTTCATAAGTATTAGCCCGAAAGTGAACGTAATAGTACGACTGGAGTTCGATCTCGCTTACGAAGAGGTCGCAAATCCGGTGCATTAGCCACTACGCCACGGAGAACTCACCCAATGCGTGCTAGAAAAAAAATCTTTGTGAATGTGTTTTGGGCCCCAAAGAATATTTCTTTGGTTTGATTTGGTTTGGTTTTATGGCATATCAACCCTAGTAGGTTATTTAATGCCATATCCTCTTTATATATATATATATATATATATATATATATATATATATATATATATATATTAGATAGACATGGTTTGGTTTGGGTTTTTTGTTATATCCAACATTGTAAATTTTTTGAGCATATATTAAATATAAGATTTTGAAATACATTTTATTGATAAGATCTTTAAATAAGCCTGAGGTCATTTTTTCCACTCAGATGGTTTCACTTAATTTTGAACAATTCAGTTTAGCATAAGTAGAGACACAGTAAGTCATTTGTTTAATTACTGTGTTTTGTTTACACATAGTTAAATGTAAAAACAGTTCTATTTCAAGCAATTAAACTGTAAAGTTTAAATGTCAACAGTTCTCTTTCGAAGAATTCAGTTAAGCATGTCAAAGTTCAATAGTTCCAAGTATTGCTATGTACTACTCTCAAATCATGTAAAAATCAGTCATTTGTTTACACACAGTTAAATGTAAAAACAGTTCCATTCCAAACAATTCAGTTTAGTTTAAGAACAGTATTTTGTTTATACAAAAAAAATAGTTTCATAAGAAATAGTTTTGTAAAAAATAGTTTTATTTCATTCAGCATTAGTAAACAGTTAAAATGTCAAACAGTTCTATTTGATCCATAGATAGAACCCTATCAGGTTCTACTACTCCGGGCCAGACTGGACCCGGTAGCAATGGCAATGAAGGAGTACTCCGCATTCCCCAAAGCTCCAGCATTACTGGAACTTCACCATCAGATTGTTTAATGTCATATCTAGATCACTCGTTGGTTCTAAAAGCCCCCTTATTCTTCAGAGCTGATTTTTTTTTTTACTATTTCCTGTTCCCGAAATTTAAAATCAGCTCTGAGGTTGTCATTTAAAAACTGTGGAGAGCTAGGAACAGTGCCAGTTGAAGACTTCCTGCTCTGTTAGCAGAAGCGAGATCAATGTCTTTGCCAACATGTGGTTACCTTACGGGCACTATTTTGAAGGAGATAAAGTTCATTTGTTTGTAAGTCGATGTTATTTTTTAACCAGTGAAATTGAGAAGAGAAAGACGAGAGTCGTATGCAGAGATGGAATCTAACAATCAATTTGTTTATTCTCGAGCTGCTCTCTGTGAACGAGGTTTTCGACCCCTAAATATTTGTTTAATGATATATCATTCTTCCTGTGTCATCTACTGCCAAAATCCTCCTTGTAGAAGAACAATAATTATTCAACCCACAGACAGCAGGAGATGAGGGTTCATACCCTTCCCTGGTGTATTTGTCCGAAAGTGGACGTAATGGCGTGGCCAGAGTTCGAACTCAAAATCTACTATCTTGCTGTTTAGCACGTCTGTCTCAGCACCATGGGGACTCATCTTTCAACACTGTACCGAGGCGTGAGTACAACGTTTTCGTCTGTGTGTGACTCAACAAGAGAGCCATTTTGAAGGAGAGAAAGTTGGTGTGCAATTAATTTGATAATGATACCTTGGTCGACCGTTAGTTGGGGGACCCAAAGGCTCAATTTTCAATAGGTACTACACTTTAGGGTTTTAGGAAACAACTACTCATTTCTCTAGATTGCTTCTCTTACTCTTGATCTGTATCTTATAAAGCTGATTGTTAATCAAGTATCATTTATAAAGCGGATTGTTAATCAAGTACCATTTTTGAGTTTTTGGTATGACTCGGATTGAACCCAGATCTTCCGTACCATTGGCGAACACTGTAACCATTATGCCAATGGTCCGGTTAAATATCTTACTTAACATCTTTTAGTAATCAGACTTATTAATTTATAAACTGGTCTTGTGTTCTAGAAAAAGCAAAAAACAACAACAACAAAAAAGTTAAAAAAAAAAAAGAAAGAAAAAAGAGAAAAAATTAGAAAAAAAACAAAAAACCCTAAGAACTTCAGGATCATAGCCCCAGAAAAAAAATACCACTCCCAGCCCAACCCACTCAAATCCGTCTGTGTAAAACCACGTGCTTGAGATTATTTACTTGCCATAAAAAATTCATTCATTGTCTCCAAGGACGCAAAACACGCACTTATAAGTCCGTGTCAGTCGGTATTTTATGTATGGAATCAAACAGGTGCAATTAATTAACACATTGAACTAATTAAGTAATTGTGTTTCAAAGAGTGTCACTCGGAATCCTCTGAGGCCAATAAAAGATGAGTTAATAGATTCGGTGGGTTTTCATACTGGATTTACAATATCAATGAATATATAAAGTTTTTCCTTTTTTTTCACTTCATTTAAGATGACGGTACATCTGAACAAATGCCAATACTTCAGCTTGATAAGCTGACTGTTAAATCAACTCAGTTATTTGGCTACAGCTAAGACGTGAATGCTTTCTAAATGATTTGTTTTAACTGAAGAAATACCATGGAATACATTCTTAATAATTACACGTTTCTAACGATAAAAAAAATAACATTTTGAGATACTCCGTTACCGATTGTAACACAGTTATAAAAGAATATTTGGACACGAATAAATAAATTCGATTAAAAAAAAGACCTACATCAATTACATCCACATCGGTGTAAGAAAATTTGCTTGATCTAACATACCGTGGTCTAAGTAGTGACGTTGGTTGGCCCATATGATCCATGCAAGGCTTGGGAACGTCATGTGGTGTAAAGGATATCAAGATTGATTTGCTGACAATTGTTAGGGAGTGTGATTCTCACTAGGCGCCAAAACCTTTTGTACTTGTACCATAACTAAGGTTAATAAATATCACTCACCCAAGGCTAAAACCGGATGGACCGTTCTGTGAAGCCTAATGTATATATATATATATATATATATATATGCGTGTGTGTGTGTGTGTGTGTGTGTGTGTGTGTGCATATATATGGTTGTTTTAAACCTACGAGAGAAAAGTAAACATTTTAAAATCAGTAGATCTGCAAATGAATTAGAGATTTATACTTAGGGTGGTTGGATTTTTATGTCATTTCTATGATATTTAACGCCATATCCATTTTTATGCAAATAGACAGTTCTATTTCAAACAATTTAGTTTAGCATGAGTACAGAATTTAATTGTCAAAAACATTTCTACTTCAAGCTATACAGATTATTAAAACAGTCCTAATTCAGCTAATTCAGTTAAGTGTATGTACAGATTTTCTTTACACGCAGTTAAATGTCAAAACAGTTCTATATTTAACAATTCAGTTTAGTGTAAGTACAATTTCAATGTCAAAAACAGTTCCATATCAAACAATTCAGTTTAGTATATGTGTGCAGTTTAAATGTAAATACAGTTTAATTGTCAAAAACATTTCTATTTCAGATTATTCAGTTTAGTCATACAGTTCTAATTCAAACAATTCAGTTTAGCATAAGTGAGCAGTTAGTTCTATTTAATCCATGGATAGGACCCTATCAGGAACTACCACTTCGGGCCCGAGTGGACCTTTGAGCAATGGCAAAGAAGTGGTGCTCTGCATTTCCCAAAGCCCCTGACTGGATATTACTGATATGCTCCCCTACTCCTGTGGGGTGGAGCTCTCTTGCGAGGGAATTAATGGTTGCCACTAGCGTAAAGCAGGGTTCTTCAAATGAATTGAGCTCTCGGCACCCGTTTAGCGGTTATCTGTAAACAAAAACAAATGTGATACATAAGTGTTTAAATTTCCTTCGGTTGCGTTTGTTTCATCGTGGCTGAGTGGTAGAATCTTGTATTGACGTTTCAGTCAGCCAGGTTTCGATCCCAGCTTCGGAAAACTAGCCTGTCTAGTCACATTGAAGAGTTTTGATAGAACGAAACGGGTCTGTTTGTGGATGACTATATGTATATATTAGTTAGCTCGCCGAACTTTGTTGAGGGCAACCCGAAGGCTCACTTTCCAATAGCTAGTACACCGGGATATAGGAGAGGGTGCTACTCCTTTCCCTGGATTGCTCCACTTACCCATGATCCGTAATGCTCACTGTTAAGCAAGGAGGAATCAAGTTCATTTTTGAGTCTCAAGTATGACACAACCTGGGATTGAAATCCTGTCTCCCGGACCATTTTATGCGAAAAGCTAGTCTCTCTCTATATATAAAAATGATAGATATATGCGGAAACTTTGGATAAAACTTTCCACATATTTCTATCATTTCTGTCAGATTCACTACTATCTATCATTTGAACATTTATATATATATATATATACATCAGCTTTTTGTAATGCAAAACTCTTCTAACGAATTGAGCACTGTTTAATTGTCAAAAACATTTCTATTTCAAGCTATTGAGCTTAGACAAACAGTTCGAATTCGAACAATTTAGTTTAGTATAAGTATAGATTTTGTTCACACACAGTTAAATGGGAAAACAGTTCTATTTCAAAGAATTCACTTTAGCGTAAGTATAATTTCAGTGCCAAAACAGTCCTATTTCAAGTAATTCAGTTTAGCATAAGTACCCAGTTTAGGTCTATTTGACCTATTTGTCCATGTGAAGGGGTCCACAGGAGTATGTCTCTTATGCGTTAATCCTTACTTCTCCTGCACTGTTCTGCATGTCTGGTTCGTCTAAGTTGGATAGTTTTCGTGATGAGAGGTAAGTGGCCGTACAGCTACTGCTTTGTGGGGTACTATCCCCAGGACTTGTTAAAAATTGCTTGCAGTATTCTTGTGTAATTACCATCAAGCTTTTTTTCCATACGTTTATATAGCGTCCATCGAGTGCATCCATGTAGTAGTATTGACACGACCGCTGCTTGGAAAAAATACAACACAGTATGTAGATAAATAAATAAATGAATAAACAAAACAGTCACAGCTAAATGAAAAACTTATTAATCAGGGATCCATACAGTTTTTTGTCAGGCGCCTCACGTACGCGCGAGTTTGGTGCTACACCATTTTCATTGTGGGTACCAAAGGCAGAAACGTAGCCCACATATACCCGCCAGTTTCGAAATTTCCATGAACCTCGTCTGTATTCCCCTATAAAGTAGGACAGACTAGGTTCTTCAGCCTTGGTGAGGCAACTAGTCTAGGAGAAGGAAAACTCTGAATTCAAACCTGGTAAACTCCGCTTAAAAAAATGACCTTGTGTCATATCCTGCCCGAGCGGAGGGGGTGGTAAATATGCTAAAGTAGCGCCTCAGGTGCCAAGCGATAAAATTATCAACTCTGGGGAGGGTTAGAGTCTGGTGGGGGGACAGCCCCTGAGGTTAGAGGAGCGCCACTCTTGGTGCACGTGACATGAATTCCGGCTTCCCGGAATTCTTGACAGACAGCCTCGACCGACTGCCACCGGAACCAAGACACACTCGACCTGATCAGCGTACCAATGAACACGGCCAGCCGAAGTGTGATCCTTCGCTGCGACGTCCTGACTGGGCTTTTACCCAACAAAACCTTTTCCTCCTGACAATAAACGAAGATCAAATCTGAGAAAATAAAAACGTAAATGACATGAAAGTAATATTCCTATTAGTCGTGTATATATATATATATATATAAGTAAGTAAAGTTGGCGACTGAAGACGAGGGCAACCAGAAGGCTTCTTTTCAATAGCTACTACTCTGAGGTGTAGGTGAGGGCCCTACTCCTTTCCCTGGATTGTTCCACTTTACCGTTGATACGTACCTTATAATGCTGAGTGTTAAGCAAGGAGGTATCAACTAGTATTTTTAAAGTCTTTGGTATTACGCGCCCTGGGACTGAACCCAGGTCTCCCAGACCATTGGCGAACACTCTACCCTCTAGACCAATCCTCATGTCGTACCGCTAGCACGGATTTCCGTGACTCTCCTTCGCCATTCGTTTCTATCATCCATCGCATCCTCTAGACTACATCCTTTGTCAGTACAGAGCTATTGTCGATAAGTTTAGTTAGTCGTCCAACACCTGCTCGTCCGTGTGAATAGTTCACGGGAGAACGTCGCTTATGCGTTCGTCCTTGCTCTTCCAGCAGTGTCCCCCATGCCTTGTTCGTCTTATTTGGACGGTTTTAGAGATGGGAGGCAGGTGGCCGTACGGTTGCTGTTTTGTGGGATGTTGTTTCCGGGAGTTGTCTTATATAGCTCATAGCATTCTTATGCAATTGTCGTTAAGTTTTTTCTCTGTGCACTTCGTCAGCGAGTATTTGGCGCATCCATATGGATACGGGTGCAGCATGGAAAATATTGCGTTTTATTTATTCCGATTGGCCTGACTTCCATATGACCGATAACCTTTCGGTAGCTGACCATGCCTTTGCTAATCGCGTATTGATTTCATTTTCCGTAGATGAGACGCTGCTTGCGAGGTAGGTGTGTTTATCCACTAATTTCAAGGAACCACCTGTTCGGGTGGAGATGTCTTCTCTTTTATTTTGGTTAAAGGACATATATTCTGTTTAGTCTGCTTTGACATGAAGGCCTATACCAGGGATTCGGCCTGGGCAAGTTTATTTGCCTGAAGCGCTATGTCATAAGCGTAGTCCACGTGCGTAATAATATTTACCAACTCCTCCACTCGGGCAGGATATGACATAAGGTCAATTTTTCAGCGGAGTTTAACAGGTTTGAATTCAGAGTTTTCCTTCTCCTAGACTAGTTGCCTCACCAAGGCTAAAGAACCTAGTCTGCCCTACTATTTACCCATAGCTGGAGGGAGAATAATTGGATTCATACCTTTCCCAAGGGTATTAGTGCTATGTGAAATGCAATTAGTTTCGTCGAGGATTTGAACTCGTGTCGCCGTGTTCATTTCCTACGACGATAACCATTACACCTCGGGCACCTCCCAACTATTATCATCCGTAATAGTTTGTGCGGGGTATCGTCTGCTTCTTGCCTTTTCTAGTGGAAAGCCATTTTCTTTCATTAATCTTTCGACGTTCGAAGCACATAATCAAGGCAGATTATGGACAGATTATGGACAGGTATTATGGGCTTAATGTATCTGCTTGCTGAACACTTGCGACAATGTCTCTATATATATATATATATATATACATATAATGTGGTTTAAGACTGGAGATTCTCTCGTAGGAATGTTTTTATTGAAAAAAATAGACACAAAGTCCTTTTTGATTTGTTTGGTTTGATTTCCTTGTTTAATGGCATATAAATCTTCCTTGGAAATTTAATATCACAGCCATCCTTACAGAAGAACACGGCTTGGAGATAATTGGGCTCATGCGTTTCTCAACGGTATACAGTTTATATGTTTTAAATAGACCGTATTATACGGATATAGTTTAAAATAAATAATATTGTCGTGGTTTATACGTTTTGAATAGCATTATTTTCATAGAATTTTAGAATTAAAATGAATTATATTGCAGCGGCCTCTTCGTTTTAAATTGCTATATAATTTTAGAATTAAAATCAATTATATTGCAGCAGCCTATTCGTTTTAAATAGCATTATTGCTATATATTTTTATAATTAAAATCAATTATATTGCAGCGGCCTATTCGTTTTAAATAGCATTATTGCGATATAATTTTATAATTAAAATCAATTATATTGCAGCGGCCTATTCGTTTTAAATAGCATTCTTGCTATATAATTCTATAATTAAAATCAATTATATTGCAGCGGCTTATTCGTTTTAAATAGCATTATTGCTATATAATTTTAGAATTAAAATCAGTAACATTGCAGCGGCCTCTTCGTTTTAAATAGCATTATTGGGATATAATTTTATAATTAAAATCAATTATATTGCAGCGGCCTATTCGTTTTAAATAGCATTATTGCGATATAATTTTAGAATTAAAATCAATTATATTGCAGCGGTCTATTCGTTTTAAATAGCATTATTGCGATATAATTTTAGAATTAAAATCAGTAACATTGCAGCGGCCTCTTCGTTTTAAATAGCATTATTGCGATATAATTTTATAATTAAAATCAATTATATTGCAGCGGCCTATTCGTTTTAAATAGCATTATTGCGATATAATGTTAGAACTAAAATCAATTATATTGCATCGGCCTATTCGTTTTAAATAGCATTCTTGCTATATAATTTTAGAATTAAAATCAATTATATTGCAGCGGCTTATTCGTTTTAAATAGCATTATTGCTATATAATTTTAGAACTAAAATCAATTATATTGCAGCGGCCTATTCGTTTTAAATAGGATTCTTGCGATATAATTTTAGAATTAAAATCAATTATATTGCAGCGGCCTATTCGTTTTAAATAGCATTCTTGCTATATAATTTTATAATTAAAATCAATTATATTGCAGCGGTCTATTCGTTCTAAATAGGATTCTTGCGATATAATTTTATAATTAAAATCAATTATATTGCAGCGGCCTCTTCGTTTTAAATAGCATTTTTGATATATAATTTTATAATTAAAATCAATTATATTGCAGCGGCCTATTCGTTTTAAATAGGATTCTTGCGATGTAATTATAGAATTAAAATCAATTATATTGCAGTGGCCTCTTCGTTTTAAATAGGATTCTTGCGATATAATTTTAGAATTAAAATCAATTATATTGCAGCGGCCTCTTCGTTTTAAATAGGATTCTTGCGATATAATGTTAGAATTAAAATCAATTATATTGCAGCGGCCTATTCGTTTTAAATAGCATTATTGCTATAAAATTTTATCATTAAAATCAATTATATTGCAGCGGTCTATTCATTTTAAATAGGATTCTTGCGATATAATTTTAGAATTAAAATCAATTATATTGCAGTGGCCTCTTCGTTTTAAATAGG
Organism: Sepioteuthis lessoniana; assembly: GCA_963585895.1. Lineage (NCBI taxonomy): Eukaryota > Metazoa > Mollusca > Cephalopoda > Myopsida > Loliginidae > Sepioteuthis > Sepioteuthis lessoniana. The sequence goes on along the minus strand of OY757922.1, from coordinate 33,272,967 downwards.
ATTCTTGCGATATAATTTTAGAATTAAAATCAATTATATTGCAGCGGCCTATTCGTTTTAAATAGCATTATTGCTATATAATTTTATAATTAAAATCAATTATAATGCAGCGGCCTATTCGTTTTAAATTGCATTATTGCTATAAAATTTTATAATTAAAATCAATTATATTGCAGCGGCCTCTTCGTTTTAAAAATAGCATTATTGCGATATAATGTTAGAACTAAAATCAATTATATTGCAGTGGCCTCTTCGTTTTAAATAGGATTCTTGCGATATAATTTTAGAATTAAAATCAATTATATTGCAGCGGCCTCTTCGTTTTAAATAGGATTCTTGCGATATAATTTTATAATTAAAATCAATTATATTGCAGCGGCCTATTCGTTTTAAATAGGATTCTTGCGATATAATTTTATAATTAAAATCAATTATATTGCAGCGGCCTATTCGTTTTAAATAGCATTATTGCTATAAAATTTTATAATTAAAATCAATAATATTGCAGCGGCCTATTCGTTTTAAATAGCATTATTTCGATATAATTTTAGAATTAAAATCAATTATATTGCAGTGGCCTCTTCGTTTTAAATAGGATTCTTGCGATATAATTTTATAATTAAAATCAATTATATTGCAGCGGCCTATTCGTTTTAAATAGGATTCTTGCGATATAATTTTAGAATTAAAATCAATTATATTGCAGCGGCCTATTCGTTTTAAATAGCATTATTGCTATAAAATTTTATAATTAAAATCAATTATATTGCAGCGGCCTATTCGTTTTAAATAGCATTATTGCGATATAATTTTAGAATTAAAATCAATTATATTGCAGTGGCCTCTTCGTTTTAAATAGGATTCTTGCGATATAATTTTATAATTAAAATCAATTATATTGCAGCGGCCTATTCGTTTTAAATAGGATTCTTGCGATATAATTTTAGAATTAAAATCAATTATATTGCAGCGGCCTATTCGTTTTAAATAGCATTATTGCTATAAAATTTTATAATTAAAATCAATAATATTGCAGCGGCCTATTCGTTTTAAATAGCATTATTTCGATATAATTTTAGAATTAAAATCAATTATATTGCAGTGGCCTCTTCGTTTTAAATAGGATTCTTGCGATATAATTTTAGAATTAAAATCAATTATATTGCAGCGGCCTATTCGTTTTAAATAGGATTCTTGCGATATAATTTTAGAATTAAAATCAATTATATTGCAGCGGCCTATTCGTTTTAAATAGCATTATTGCTATAAAATTTTATAATTAAAATCAATTATATTGCAGCGGCCTATTCGTTTTAAATAGCATTATTGCGATATAATTTTAGAATTAAAATCAATTATATTGCAGTGGCCTCTTCGTTTTAAATAGGATTCTTGCGATATAATTTTAGAATTAAAATCAATTATATTGCAGCGGCTTATTCGTTTTAAATAGGATTCTTGCTATAAAATTTTAGAATTAAAATCAATTATATTGCAGTGGCCTCTTCGTTTTAAATAGGATTCTTGCGATATAATTTTAGAATTAAAATCAATTATATTGCAGCGGCCTCTTCGTTTTAAATAGGATTCTTGCGATATAATTTTAGAATTAAAATCAATTATATTGCAGCGGCCTATTCGTTTTAAATAGCATTATTGCTATAAAATTTTATAATTAAAATCAATTATATTGCAGCGGCCTATTCGTTTTAAATAGCATTATTGCGATATAATTTTAGAATTAAAATCAATTATATTGCAGTGGCCTCTTCGTTTTAAATAGGATTCTTGCGATATAATTTTAGAATTAAAATCAATTATATTGCAGCGGCTTATTCGTTTTAAATAGGATTCTTGCTATAAAATTTTAGAATTAAAATCAATTATATTGCAGTGGCCTCTTCGTTTTAAATAGGATTCTTGCGATATAATTTTAGAATTAAAATCAATTATATTGCAGCGGCCTCTTCGTTTTAAATAGGATTCTTGCGATATAATTTTAGAATTAAAATCAATTATATTGCAGTGGCCTCTTCGTTTTAAATAGGATTCTTGCGATATAATTTTAGAATTAAAATCAATTATATTGCAGCGGCCTCTTCGTTTTAAATAGGATTCTTGCGATATAATTTTAGAATTAAAATCAATTATATTGCAGCGGCCTATTCGTTTTAAATAGCATTATTGCTATAAAATTTTATAATTAAAATCAATTATATTGCAGTGGCCTCTTCGTTTTAAATAGGATTCTTGCGATATAATTTTAGAATTAAAATCAATTATATTGCAGCGGCCTATTCGTTTTAAATAGCATTATTGCGATATAATTTTATAATTAAAATCAATTATATTGCAGCGGCCTATTCGTTTTAAATAGCATTATTGCGATATAATTTTATAATTAAAATCAATTATATTGCAGCGGCCTCTTCGTTTTAAATAGGATTCTTGCGATATAATTTTAGAATTAAAATCAATTATATTGCAGCGGCCTATTCGTTTTAAATAGGATTCTTGCGATATAATTTTAGAATTAAAATCAATTATATTGCAGCGGCCTATTCGTTTTAAATAGCATTATTGCTATAAAATTTTAGAATTAAAATCAGTAACATTGTTGTGACTTTTATGTTTTAGATTGATTTAAATATAACATTTTTGAGCAGTTTTATCTATTTATATTTTTCGGAAGAAAAATAATTCTCTTATCTTGTATCCGCGACATATAATCGATAATGCGACTTGAACAGATAACAAGGTTTTTCCGTGGCAAAACGGAACCTGATTTTGAGTCTAAATGGGTGCTTTTTCCTTTATTACTTTCTGCAGTATCCGCTACTGCTTGCCATCATATAAAATGCTAAGCCAGGATAAAAAGCGGCGAAAATTGAAATTGATGAATGAAAATATTAGTCAAACTGTCTGATACTAATGATTGTAGCTTTTTATGTCACGTGCAAGTAACCATGCATGACACAGAAGACACAATTTTGTTGGCTAAAAAGCACATTCTATAAATTCCAAGAAGGTTAGTATGTTTTCAGGTCATCAGATTATATTCTAACTGAAAATGTTAAAACAACGAAATGAAACTAATAATGGCCTTTCGTAAAATTATACATCGTAAAGTTATATTGTCGTCGGGGCTCAAAATACACTGATTGTATTCTCTGTAAATGATTGTTTGTAAACATGATTATTATTAGATGTTTGTTTGCTTGTTTGTTTGGGTTTTATGGCATGTCAACCTTTGTAGGTTATTTAATGCCATATCCCTTTTTATACAAATAAACAGTTATAACTTAAACAATTCGGTTTAGTATAAGCATAGTTTTTGTTTACACACCGTTGAATGTCAAAACAGTTATATATAAAGCAATTCAATTTATCATTAGTACTTAAATTAGTTCTATTTGACCCATAGACTGGACCCTATCAGGTGCTACCTCTCCGGGCCAGAGGGGACCTGGGAGCGATGTCATATCCAGTACATTGCAGAGAAGCAGTCTGTGTATTCTACAGCCCCAGCTGACTGATTATTATTTGATAGAGAAAATAACTTGAAATCATATATTTATTATTATTGAAAAAGGGTACTTGAAACACTCTAACTATTCGGTTCGCCAATGGTCCGAGAGTCCTGGGTTCAATCCCAGGGCGCGTCATACCAAAGACTTTAAAAATTGGCCGAGGGTCAATATGTTACTTTTATTCCAGATTTAATATATATATATATATATATATATATATAATTATTAAATGGGAACATTATATGCTCACTTTTAAGAAGTTTGATTCTCAGTGTGTGCCTCATTCTTCTGGCCTTGTACCACAACTAAGTTAAACTTAGTAATTAACTGGCACCGCACGTGGTACAATGGTTATCGAGTGAGGCTAGCAGACCGGTTTTTGTGAATTAGATACATAGTGAGTACCCCAAACTTCTGGCTTGTGCCTTAACTAAACTATGCTTTATAAATAACTAAATCGTATTGAAGAGATACGTCCCGAGGTTTAATCGTTAGCAAGCTAGATTAGAAAATTATTGTTTGTGATTCGGATTCTCACTGAGTTCCCCATAGATATGACTTTATGTCACAGCTAAACAAAGCTTAATGAATAACTAAATCGTATAGAAAGTGTATCTCACATGGTGCGATTGTTATCAAGCGTGATTTGTCGACCATTATTCGTGAGTTCGATTCTCACTGGGTGTCACATACTTCCAGCGTTGTATGCCACTGCTAGGCTTAATGAATAACAATTTACTTAAAAGAAAAGGTTGTTGTTTTTTTTAAACAAACAATCTTTTTGTGTCGATTCGGAAATTGCTTTTTGCAAGAAAGCGTAACAATATCAAGCTCTAAAGTAGATATGCACTCTTTTGATCATTCATTTGACCAGACTGTGGAAGGCCGCACTTGAAAGTTGCATGTTCCCCTCATCGATCATAAATTGTCCGCGGTCTGTTAACGTATGCGGACTTTCTTAGGTAACCTCAAAGGCAGGAAAACAAAATCTCAAGCCATCAAAATCAAATGACAGTAATGGCTTTTCCTGACTTATGGGACTGTTTATAATAACATGAATTTAAATTATGTCAAAATGGGCAGACTTGGTAAAGTCTAATGAAATATTTTTTCTAATTACGTTTATTTATAAATTAATATATTACCGTATTCTCTAACCAATTAGTCCCAAGCGAAGTGAAACGATTTTAGCTGAATCCAAAAACATTACGCAAAAGTTATGATCGTGAAAGAATATTTAACGGCCTTTTTCGGTTTTATAGAGGATCATTTTAATCATTGTAGATATAACAGTCAATATTTATCAAACAAGTAGATAAAAACATAGATTCATTTTATATATATATATATATATATATATATAACTGCCGGGATTTATTCAACAAATACATCAAAATATTTGGTCGTTTTAATGATTACATATTTAACGACCACTATTTACTAAATATTTTATTTTTTTAAACGCAGTTTCTTCCAGGCAGCGGTCACATCGATACTGTTATACGGGTGCACCACGTGGACGCTAACAAAACAGCTGGAGAAGAAGCTAGACGGCAATTACATAAGAATGCTACGTGCAATCTTGAACAAGTCCTGGCGACAACACCCCACAAGACACCAACTGTACGGCCACCTGCCGCCTATTACGAAAACTATTCAAGTTAGACGAACCAGACATGCAGGACACTGCTGGAGAAGCAGGGACGAACTCATAAGAGATATACTCTTATGGACCCCCACGCATCGCCGTGCAAAAGCAGGACGACCTGCACGAACATACATTCAGCAGCTGTGTGAGGATACGGGATGCTGTCCTGAGGACCTGTTTAGGGCGATGAACGATAGGGAAGAGTGGCGAGAGAGGGTCAGGGATATCCGTGCTACCAGCGCGACATGATGATGATGATGATTTACTAAACAAATACATCACACTTTGTTCTTTTAAATGATTATACATATAACCATCAGGAATTATTGTACAAATATATCCAAACTTTCATTCTCTCTAATAAGATGAACGTCTAATACAGTCTCTGCTCTTAACTGATCTGGCATATACATATATATATATATATCTTTTGATACCTTGTCCGGTGACAAAAGCTGCTTGGTAGCGCCAGGAGTGGCAATATCGCCTTGAGCGACCGAAACTGTGTTATCAACCCTGGTTGGCGGCTGATGAGAGCAGGGTATCGCACGTGCTTTCGCACGTTGTATGATGAAAAAAAAATTGCACATATAACTGGCAGGATTTATTAAACAAATATATAAAAACTTACATTATCTCCAATTATTGCATTTATAATGACCACGATTTTATACGCCTGCACCTATTTTTCTGTCATTGTCATCTCACTACTATGATGTCTTGACAATGTTTTTTGGACTGATTTATTTCACTTATTCAACCTCAGTCGATTAAAAAGTGATATTAACGTTATCTATGTAAGTTTGGCTCCAGATTATATTTCATTCGTGGTAATTTGTATTTTTAAGTGGTTACTTTTCTAAGTAATGATCTGGTTCGATATTCCTAAACATAATTAGTCCTATGGACCTGACCGTTGGGCCTGCAAGACAACACAATATTGAGGATTGCGAACGACAGGTGCTAATGGAGTAACGGTTATCATCGTAGGAATGAACTCAGTGACTTGTGTTCGAATCCTAAGCGATTCTTTTCGTATTTCATATCAAACCATTACCGTTGGGGAAAGGTATAAATACAACTATAGTTAAATAGAAAGGCTCACCTTTGTACGGCAGCTGGTATAGAAGAAGGAAAACTTTGAATTTTAACCGGTTGTATATCAGGAGAGGGATGGGCCTCCGCAGGCTATTTGTTCCCAAGACAAACTAAATGAGTAGCCCCCACCCAACGACCAAACCAGGTACGGCCTGACATCTGGTGCTGTAGAATTTGCTGAAATCACCACAACAGAGGAGTGAGACCTACCTCAATGAGTATTCTGGGAATGACGCTAAACTCAATCACATGTTGAGGCATCAGTCCTAAAACTTTGGGAAATATTGGGTACCGCTTCATTGCCATTACTACGACCTGGATTGTAAGTACCTATTGGGGTTCCATTTATGGATCATATAGAACTATTCTATCATTTACAAAGGATTATGATAATTAATGATTTGAAACCGCACATCTGTGTACAATTTATTTGCATCACATAGTGATTAGTAAAAGTAAAGTTGGCGACATTAGTCGAGGGTGACCCAAAGGCTCCCATTTCAATAGCTACTACACCGAGGTGTAGGGCAAGGCGCTACTCCTTTCCCTGGACTGCTCCACTGTACCCTTGATCCTTACCTTACTGGACTGAGTGTTAAGCAAGACAGGATCAAGTATCATTTTTTGAGTCTTTGTTATGATTGAACCTCGGCCTCTCGGACCATTTGCGAACCCTCTATTCAATCACGAAGGGCACCTCGGGTGGTGTAATGGTTAGCAAGGTAGACTAGCAAACCTACACGAGTGAGTTCGATTCTCATTGGGTGCCCAATTCATGCGGCCTTGTGCTACATCTAAGCAAAAAAGCTTAGTAAATTAACTCTATTCAATCACGAATGTTAAATTACAATACACGTAACCATTCAACTGTGAGTAAACAAATGATCCTATTTACCCAACCCCTCCGCTCGGGCAGGATATGACACAAGGTCAATTTTTACGCGGAGTTTAACAGGTTTGAATTCAGAGTTTTCCTTCTCCGAGACTAGTTGCCTCACCAAAGCCGAAGAACTCAGTCTGTCCTACTATTTACCCCTAGCTGGAGGGAGAATAATTAGATTCATACCTTTCCCAAGGGTGTTAGTGCTATGTGAAATGCAAACAGCCTCGTCCAGGGTTTGAACTCGTGTCCCCGTGTCCATTTCCTTCGACGATAACCATTACACCACGAAATGATTAATACTAAATAAAATTATAAGTGAAATATAGAAATGGTAAAGTTGGCGACTGTAGTCGAGGGCGACCAGAAGGCTTCCTTTTCAATAGCTACTACACCGAGTTGTAGGGGAAGGTGCTACTCCTTTCCATGGATTGCTCCACTTTACCCTTAATACATACCTTACATTGCTGAGTGTTGAGCAAGGAGGTATCAACTACCATTTATAATGTCTTTGGTATGACGCGACCTGGGATTGAACCCAGATCTCCCGGACGTGCAAACAAAAAGCTCTAACAACTAGTTTAAAAATAAAGTTATAAAAAAAACAAACTATTCTTTTAAAAAGCAAATATATCTATAAAACAGAATTTGGCATTAAATAAACCAGAAGTTATATTATATGTCATAGAACACCAGCCAACCAACCAACCAACCAACCAAGATCACGTGATATGCCTTATGTTTATCCGAACGAGAAGGGAGAATTGAACTGTTATAGCTGAATAGTAGAAGTTTGGCAACGATGAAAATGTTGATTGTGTGAGCATGTAAAAAGAACCCAGTATTTATTTTCTTTTATATACAGATAATCTTTCTTTTTGGGGGTGTCGATTTGTGCGTGCCAATATTTTAAAATAGGGGCTTGCCACGGGTTATATATGACTTGTTAAAACAGTCGACGGGCCAAGCACTTCTACATGAATAGATCCGTTCACCCGGCAATTACAAGTTATTTTAAACTTTCCTCTTGGCTCCATTTCAAATCTAGTTAAAAGGAAAATGGAAAATTATTGGCAGGAGCCTGTGTGAGGCGATCAAATTAAGATAAGTTTTCTCTTCTTTTAAAATTAGAATGCCGTTTTCGTCTTAGAAATCGAATGCCCTTGCCTTGCAAAATTGTCGAGGGCAAGTATCATAGATCCTTTTGTAAGGATGATGACAACTTTATAAAATTTAAAAAATTGTTCTCTTTGTCCCATTCGGCTCGTGCAGAGAGGTTTGGTATATATATAATGGTTAGAGTGTTCCCCAATGGTCCAGGAGACAGGGGTTTAATCCCAGGTCGAGTCACATCAAAGACTCAAAAATGGTACTTGATGACACCTTGCTTAACACTCAGTATTATAAGGTAAGGATTTATCTAAAAAAAAAGAGTACAGCCCTCCATTACACCTCTTTGTAGTAGCTATTGAAAAGGGAGCCCTCATGTCATTTTCGACTACGGTCGGCCAACATATATATATATATATATATATATATATTTATCACCGCACGATCAGGGTACGAAACAAAATCAGTTTTAAGCGGAGTTTAACAGGTTTGAATTCAGAGTTTTCCTTCTCCTAAACAGATTGCCATGACAAGATTTAAGACCCCAGACTGCTCTACTGTTATATAATTACGGAATGATTTTTTTATATAAATCATTTTTCGTTAATAATATTTTATCATTCAGCTTAGTTGGGCTTGGAACTATTCGGCTCTTAGTTCAGGTGCACAGACATTGGGTACAGTTTACGCTCGTGCACAGAGGATAGGGCAATCACAAATGTCATAATAAACCCCAGATAGGAAATGAACTGGAGTGTGAATGACGTCATGCCCAGAAGCGATGGGCTGAGAATTTGAGTATTTTGAAAAACACGTCAGTTAGGTTTTTACTGTGGGCCAGGCGAGTCAGTAGTTTACTGGGAAACCAGTCCAGTTGGTTATCAAATGGGGACTGGACGAGTTGGTAGTCGACTTGGGCTATGTAGACGGACAGTAGAAGTTGAGTTCCGACCATGGTGTTGAGAAGTTTGGGTTTCGACCGTTGAGACATGAGATAAAGTTTTTCGGGTCCCGACCGGCGAAGATGAAAGGAGATCTAAAACTCCACGAGATGTGCCGAGCGTTTGAGTTTTGTTAGCATAGTATGATACGAAAGACTTTTAAGAATTGTGTGTGTCTCTCTCTCCTCGTGTCGAAGAACCAAACTCAGAAGTCAAGAAGTTAATAAACGTTCGTACGTGAGCAACAGTGAGTTCGCCTGTTAATGTGTTGTGTATTTCCCTGTATTTGAATTTGTACATGTGCCGCTCGATTGAGATATCATTGTGATTATGATATGATTGTGGTTGTGAGTATACAACACTACTATTTACCGATAGCTTGAGAGAAAGAATAACTGGGTTCATCCCTTTCCAAAGAGTATTAGCCCTAAGTGAAATGTACAGAGTCGTCCAGGATGACACCAACTGTACGGCCACCCTCCTCCTATCACGAAAAATATTCAAGTTAGACGGACCAGACATGCAGGACACTGCTGGAGAAGCAGGGACGAACTCATAAGTGAGGTACTCTTATGGACCTCCACACATGGCCGTGCAAAAGCAGGACGACCAGCACGAACATACATTCAGCAACTGTGTGAGGATACAGGATATTGTCCTGAAGACCTGCCTGAGGCGATGAACGATAGGGAAAAGTGGCGAGAGAGGGTCAGGGATATCTGTGCTACCAGCACGATATGATGATATATATATATATATATATATATGCTTTAGAATGAATAGATCCACGAGAGAAGTTAGTTAGTTAGTTACTTACTTGAGGTTTTTTTGTACATCAACCATTGTAAGTGATTTAACACCAACTCCACTTTTATGGATATATTCAGTTTTATTTCAAACAATTCCGTTTAATATGAGCACAGTTTAATTGTCAAAAGACTTCTATTACAAGCTATTCAGTTTAGTCAAACAGTTCTACCATTCTGAGCCAGAGTGGACCGGGGAGCAATGGCAATGAAGGGGCGCTTCGCATTCTCAAAAGCCCCAGCATCACTGGAACGTCACCATCAGATTGTTTAGAGTCATATCTAGGACACTCGTTGCGGGGGAGTCTTACACTCTGCAAAGGTGCTGTCAGTGTATTCTACAGCCGACTGGGCAAACGAAAGAATTTGTTTTCGAGTATCGTATTTTTCTTCTAATTGGCGGTCAGTTTTCACACCCAAATAAATAGTCACTTGTCTAACGTTGGTGACTTCCTGTCACGTATCCCTATATCTTTTTATTTTGTCTTCATCTCTTATCTTTTGTAATCGATGAAACGTCGATACTATTTACCCAACCCCTCCGCTCGGGCAGGATATGACACAAGGTCAATTTTTAAGCGGAGTTTAGCAGGTTTGAATTCAGAGTTTTCCTTCTTCTAGACTAGTTGCCTAACCAAGGCTGAAGAACCTAGTCTGTCCTACTATTTACCCATAGCTGGAGGGAGAATAACTGGATTCATACCTTTCCCAAGGGTATTAGTGCTATGTGAAATGCAATCAGTATCGTCCAGGATTTGAACTCGTATCACCCTGTTCATTTCCTACGGCGATAACGACTACACCACGGGCACCTCCCCTTCTATCAGTTATCTCTGTCACTATCATTTATCTACATAGTAGCTAAAGGTAGCAGTTAAAAGTTATTTAAACACGTATATATATATATATATATATATATATAGAGAGAGAGAGAGAGAGAATAGAAAAACAAAGTAATCCAAGAGTGATGAATTTATTATGAAGTAAAGTCAACCTTAAAACGTTTTAGTTTTAGTAAGCCTTGATCTAGACTGTAAGATCGTGAAACAAGTGTTGATAGAACAACAATGAACAACCCCTCTGCACGGGTTGAATGTGACACAAGGTCAATTTTTAAGCGGACTTCAATAGGTTCGAATTTAGAGTCTTCCTTCTCATGGACTTGTTGCCTAACCAAGGCTAAAGATCCCAGTCTATCCTACTTGTTACCTTTGTATAGAGGGAGAATATTTGGATTCATACCTTTCCCGATGGTATTAGTGAAACGTGAAATGTATTAACCTCGTTAAGGATTTGAACTCTTATCGATTCCCTGCGGCAATAACTGTTACATCACGAGCACATCAACACAGACACACACAGACATATATATATATATATATATATATATATATATATATATATAGTGTTACCTTGAGATACGAAATTAATTCGTTTCGGAAGGGATTTTGTTTGTTGGAATTTTTGTATTCTGGGACAAGATTTACCTTATAAATGGTAGAATTCACTCCAGCCCCCAAAAGCAGTCGTATAAATTATAAATAGTATAACCACCCGAAGGAATATGTTCTTTAATGAAAACATAGTCATTCACATAAATGTTAAAAAAAGATAAGAGCATAACAAAGCGTTCATGTGGTGCTATGAAATGAATTCTGGAAGGATCACTGACAGACGGCACTTTCGATTTTCGTTTTCGCAACTTGAATATTTTTTCGTTAAATAGGACGGAAATTTCTTCGAAGCCCGTTTCGTATCCTGAATTTTTCGTGTTATGGGGTTTTCGTGAGTTGATGTTTTACTGTATATATATATATATACTGTATCCCTTTGAGCATGTGTTACGCAATAATGATATAATTCTTATATGTTTTGTGAAGAAACACCCCAACAAGTAAATGCCATCAACCGTCACAATCCCCAAGATAATAAAATTGACTTGTAATTTAACACTCCATCCATAAGTGCGAGGATCATCTTTACCATATATTTTTCGGTGGGAAAAATTTTTGGTTAAAATAGACCGACATTTGTTTATTCGTAGGGAAACACACTCTCTCTCTCTCGCACACACACACACACACACACACACGGAGAAAATATTTCTATATTCACCCAAATATTAGTAACAAAAATATACATATGCATGTATACGCTAGACACATAGAAAGGTGAGGAAGAAAAAGCCAGAGAAGGTCAATAATGGACACCGGTGAGACCTTCACAGACAATTGACTTCAATGGGACAACCACAAAGTGTTGACCAGAAATTGATCAGAATTTACCAAAATAATTTTTGACCCCTTTCCCAAAGACTATTCTGGAAACAACCGTATAATAGTAATATACAACACTCCGAAAAATAGCAAACCTTTTAATTGTTTTTATCGAGTCCCAAGATACCCGAAACGCGTGTTGCTAATATATACATGTAAAAACTGAAAAGAAATTAACAACTACCAAAGTTGAAGTTACTTTCAAAATTTTCTTCATAATATATATATATATATATATATATATATATATATATATATATCATAATAATATAAAACAAGTGTAGCGTTCTGAATGTACATCTGGGTGTCTGTATATGTTATATCTAAGAAAGAAAGAAAGAAAAAAAGAAAGAAAGATGTCATTTGTGGCTTGCCACAACGAAAGAGAAAGGAAAAGAAAGCAGTTCAGCTGTTGAGTCAGCAGTCGTAACGACAGGCTGACTTGAGAATGAAGAAAGAAAGAAAGAAAGAAAGAACGGAAGGTGAGTTCTCTGCTGTTTTTGTTGTAATCTTTAAAGAAAGAAAAAAATCAAAATGACAAAGAAAGAAAAAAAAACGAATCATGTGATTTGTAGCTAGCCACATCGAAATAAAAAGGAAAAAGAAAGCAGACAAGTCAGCAGTCCTAACAGCAGGCTGACTTGAAAAAGTGAAAAAGAAAGAAAGAATGATGTCATTTGTGGCTTGCCAAATCAAAAGTTGTTTTTGCTTTAATCTTTAAAGAAAGAAAAAAATTAAGTGAAAAAGGAAGAACAAGAAAAAAAGAAAGAAAGAAAGAACGGAAGGTGAGATCTCTGATGTTTTTTCTTAAAATCTTTAAAGAAAGAAAGAAAAAATTAAACTAAACGAAAAAAAAAACAAAAAACGAATCATGTGATTTGTGGCTTGCCACATCGAACGTAAAAGGAAAAGGAAGTAGACAAGTCAGCAGTCGTAACAGCAGGCTGACTTGAGAAATTGAAAAAGAAAGAACGAATCATGTGATTTGTGACTTGCCACATCGAAAAAGAAAGGAAATGAAAGCAGAAAAGTTGTCGGGAAAGCAGGCTGACATCACTCGGAACGTTTTCTTTAGTTTTTGAGATCGTCTGTATAGCTAAGTATCTTTTGAATTTACATTGACAGTAATAAGGAAGAGAGAGAAAGTGAGAGAGTCTCCACTTTTTAAGATTATATAAAATTCAACCGTTATTATTGACGTGAGTATTCTACCGCCACCATCTACGACTCCTTGAGCGCTTCCATCAGCGTTGTCTCCGCACTATCCTCAACATTCACTGAAGCAACTCCGTTTCTAATGTTGACGTTCTTGATCAAGCAGAAATCACCAGCATAGAGGCCATATTGCTGAAGTCACAGCTACGATGGGCAGAGCATATCTCCAGAATGGGGGTGGGGACATCGCCTGCCCAAGATAGACCTGTGTGGTGAACTTTCAACTGGCTGCCGTGACAGAGGAGCTCCAAAGAAACGTTTTAAAGACTCCCTCAAGAAGACCCTCTGTACCTGCCACATTGACCACCACCAGTGGTCGACAATTGCTGCTGACCGTCAAGCCTAGCACTGCACCGTCGACCAGGTCGTCTCCAACTTTTAGAACTCCCGCAGAACTAACCTCAGGGAGAAACGCCGCATGAGGAGGGTCTAGGGAGCCTCAGCAGCCATACCAGACCAGAACTTTAACTGCAGTCGCTGCGGCCGGACTTGCCTGTCCTACATCGGCCTAGTCAGCCATCAGCGTGCCTGCAGTCGACGTGGACAGCCTCTTTCATAAATCTTCGTTTGTGAAGTCTAGCCAAGAATTCTGGTATATATATATATATGTATATACTAATTTGAGGCCGGGTTACAAAAGTGGGGCACTTCAAATGAATGAAACTTAGTGGTATGCTAGACTGGCTTGCTAAACATCCTCTTGCTGCAGACGTCTATTTGTTCAAGTCTCCATGAACTCCTAAATATGACACTGTTACTGCGTCATTCCAATCATTACTTGAACTTTGAGGCGATTGAATAACAAATAATTATGAGTTGATTATGGCTGAAGGCCATTATCAACGAAGCGGCATACTTTTGCGTCTTCTTTTCCAGCAACGATGTCAGGTCGCTGGGTACAAATTAGAAAACCATTAAGTCACTATGACGAAAATATGGCATGCATATTATTGTCTTTTACACAAAAGACAGAAATCTTTGTCGCGTGACCGTGACGCCCGGTCGCTGGAATCATTATATAAGTTGGTTGGCTGGGTTATCTTGTGGCATTAAACAAACAGATTTGTTTGACATCCATAAATCTATATCTGTTCCCGGGTTCTACCCTAAAATTCTGCATCGCCAAAACAACCGATTTTTCCCGCCTCAAATACTACAACCTAACCTCTACAGGACATGACACAAGGTCAATTTTTAAGCGGAGTAAAGTCGGTTTGAATTCAGAGTTTTCTTTCTCCGATACTGGTTGCCTAATCAAAGCTAAAGAAATCGAGGGAGAATAGATTGGTTCATGTCGTTCCCAAAGGCATTAGCACGAAGTGAAACACAGACAGCCTCGTTCAGGGCTTGACCTCGAGTCGCCGACTCTATTTGCTACGATAATTACATTGATGATAAGCTGTTCAATACATGGCCAGGCTTGAATCCAACGTCACTGCGTTATTTACCGAACCATTGCATCACGAATGGAATTTGAAACAGGGCTCAAAGATTTACGCAGAGCCTCTCCGGTCCAGGACATTGCTATAGGTTGCACGGCTCCGTCGGTATTCACCATTTGGGTAGGGTGTGTCTCAAGTAATGAACCTGACCCTTGTTTTTTTTTTTAGACTAGGGGCAGGTGTAACCTGACAGGATGATATCCTGAAGCTAAGCTCTTTAATGCATGGCCAGGCAGTAATCAAACTTTGAGGCATCACACCTGATATTTGAATTGATAATCATTAAGGGTGTCAATCACCAAAATTACATATTTTTCTGGCAGAATTTTTTATAAAAAAGACCAAAGCAAAGAGAAGAAAACACGTTATTTTAAAAAGGAATATTTAAAATGGATACTTTTATTCTATTGTTTATTTTCAATATGATTTTTTTTTAATTACCTATGTATTTATTCATCTATTTGTCTATTTACTTTGCGGTTCGTTTTGTTTCGTTTTAAATGAATGGGTGTTTTGTTAAGAGCTATCATTATTATCGACTGCAATTGAAGTGTCATCAGTATGGACCTCCTCATGAATAGGCAAAGTAAGCTCGACTGAAAAATTAAACTGCCCGCTTAAAAAAATAAAATACTAGATAAATTTTCTTAGGAAGTAAATATATTTACCTCGTGTGCTATTTTCTTTGCAAGAAAGAATCTTCAATTTTATCATTTGATTTTTTTCATTTTTTAAAATTTTATTTTAAAATTTTATCAATTATATTTTGTAGGCACATGTGTTGTTATTGATACACTATATATATATATATATATATATATATATATATATATATATATATATATATATGCATGGACTAGGTGGGAAAACACCAAGGACAGGACTATCATATGGAGCGACATCAAGCAAATGGAGCCTAGTTTCCTCATTAAGCCAGTTTACGACATATTACCAACACCAGTAAATTTAAAACTCTGGGGGTTAAGTACATCTAACCATTGCAAAGCATGTGGGAAGATTGCTAAACTCAAACACGTCCTAACTGGATGTCAGTATTCCCTAAGAAGTTATACGTGGAGGCATAATAAAATCTGAGGGATTATTTCTGAGATTGCAAAAATGTGTTGTGAAACTGCCAATGAAATTTCATGTTAAAAGACAAATATACAATTTGTTAAAGAAGGAAACGTTTCGAAAACTCCACATAGAAATGATAGGAACAAACCAACATTGCTTGATGGTTGCACGGACTGGCGCGTTATTGCTGACATAGAGCGACAACTCGCTTTTCCAACGGAAATAAAATCAACTCAGTAGCGTCCAGATCTCATTTGGTCAGTTAATTCAAAAAAGTTATCATTGCAGAATTAACGATCCCTTTCGAGACCAACATCGACTGGGCGCATCAGCGGAAATTGGAAAAGTACGAAGACCTACGTGAACAGTGTACTAAGAATGACTGGTCAACAGACATATTTCCTCTTAAGATTGGATGTCGAGGTTTTATTTTGAACGTAACCTCTACATTTTTAACCAAAATCGGACTTACACCAGCAAAGAAGAGGGAATATATTAAAAAAAAAGATCCAAAACAAGGCTGTAACTGCATCTGAACGGATATGGCATTCGTACAGATTAAATAACATCCAATAAAGTCTGGTAGTATTGTGAGATACTTCTAGGACGCCCTGTGTTAGTGGTAATGATGCTTCGGCCCCGAAACAATGCCTGAACTCAGGATCATCATCTGATTAAGACTTTACTGGAAGCAAAACTGCTTCTTCGGCCGCAGTTTTTGTATATGATTTAATTTTTTTAAATTTATATATATATATATATATATATATAAAGGTAGGAAAAATTACCTGCACTAGCTTGTTATTTATAAAAACGGTGTTTTGTAAAAAAAATCATCACAAAATCAGCGATTTATCGGATTTTAATAAAGTTTTCACGATTTAAGTCACAAATGATACATATAGTCACTATCAAAGTGAATTTAAGTCACAATGCAAGTTGCAATTGATACGTATAATCACAAATATAGTCACAATGTAAGTAACAATTGGTATGTATAATAATCACTATTATAGTCACAATTTAAGTCACAATTTAAATTACAATTGGTATGTATAGTCTCTATTATAGTCACAATTTAAGTCACAATTTAAATTACAATTGGTATGTATAGTCCTCTATTATAGTCACAATTTAAGTCACAATTTAAATTACAATTGGTATGTATAGTCTCTATTATAGTCACAATTTAAGTCACAATTTAAATTACAATTGGTATGTATAGTCTCTATTAGAGTCACAATTTAAGTCACAATTTAAATTACAATTGGTATGTATAGTCTCTATTATAGTCACAATTTAAGTCATAATTTAAGTCAAAATTATAGTAAAAATTTAAGTTTTAATTGGTATGTATTGTTACTATTATAGTCACAATTTAAGTTACAATCAAAGTCACAATCATAGTCAAAATTAAGTTACAATTGGTATGTATAATCACTATAATAGTCACAATTTAAGTCACAATTTAAATCACAATTTAAGTTACAATTGATATGTTTAGTCATGCTTTTTATATATTCTGCATTGTTAAAAAAATGTATTCATTAAAAAGATATTTTAAAATAATCATAGCGCATTTGTTTTTACAGTTGTCTTTTTCAATTAAAAAAATGGTAAGTACAATAAACATTTATCGCGGATTTATTTCGCTTTTTCGTTTCGCTTATGAAAACAATAAAATAATTCAAATTCGTTTTTTTTTGTGGGAATTATGAAAATTTAGAAAAAATTTGAATTGAAAATCATAAAACAACAACAACAACAACAACAACAACAACAACAACAACAAAAATACTAATATTTTTATATTAAGTGGAGTGAAGTGTAACGGACGAGTATTAAAATAACATCTTACCTCGGTACCGATTCCGGAAGTATCCGGGCGAAACCGGTTCAGGTAAAGATGGTATTATATAGCAGAGGAGTTTAGAATGCCCTGTTTTCATTGGCTGTTTACTAAAAGACAGATATCTATAAGAACGGCCGAAGTCCGGCCTTATTGTTTGTTTTTTTCTTTGCTTTGGTAGAGGCACGAGCGTAGCACGTCGCGATCACGGAGGCAGCTTGGCTCTTTCAGAGTCATGCCGGGGTTACTGTCGGAGCCGATATGATGCTGAAATAACCCGAAATCGGCAATGAATACAGCGCATCACTGAAGACCTCCCTGATGCATCTAAGATGTATGATTGAAATGAACCACATTTTTATCAATTGATTATTATTACATTACATCTTCAAAAAACAAACAAACAAAAAACAAAAAAAAAAAAAAACAACGCTTTAAATAAACGTTAAACATTTTTTAAATAATCGTTTGTTTTTCTGTTTTGCGTTTTTTCACTGGTGAATATTCTAATTACGGATGTCCAAAAGGGAAGCAATTATTTCGATGCAAATCAATGATAAGTGACATTTGCCGGCTGCTAAATGATTTTATGGGTGTGAATTACTTCTTCAAGAATATTTTCCACCCTTTTCATTTCTGGGTGTAACATATTACTGGAAAAAATTTAAACTATTTAAAAAAAAATTAAACTTTAAAATAATAAAGCTTTTTCTTTTTTTTATTTCACAACTGGACGTAGTTTGTTTCCGTCATGATATTTTTTAAAAGACACGAAACAAACAAAAAATCAGCAAAAAACTAACTATATATATATATATATATATATATATATATATATATATATATATGTATATATATAAATTTAGTGTATTAATAACGACACATGTATCTACAAAATATATTAGATATAATTTTAAAGTTAATTTTAAAAAGAAAGAAAAAAAATTGAATGATAAAATTGAAGAAAAAAACTAAACATACATACATATTTATATTGTCATCCAAAGGCAGACTGTTTTATTGTATCACAACTCTTCAGTGTGACTAGACACGTAAAACGCTTGAAGCTGGGATCGAAACTCGCCCATCGTTACGTTAGATTTAGTATCAGACCGCTCAGTTGACAAGCGTACCACGTCAGCTAGGGAATTACTAGGTATTAAGTAGCAGGTTTTGTTTGTTTACATTTTATACCTTACCGGATACCAGAGTGCTCAATTCGTTCGAAAAGCTTTGCATTATGCGAGCGGCAACCGTAAATTTCTTCGCCAGAGTGCTCAACATCCGTGGGGTGGGGAGCGTATGTATTGTCATCCATCGACAGACTGTTTCGTTGTATCACAACTCTTCAGTGTGGCTAGACACGTAGGACGCTTGAAGCTGGGATCGAAACCTGCCCAACAAAAACCACAAAAATAATCTAAAAAAGAAAAAAAAAAAACACAAAAAAAAAACAGAGAACGAACACACCCGAAAAAAATAAAAAAACAATCGCACAAAAAAACCCAACAAAAATAAGAAAAACAAAGAAACAAAAAGAAAACCAAGACAAAAAGCACAAAAAAGAAAAAGAAAAGCAAAAGTGAAAAAAAATAACCATATATATCATCATTATCATCATGTCGTGCCGCTAGCACGGATATCCCTGACTCTCTCTCGCCACTTTTCCCTATCGTTCATCGCCTCTGGCAGGTTTTCAGCGGTACATCCCGTATCCTCACATAACTATTGTATGTATTTTCTAGCTGGTCGTCCTGCTTTTGCTCGGCCATATGTGGGGGTCCATAGTAGTACATCACTGATGAGCTCGTCCCTGCTTCTCCAGCAGTGTCCTGCTTGTCTGGTTCGACTAACTTGGATAGTTTTCATGATGGGAGGCAGGTGGCCGTATAGCTGTTGCTTTGTGGGGTGTTGCCTCCAGGCCTTATTCAATATTGCTCGCAACATTCTTGTGTAATTGCCGTCTAGCTCGATATATATATATATATATATATATATATATATATATATATATATATATATATAAAGACGCAAAAAAAAACAAAAAAGCAACACAGACAACAAAAATCTAAAAAAAATAACAAAGCACATAAACATAACAAAAAAAACTGAAAAAAAAAACAACCACAAAAATAATAAAAACAAAAAAAGAAGAAGAAAAAAACAAAGAAACTCACAAAAAAGAAAATAAAACGATCACACAAAATAGCAAAAAGGAAAGCAAAAATAAAAGCAAAAAACAAACAAACAAACAAACAAACAAACAACTGTTCAAAACTTGTTCAAATGTTTGAAAGAAAATCTGCATTTTTCAAAGTATTTTTTTATATTACTAAATTTTATCCCAACTTAAGTTTCTGTTCGTTTTGTCAATTTTCCTCGTAAAATATCCATTGGGAAACCCTGTTTATTTTTACATTCTGTCGCAATAAAGCAGTGGCGAATTGTGTTAATTAATTTTTTTTATATTATATAATCAGAATTTCTTCAATAATAACCGATTAAAAGGTTCGCCCAGTCGGTGGGGGTTGTAGAATACGCTGACTATATCTCTATAGAGGTATAACACCCTGCCTCCAACCAGTGTCCCGAATATGACACTAAACCATTTAATAGTGAGTGTCCAATTCTAAAGCTTTGGGAAATGAGAAGTATCTCTTCATTACCATTACTCCCAGGTCCACCCTGATCTAGAGTGGTCGTACCTGTATGAGCCTCAACTGTGAGCCAAATTGAACTGTATAATCGTTTGCTATACCTTAGGGCCTTTAACTGTGTGCAAACAAATGTTAAATTGATTTTGTACTGGATAGCAATGCTTGAAACTATTTACCTGTGTGTAAATGTAACTATATAGAAATACTTGAAACCGTTTAACTGTGGGCAAACAATAAATTACCATATTCGAAAGCATTTAATTGTGTGCAAACAAATGAGCTCTGATTCGTATATATTTGTTATCTACAAATAATTCCTTTAAAATCACACACACACACACACACACACACACACACACACACACACACACATATATATATATATATATATATATATGGGAGGTGTAGTTGGGCAGCAGTCTTCCATATGAGCATGTTTGATTAAATAATAAAGATATATTTTGTCTATATAATCTTATTAAGATCCTTGAAAGAAAGTTGAAAGGATCTTATTAAAATCATATAAACAAAATGTGTCTTTATTATTTAATCAAATATGCACACACACACACACACACACGTGTGTGTGTGTGTGTGTGTGTTTATAAAGTAGTTGCATTAATTAACCTACAAGAGTTGATATGCCATAAAACTCGATCAACCAAACAAGTGATAAAAATGTTGTGTCACTTATTCTACCAAGTGTCTCAATATACACGGTACCCCTGTGACAGCTGATAACTCTATTACTAATAATGTTGCGTTCTGTTTTGTTTCAGATTTGATAACAGTATACTATAACTACTATTAATCTCTGATTACAATGCCTTAGACAAAAGTGGAAAAGTATTCGTCGTCGCTATTTATTTGGAGATAAAATCACTCAAAACTGAGTGAGCAAAATCTTACAGGAAGTTTAACTTAAAAACTATCCCAAGAAAAGCCAAATTTATTATTTGGTATACAAATTTCAAGCCACAGGGTCAGTAAACAACCTTAACAAGAAGGAAGAAAATCACCAATTTGGTAGGGAGTTGACTGTAAGATATCCTGACAATGTGGTTGAGATTCTGCCTGAAGGAGTCCGAAAAAGTCCCTCCGAAGATGTTCCCTAGATCTTGGTATTTCACGTGCATCGTTGCAAAGAATCTTAAAGAAGAATCTTCAGCTGTACCTGTACCAAATCCATATCAAGCATAAACTCACACACTTTTTTTGGAGTTTCTTGTCTCAGTAATAAATCATTATCATATTAATGGGTTGCATCTATTTTGAGACACCCAGTATGTTTGAATAAAATTCATTGAAAATGAAACCTTTTCGATACTTCTACCTTCATATTGGAAAGAATTTAAATTGATCAATAACTGAACGAATGAAACAGATTTCCAATTGGAATAGGGAAATATATGAACAAAAAAAAATGTAATTCATCACACTGATTATTACGCCAATAGGTTACCATACTTTTGTAAACCACGCCGACTTTCGTATGTTTGTTTACGTTTTGACCGGGAAAACGACTTTTAAAAAAATCGAGTAAAGCTGGATATAAAATGTTTGTTTATTTTAGGCATGAATTTGTTGACTTTATATATATATATATATATATATATATATATATATATATATATATATATATATATATATAAGAAACTACAAAACAAATGATACACTTCTTTGTTTTATTTTCTTTTTCGATTTTTGCATCTTTTCAGCAGCTGTTTTTGGTTCATGCCCAATATATATATATATATATATGGAGAGAGAGAGAGAGAGAGAGAGAGAGAGAGAGAGAGAGAGAGAGAGAGAGAGAGAGTCCTTCGCAAAAAATATTTATGTCCTCAGTATGACACTATGCTGCATCGGCTGGTGAGGCTCTACTCCTGAGCTATGAGGAGTGCCTCTTCATTCTTATTACTCCCAGGCCCACTCTGACCTGGAATCGCTGCACTTAAAATGGTCTCATTAATGTATCAAATAGATCTGTTTGAACTTCATCAGTTTGAGATAAGACTCATCGAAACTGCGCAAACCAATGATTCTTATTGTAAGAGAGGAATAGTTTGTTGAAACTATGCAATTAAGTGTAAATTATTTGTATTAGATGAGAATACTTGAAACCATGTTATTGAGTGCAAAGAAATGAATATTATAGACAAATAAAAAGTGCGAGTAAAAAAATGTTATCAGTACAACAGTTTAGGTACAAATATTTACAAATGATTAAAATTTCGGCATTGATTAACCTATAAGGGTTGATATACCATAAAAAGTCAAACGAAATCCCGTCAGTCTATCAGTTTTCTCTCTCTCACTCTCCACATCACTCTTTCTCTCTCTCTCTCTCTCTCTCTCTCACACACATTCACACACACACACACACACACTATATATATATATATATATATAATATTCAGAAAAAACAACAAACCGGTCACATTAGGATTATAAATTTATTTCCATCCTGTGACGCGTTTTTGAAAAATTCAAAAACACGAAAAAAATCTAATAGGTCTTCTTCGGATCCTTTGGATAAAATAAATCAGAAAAGACACAGGAAAGAAGGGTGAGAGGGGATAGAAGAGGGGTGAAGAGTTATCTCCTCATTTAGCCCACTTCCGTTTTTTATTTTATTGTCGGTTAGAATTATAGTAAATTTATTTTAAAAAAAATTTAAATTTTTATTTTAATTTTTAAATTCTTATTACATTTTGACTTAAACTACTGATTTAATATCAAAATAGATTTTTAACTTTATTTAATAACTTTACGTAATGATACAGCAATAACTATATAAAATTAAAATCAAGATTTAATTGAATTAATTTTTTTAAAAAATCAAAACTATTTAGAACCTATTAATCAGTTACACTTTTAATGATTAGTACGTATATATAAGTTTTTTCACATCTTCTGTCTAACATTTTATTCTATTTATTCATTTACATTAATTCTCAGTTTAATTCTGTTTGTTTTTTTTTAATTTTAAGCTAATTTAAGAGTCTACCTATATATATATATGTATATATCAGTAATATCCTGTCGGCGTCGGAAGACAATGGATGTAGATTATTCGTGTATAGAATATATGAGGAATTTAATATAAATCTATGGGAGTGCTCGAGATATGGGTATTGTTGTATATTCCTTTTCAGGTTTATATTAGATAACTCATATACTTAGTGTGACGGCAAAATTATTAAAATCCCAAGACGGGCATTTATTTTTCGCACGTGTGAAGACGGGGTGGCCTGGCACTTGATCCCTCGTAAAATAAGTTCCAGTTAAGATTCCCCTTTTTGGCGTAGGGAAACTGGCAGATTATGTTGGGGCTAGACTGACCGCCGCTGGCAAGGGGTTTCCAAACTTCACGTTAACACACCCACCCACCAGGCCACTAGCTCTTCCTACCCCTAGGATAATGGATAGGTTTTGATATAATAATATTAACTATAGTAGTCAACAATTCCGGTTTCCCGTATAATTTTTTTAAAGGAAAGAATAGGACAATTTAGGCGGGAATAACATGGGGCGAACGAAGCTGAAAACAAACATGAAATAGACAACTTGACAGGCAGACAACACAATGAATAAATTTCAACACGTGGGGACATTAAAATATGACAAGGTTTTTTATATACACGCGATCACACCTATTCAACGCGTCGGCTATATTATCAGCGGATAATGCATAAATATAAATGTCTTTCTTCCTTTTTTTTCTTTCTTCTTTCTTTAAATTGAGCGAGAGAGAGAATATGCAATTGCAGTACTTAGCTTTTTGACGGGTTCCTTCGGAGAGTATTTTCTCTTTTACGGGCAAGCGGAATTTTACATAGCTCGGCTTGAATGCATAGGTTCTTCTTGTCCAAGATTCTTTCCGCTTTTCCCCGGTAATTTCGGCGGCAGTTTCAATATATCTTATCATCTCAACTACTGTCCTGAAAATCCCGGTTCTGGTTCTTCACCCGGAGTTGGCACGAGATTCGCCCCATCTGTTCGCGGCGTCATCTCTTTTCAAAACTGATTTTCTTATTCCCTATTTCCGCTGACGAAAAAGGGTGCTATTTCCTCTTTAGGATTCTAGCCAATCATTTAGCCTTTTTTCTTCCTTTCCCTGGCGGTTCGTTAGGAATGCTACCTCTTTCACCCGGGCGAGGTTACGGGGTGCAGATAGCTTGACCCACATTTTTTTCTTCCTTCAACGGCCGGCCGAAGTTGACCTACATTCTTTATTTCTCTTTTAACGGTCAGTCTTTGGCGGCCTGCTAATTCCAACACGGAGGGGTAGTAGAAATTCCTTATCTCTCTCCTCTCAGGAGTAGACCACGTGACAATAGCTTATACAATGTTACTGGAAGAAAACTCAACCATGGCCAAATTTCATGATAAATTTATTTCGGCGTAGAATATTACTTCCAGTTTCATAATATATATATATATATATATATTGGCCAACCGTAGCCGAGGGCTATCCGAAGGCTCACTTTTCGATAGCTACTACACCGAGGTGTAAAGGAGAGGGCTACTCCTTTCCCTGGTATATATATATATATATATATATATATACATATATATATGTTGGAGGGAATTATGTAATCTGGCTGATGTTGTTGGCTGGGTTTCGATTCCAATTTGAAGTAACTCAGATGTCTCGCGACACTAATGAATTATGATAAAACGAAACTGTCTGTCTGTGGCTGGTAACATATATATATATATAGTTTGCTATATTTCGAAATAGAGATTAATCGATATTGGTGATAGGGGAAATATATTTAAGGTAGGATAGCGTAGTCACACAGTCAACAGAACCCAGTGACCAAGTAAGATTTGATGATCTCATTGGCGCGAAATTGACTATCACCAAGCCCTGTTGACTAGTGCCGACGCCCTCCTTACTTATATATATATATATATATATATATCGTAAATAAAGAGTTGATATCTTTTTTATTCAACTTTAATCGTATGTGATTACTTTTAATCAAATCCTGAATTTTCAACGCGTTCAGACCGCGCAAATACAAACTTAAAGTTGAGACAATTTCTTTCGTCAAAAATTAAGAGGAATATAAATTTTTCAATCAATTAATTTTTGTTTTCTAAAATTTATTCTATTTCAATTTTTTTTATAATTAACAAAGAATTTACTTGGATATCCAAGAGAAGACAAAAATATGAAATAAACATAATGATGAAAAAAAAAAAAAAAAGAGAAAATAAAAGAAAAGGAAAAAAAAATTTAAAGTGGCGCCACCTGGTGAGCGCGCTTTATTTCGTCAGTCCACAAATAAAAATCAATCAGAGATGTGTTTGACTTAGCCATTGCCCGCCAAATGAAAAGTCCAGTCTCGACATGCAACATGGCGTCTCGTCTCCGTAGATTGTCCTTTCTAGCTGCACACATTGGCAGGAAACGTTTCTTAGTTTTGACCGGACGCCCCAGCCTCTGCGTCTCCAATCTACTCTCGTTTGGCCGGCAGTTTTGCATATCGTTAATCGATGGTGTGCCAGATGGTAGTTAGATGATCACTCTTTAGCCGACATATTTTTTTTTTTATTCTTCAATTTTTTTTATTTATTCATTTATTATTTATTTATTTTTACTTTTGCTCCTTTTTGTTTTATCTTAATCTTTGAAATTTTTTTTATTTTTTATTTTTTTGCTTGGCGGCGTTTTTTTTTTTTTTTTTCGTCTCCTCCTCGTTTCTTTCTCACACTCAGCTTAACAGGCGTTGTTGCTGCTTTTGTTGTTGGTCTTCTTCTTCATAATATTTTTTCTGCTTCTTTCTTTCTTTCTACTTTTTTCTTGTTTTTTTGCCTCATCTCACTTACTCTTTTCTTCTTCTTCTCCTTCTTAACGTTTTTCTGCTTGTTTATTTTCTTTCTTTCTTTCTTTCTTTCTTTCTTTTACTCATTTCTCTTCTTCTTCTTCACGTTTTTTCTGCTTGTTTATTTTTCTCTCTTTATTTCTTTTGCTCATCCTTTTTCTTCTTCTTGCTTCTAATTCTTGTTCTCCCCTTCAAATAGTCCAGAGAACAGATTCTATTTGCAAATCTGATTACCAACATATGAATAAATTAAATGTAAAATAAAAAAAGAATGATTTATTCATAAATCCTACAAAGAAATCAGTTATTGATAGATATTTGCTTAAAGGCAATTCACAAGATTAAAAAACAATTTAACAAGTTTTCCCAGGATTCATTAACAGGGTATTAATCCATTCAACATAAACATTTGGTCTTCTTTTCTATCTATCTATCTATTGCTCAGGCATGTTTTGTTGAACAGAGAGAGAGAGAGGGAGAGAGAGAGAGAGAATAATGTTGAGTATTTCTCGAGTTGTCTTGTTTGTTTCGTATTTCAGGGTTAAGTTGTAAAAAAATTGTCCTATGAATTTTTTCCCAAGCGCTTTCAACCATATTTTGGCCGTCTTCAGGGGTCGTCATTTTTGGTGGCGGTCGTGTTAATATTTGACTGGGTCGTAGGTTGTTTTTTGGTTTTTTTTGAGGTTGTAGTGTTTTTTGAAATAAATATATTGCGTTGGGAGAGTCTACCTAATGGGTTGGGGGTATTACCTATCATTATTTAGAATTGTTTAATATATTAATGCCTGTGTTAAAAGATATCTCATTTATATTTGTTTTTTTCATTTTTTAGGTATATTGCATCTAGGATTTGTAGTCGTTTATTGTTGTTGTTTTGTATACAATTGTTGTATTATCTATAAGTATTTTTCTTACGTCAGGAAATGCGAGTTGACTGGTGGTATTGTTGTGTTCTTTCATTATGTGTCATTTTATGGCGCTTGCAATTAACACATATATTAAAAATCTTTAATAGGTAATATACGCAACCCATTAGATAGACTCTCCCAACTCATTATATTTATTTTAAAAACCGCTACAATTTAATCAAAGAAAGAACGCTACAACTCATTTAAACATAAACTTAACAGCCACCCAAAATGACGACCAAAGTATGGTTGAAAACGCTCGGGGAAAAAAATTCATGAAACAATTTTTACACCTACTTGACCCTGAAATATGGAGAAAAAAAAGCAAGACAACTCGAGAAACTACAATCAAAAACCAAAAATAAAATGTGTTCTGTCATTTTCAACAAAACACGCCTTAGCAATAATTTGCAGCTAAACTATACAATATTCTCCCTCTCTCTCTCTCTCTTGGTGGTGTAATGGTTAGCAAGCTCGATTTGCAAACCTACACGAGTGAGTTCGAGTCTCATTGGGCGCCCCTTTCATATGGCCTTGTGCCACATCTAAGCAAAAAAAGCTTACTAAATTACCTCTCTCTCTCACTATATATATATATATATATATATGTATCTATAATTCTCTTAATACCCTGTCCGGTAGTAAAAGCTGGTTGGTAGCGCCAGGAGTGGCAGTACCGTCTTGAGCTACCGAAACTGTGTTATCACCCCTGGTTGGCAGCTGATGAGGACAGGGTATCGAAGGTGCTTTCACACGTTGTATGATGAAAGAAAAACAAATGGTGGCTAAATGAGTAGAGTGTTCGCCAATGGTCCGGGAGACTTGGGCTCAATCCCAGGTCGAGTCATACCAAAGACTCAAAAATTATTCTTGATCCATATATATATATATATATATATGTATATATATATAAAATCCAAAGATATGAGTTGCGAAGGATTTTCTTTGAGAATATATTATATTTGTATAAATTTCCAGGATTGCATAATGTATGTTAATTGATATATAAATTTATAAATTTCATACACAGAAATAAATAATACATTTATTTCCGATGGTCACTCCAGATAAGAAACCAACCTCTTCAGATAATCATCTTTCGCGTGCACACACACACACACACACACGCGTATATATATATATATATATATATATATATATATATATATAGTCTTTTTGAGGTGCATTTGTATGTTCGCGTCTAGCAAAGACATAGACAGCTATGATAGGCTATCGGTCATATGGAAGTCAGACCTAACCAACAAAATAAAACGTTTTTTTTTTTCCAAGCAGTCGTCATGTCGATACTGGTACATTGAGGCAACTAAACGTATGGAGAAAAAGCTTGACGGCAATTACACAAGAATGCTGCGAGCTGTATTGAACAAGTCTAGGAGGCAACACCCCACAAAAGAGCAACTGTACGGCCACCTACCACCCATCACAAAAACTATTCAAGTTAGACAAACCAGACATGCGGGACACTGCTGAAGAGCAAACTTATAAGCGATGTAATCCAGTGGACCCCTTCACATGGATGAACAAACGTAGGACGACCAGCTAGAACCTATACACAACAGCTCTGTGCCGATACAGGATGTAGCCTTGAAGATCTCCTGGGAGTGAGAGACGATAGAGACAGGTAGCGAGATAGAGTCAGGGAGATCCGTGCTAGCAGCGTGACATGATGATGATGATGATAAATATTATGGTGACCTACGTACACGATAATGAACTCTTCATTCTTTATAAATACGAACCCTAGGAGGTGCTGGTGGTGTAATGGTTATCGTCACAGGATGTGGACACGGCGACACGAGTTCAAATCCTGGACCTGACTGATTGCATTTCCCATAGCACTAATACCCTTGGGAAAGGTATGAATCCAATTATTCTCCCTCCAGCTATGGGTAAATAGTAGGACGGACTGGGTTCTTCAGCCTTGGTGAGGCAACTAGTCTAGGAGAAGGAAAACTCTGAATTCAAATCTATTAAACTCTGCTTAAAAATTGTCATATTCTGCCCGAGCGGAGGGGTTGGTAAATATGATAAATACGAACCCTATTTCACTCTCATAGAGACTTCCTCCCAGCAGAGTGGAGTGTATGTACTACTCTCTGAGAGGCGCTGGGCTGGGACACACTTCGGTCGGTGCATGGATCTGGTCGGATGTCTTGGTTCCAGTGGCAGTCGGTTTTCAAGCTTTAGGGGGCTGTCCCCCCAAGGCTTTAACCCTAGGTTTATCATCTAGCACTTGGGGCGCTCCTTTTTAGGAAAATGCCGACGGGGCCCGAGGCAAATTTGGAGGCGTGTCTGAGCTACAGCACTGCGTCTGGACCCGCCTAAAAAAGGCCTTGTGCTACACTCGTCCGGTTGATGGGACGTACGACAAATAATAACTTCCTCCCAGCAGTCAAACCTGACCGTTTCGGACGGACACTTCTATCTGCTGTACTAACATTCGTTTTGTATATATGTTCTGTTTATTCAATACACTTGATACATCTACTCTCTCTTCTTTCAGGCCGCATCAATAAATATCTATCTATATATAATAATAATATAACATAAAATATACCTTCCCCCACAAAAGTTTCCTTTTTATAGATTTGATTAACATTTTATAGATTTGATTATCTTTTAAAACATTACTATAAATTCAGGCAGAGAAACTGAGTATAGGATAAAGATTAAATAAAGAAAGTGAAAATTAAAAAAAAAAAGCGAAAGGATTAGCAAATACATGAATGTGACGGTGATACCTATTGTAGCTAACGCACTAGGAACAGTCCTCAAAAGGCTGGGAAAAGAAACTGAAAAAATTGCAAATTAGAGGAAAAATCAAGACAATACAAACCACTGCATTGCCAAAATTAGTTTGAATACTGAAAAGTATCCTGGAGAACTGAGAAATTTAGCTGTCTCTCCGAATCCAGTGAAAGACTTTTGATTATTTGTAGCACGGAAAATTTGCAAGGCGTGAAATAACAGCGATCCAATGAAATCTTCAAACGTGTCCGTGAAATAAGCTTTTGATTAAAGGTCTGTGAAAAACGAAATATTCTTTTTGATACACCCTCATATTTCCTAAGAATTGTTCGAGAAGACTGGAAACAACGTTTGGATATAGTGAGATCATATATCTATCCGAAAAGGAAATTTCTTTTGGGTTTACAATAAGTATTTTGAGATTTAAAAAAAAAGGCAAGAAATAATTAAAAAGTTTTTATTCTTCTTCGTTTGTGTTTACGGCTAAAAAATTCAATATCACTTAGAGTTTTGCGTAAACAATTTTTGATTCTTCCTTTTTTCTTTTAATAAACAGGGCCTAGTTTCGTCAGATTAAAAAAAAATTTATTATCGTCGGAAATGATTTTGAGAGGTTAGAAATAAAAATAACGGTTGAAAAAGAAACGTTTGATAAAATTCCTTATCGCAAATTGTTTTCATCTCATCGTAATTGCGACCATTCCTTCTTTCCTTTCTTCTGCAAGACCAGGCTCAGTCATTTTTGATTCCAATCGGTCGAGTGAGAAATGGTAATTAACTCATTCCGCGCCAATTTACTGGTCTCTAAAGCCGGGTAAAACGATTAATTAAATTATTCGCTTTTCTTTTGTGCTTATCAGGAAATACCATTTTTAAGCAAAAGTGATTAACCACAAAAGGAAAGGGCGAGGCTGAACAAGACGTGGGTAAAAAGAGGCGAGGGACATTTTTTTTTCGATTTTTCATACTTAAGATTATCGGTATATTACTAAAATTCTTATATATATATACATATATATATATATAGAGAGAGAGACAGAGACAGACAGACAGACAGAGACATAGACATATAGATATATATAAAGTGAGTTCAAAACGTACCAAGAGAAGCGAAAAATAAATAAAATATTCTTTCAAATATTCAACACGCTTATTCCCACTCCAGCGAGTTCTACATTGGTCAGAGCGCTTTTGTAATTCTTTTTTTTTTTTTTTTGTTTTGATATGGTGGAAATCTGTGTCATCATATTTCTTTTAATGTCCATTACATCCTCAGAGCTTAAAGTTGGGGTGAATTTTTAGTTGAGGTTACCCGAAATATAGAGTACAACACTTGTAAAACCTTTATATCATTAAGGGTTTTCGGGCTATTGTCTCCATCTTTATTGTTATTTCCACAACGTTTCGGCCAATATGTCCTCCGGTTTTCCTCAGGTGCTTGTCGAACTCGGGAACCTTTACGGAAATTCGAACTACGTCCTTTATTGAATCCACGGGGGTCGCCTGTTCTGATTCCGTTAGCCATAACCGGGTACAAGTGTTAAGTATTCCTGTGTTGTTACTCGCTTGTAGATGATTGTCTCCTTAGAAGTTTAGGGAACCAACGCCTATAACCGTTACGCCATGTGTCCTGTAAAACCGTTTGTTTCACCCGAACTTCCAGCCATTTTTACGTTCTAAAATAATTTCCTCATCTTTTTACACCTCATTATTTGAGTGTAAAGTAAAAAGATTCAGTCTCAATACTTTCTTATCACACACAAACAATATATATATATATATATATATATATATATATATATTTAAAATCTAATTTGTAATTGTATAATTTTAGTGAGGGTCAGCATTCGCTCAGAGGGTCATTATTTAAAGTCATATCCTCAATATAAAAGAGACGACTATACAAATGCTGATTAGAACCCTTTACCTCTTTCTAAACAAAAGTATCATAATCATCATGGACCGCTGTTATTACTAAAATTCTCATACATATATGTGGTAATTTACTAAGCTTTTTGATTACATATGACACAAGACCGAATGAATAGGTCTCTCAATGTGACTTGAATTCACTTTTGAAGGTTAGCTCGTCTAGCTTGCTAACATTACACCACTCAAAGTGCTCTCTCTTTATATATATATATATTGTTATCCACAGACATGCTGTTTCGTTGTATCACAACTCATCAGTGTGGCTAGAGACGCGAGACGCTTCAAGTTGGGATTGAAACTCAACTGAATTTACGCCAGTCGGATATCTTGCTGCTGAGCTATCGTCATCATCAGCGAAAGAGTAGGGATTTTTACGTATAAAAATTTACACATTTACGGCTACCGGAGTGCTTAATTCCTGTGAAAAGCTTTGCATTTGCGAGTAAATGGCAATCGGTAATTCCCTACTCGAGTGCTCAACCCCTGGTTAGGGGGGGGATCATATATATATATATGGATTGAATATATATGCGTTTACTTTGGTAAAGGCAAGAAGCTGAAGATACCTCGCACGAACGATTACGAATGTGGACTACACTGATGACAGCGCTTCAGACAAATACACTCGCCCAGGTCGAATCCCTGCTTCATACTCTGGACGGGAAGCAGGAGGCATAGGTCTCCGTGTCAACGTATACAAACAGAATTCATGTGCTTTAATGAAAGAGGCGACGTCTCCACACGAAATGGAAGATCTCTGAAACTTGTGAACAAGTTCACCTACCTCGGAAGCAGCATCTCATCAACCGAAAATGACTTCAACATGCGTCTAGCAAAGGCATGGACAGCCATTGAGAAGCTATCGGTCATAGACAATCAGATAAAATAAAGCACAGTTTTTTCCAAGCAGCAGTCGTATCGATACTGCTATATGGATGCACCACATGGACTCTGACTTAGCGTATGGAAAGAAAGCTTGACGGCAATTTCACAAGAATGCTGTGAGCTTTACGGAACAAGTCCTGGAGGTAGCATCTCACAAACAGCAGCTGTACGGCCACCTACCTCCCATCTCGAAAACTATAGAAATTAGACGATCAAGACATGGGTGACACTGCCATAGGAGTAAGGGCGGGCTCATAAGCGATGTACTCCTGAGGGTCCCTTCACACTGACGAACAAAGGTTGGACGACCAGCTACAACAGCTCTATACTGGTACAGGATGTAGCATGGAAGACCTGCCGAAAGCGATGGATGATAGGGACGACTGGTAGGAGAGGGTCAGGGAAATCTATGCCAGCGATATGACATGATGATGATGATGATGATATATAAAAACATGTATATATACAGGGTGGAACGATAAAACTGTCGTCCTAAAGAAAACAACGCAACAGCTTTATTTAAAAACTTTTATTGAAAAAATCAATTCAGGTAACTTGATTATGAAGTAGAGCTGACATCTATTCAATTTAGCCGTCTTCAGCCTCAATCACCGCCTCGATAAGGATCCGGAACCGAGAGCATGCCTTTTTCACAAGCGCTGGCGGGAGTTCGGCATATACTCGGCGAATACTCGGTGGATGGTGGCGATCAGGCTGGCTTTGGTGTTGTCGGAGGTCATGTTGGTGATGTTCTCGACGTATGACCAAACGAAGTAGTCCAGAGGGTTCAGATTGGAGAAGGAGGGGGTTCAGTGAGAGATGGGTACAAAGTCGTAGCACTCCTGAAGCCAAACCTGGGTCTCTTTGGACTTGTGGGCCGGTGTCGAGTCCTGCTGCTACACCCAGGGTCTGCCACCGACCACCTGATTGCACCAGGGGATCACCACACTCTTCAGCACATCCAGGTACACTTTGGTGTTGACTTTCAAGCCGACTTCGAAGATGTGAAGTGGCATGATGTGGACATCACTTGAAACCACACCAAAGACCATAACCAGAAACTTTGCTTTCATCGCCCTGAGCACGTCCCTGTTATTTGTGGCAATCCGGATTTGCATTTTTAGGCAGCTGGCAATGGTCCTGTTGTCATAACATGGATCGGTAGAGAGCATGAATTGTACAGTGGTTCATCTCCGATCTCGTTCGTTGAACATTGTTTCACTTTCAGACATGATAGAAGGCTCCTATCGCTCTTGGGATTTGTACACAACTGGCCAACTAGTAGATGGTCTGCGACAAAAAATGAAAAGCGGTTTTCATTAAACGGAAATGGAATCATGTCGTCTTTTCCAAGGCGGCAATTTTATTGTTCCATCCTTTATATATATATATATCAGGTTTCGATTTCTTTGTTTAATTGCCTATCCTTCTTTATTGTTTACTTAATGTCAATGTCATCCTTGTTGAAGGACACCAGTAATATTGCTTAACCCATTTCTGAGGGGGTGGGGTAAGATTTAGAAGGTTCATACTTTTTCGAAGCGCATTTGTCCAAATGTGAAAGTATTAACTCGACTGGAGTTTGAACTCGCTTACGATGGTGTCATCGTCCAGTTCATTAGCTACAACACCACGGGGACCCATAATTTTATTCGAGGTGTGTTGAAAAAATATCACAAGTGAAACGAACAATGGCGGTAAATGTTAAATTCATTCAAATGTGTTACTTGCCCATTCAACACATTGGCTCTAGCAAATTTTTTATTCGTCAAAATACCGCTGTACTTCGTCTTTTGATTGGTTGTGTCTCTTTACTGTTTATTTTAATGTCCTTTACGTTCTCAAATCTCATCTTTGAGATGATTTTCGACAAATATGAAAAAAATTGCACAATGATCAATCTGGGGAGTAAACTGATTACCGTACTTGCACAAACTGGTGTTTCTCCCCCTCCAAAAATCCAAATGATGGTATTCCTTACATGTTTGTATTCACCCAACCCCTTCTTACGGGCGAAATGTGACACAAGGTCAATTTATTTTAAAGCGGAGTTTAACTTGTTTGAATTCAGAGTTTTTCCTCTTTGAGAGTGGTTGCCTAACCAGCTATTTACCCATAGCTGGAGAGGGAATAATTGGACTCATACCTTTCCCAAGGATATTACTGCAATATGAAATGCAATCAGCCTCGTCCAGGATTCAGACTCATGTCACCGTGTCCATTTCCTGCGATCACGAGCACCTCTGTATTGTTTACGTGTTCGTCGACACTTCCACATTGGATAAGAGTTTCCGTGTGCTCTTTTCAGATTCCACTGCACAGGAATTTGCGTCGGATCAAATGTTTGTTTGTATCTTGGGAGATACATTGTTTTTTCTTCCGATTCTTCGTTATTTACGTGGTTGTATCAAATCAAATTTGGGATTTGTTAATTTATCTAGGCTATTGTGTTTAATCGGCGAGAAATCGACAGTCACCAAGAACCACTGATTCTGCGTCTAGGGTGGTGAAACCTAGACCAACATATGCTCCATCACCGATATTGAACACTCTTTAAAATATAGCAAACTGAATAATAATAATAATAATAATAATAATAATAATAATATACAGGTGTTGTATAGCCACATACATATACAAATATATGCGGAAACGTAGTCAACAATAATGATGACTTCAATGAATGAACGAACATACTTCTTTATAAAAATATATCTCTCACTCTTTATTCTCGAAAGGGTTGATATTGGTTGTGTGTGAGAGGTGAATTGGAGACGGAGACAGACTGCTACATATTGACCCAAGTTCTTCTGACCATGGCAGCACTTCTTTCTCATCTTGGCTGGGAGTGATCAACCGTGGGTCACTTTGGGCCCAAAGCCCTCTGTCTGCCGCTGGCTCTCACTTCGGCATCTTGTGTCCAACTGACTCAAGCCGTCTGTGTCCTGGTTATATTTTTGTTTGACATCCACCTGCTTCAGATGTTCTTCCGCTTATTTACACAGGTGCATCTCTTGATTGACGGCTCGGTTGAGGGTCAATATGTTACACAGGGTGTTTAAAAATAGGTGCAACCCATTAATATGATATTGATTTATAACTGAGTCAAGCGTGTTCAGTAAAAAAATGGATCGTTTCAGCCAGAAACATCAAATCAATGTTTTTTAATTGGTGTTATATTAGTTTCTGGGACACGCAATCTGTTTTTTTTTTTTTTTGCGTTTCTTGTCTCAGCGATAAATGATTTTCATATTAATGGGTTGCATCTGTTTTGAGACAGTTTTGAATGATTTTGTAATATAATTGCGGAGGGATTTTTTTATATTATCATTTTTCGTTTTATATATCTCGTCTTTCGGTTTAGTTAGGCTGAGAACCTTTCGCTTAGTGCATGGGTTAGTTAGGTGCACACATTGAGTGCAGGTGTTCACGCGCGTGCGGGGCGGATGTGACAATCAGAGATGTCACATTAAAACCCTAGATAGGAAATACGACCGGAGACGTGAATGACGTCATGCCTGGAAGCGCTGAGGATTTTGGAATTTAAAAAAAAAAAACTGTTAGTTGAGGTTTAAACTCCGAAGGAAAGAGTTGAGATTCGAGTCTAGAGGATGGTAGTCGATTTTTGGTCTCGCTGAGGGAGACCAGTTGGGGTCTACGAAATGTGCCGCGCGTTTGTTGGGCTAGGACGAAGCAAGTCGATTTTCGGAGCTCGCCGAGGCCAGACCAGTAGTTTGCGGCGGGGTGGGAAGTCAGCATAGAAAGAAATTATGTCTCTCTCTCACCTCATGTCGAAAAGCCTTAAACCCCAAAAGGTAATAAAAAGTTTCGTAACTGAACCAAGAAAGTCGTAAGTGTTTCGAGTGTTTTCCGTTTCCTATATGCGTATGAACATTATGAACATGCATGTGAATATCTTGGTCGTATATTTTTGGACGTTATGTTACAATTTTGTGTCAAAATAAGTAGCGATGCTAATTCTGTTTTTCTTTCCTGTCCAAGGCATTATGATCAAGGATTTATAGTTGTTATAAAATACTATTTCTAAATCTGAACCAAAAAAGAACGCCAGATTATTATTAGTAGAGTTATTTTAGCAGTCATATGGGTTCCATGTATATAGAGACACTGCAATATATATATATATATATATATATATATATATATAAGTTGATGACCTTAGTCGAAGGTGACCAGAAAGCTCCCTTTTTAATAGCTACTACACTGAGGTGTAGTGGAGGGCGCTACTCCTTTTCTTGGATGGCTCCACTTTACCCTTGATATGTACCTTATATTGCTGAGTGTTAGGCAAGGAGGTTTCAGGTATCATTTTTAAAGTCTTTTGTATGACGCAACCTGGGATTGAACCCAGGTCTGCCTGACCATTGTCGAACACTCTACCCACGAAGCTTATGAGCCGGTTTATATATATATATATATATATAGTGACACGCATAAGTATTGGATACATGTTATTTTCTGTTATAACTCTAGTCTATGTTCGCCATTTTGCCTGATATTTGACAAGTAATATCTCGTAAATTTCTTTTAGTTGCATATAGCAGGAAAATTAAAAACTCATGGTTGAATCCTTTTTTTTTTTTTATCAAAGTAAAAAATTACCCTATGCAAACGTTTTGGATACATGACACTTTCTTCAAATTTCAAATTTGTATTTTAAAAAGCTTTAAATATTCAAATTTTTGATAGTAGTGGAAAGTTATCTCTGACCAATCAGAGAAGCACACAATTTTTACAAGGTAGTGCTACTAATCATCTGACTCTTTGATGTTCATTTTGCAATTCAAGGATTAAAAATGGCAAAAACTAAAGAATTATCCAGAGATATGCGCGATAAAATCATTGAGCGTCGCAAAGGAGGACAAGGTTACCGAAAAATTAGCAAAGAAATGAATCTAGCACCAAGTACAGTAGGAAATATTATCAGAAAGTATAAGAAGTATAGCGACGGTACAGCAAACCTTCCAAGAAATGGAAGACCGAGAAAAATAAATGAGCGTACATCAAGGTGGATCAGCAGAAATGTGCAAATAAACCCCTTCATTACTCGTTCTGAAATTAAAACTGATCTTGAGGGTACTGGAATTAATGCAAGTAAGGATACCATTAGTAGAGCTCTATATTGTACAGGCTTTCATTAAAGATCATCAAGAAAAGTGTCTTTACTGAAAAGCAAACATGTCAAAGACCGATTAAAGTTTGTCTAATTTATTTGAATATTAACTTACCTGCAAACTTTTCACATACAACTTATTTATAAATAGACATAATTTAACATCAATAAATATCAATGTTTGATATAACATTAAATCGAATAATCTAAACCTAATCCCTTTTGACTGCGATTTTAGTCATTTGATTACGGTAATCTCGACTTTATAGTCGCTTGAAAACTTTGTTTCACGCAGAAATTCCTTGAGGGAAGTCAAACAAGAGGGGCTCAGATCTCGAATGTCAGGATGATGTGCCAGCTCTTCCCAATCAGAAGAACACATGCTTTCCACGGTTTTTGCTACAGTATGAGGTCTTGCATTGTCTTGTTGAAACCCAACAACATTTGACGGTAAAAAAACAAGGCCAACATTAAC
Organism: Sepioteuthis lessoniana; assembly: GCA_963585895.1. Taxonomy (NCBI): domain Eukaryota; kingdom Metazoa; phylum Mollusca; class Cephalopoda; order Myopsida; family Loliginidae; genus Sepioteuthis; species Sepioteuthis lessoniana. The sequence continues at coordinate 33,234,498 of OY757922.1, read as the reverse complement.
AATTTTTTGCGATGTACCTACTGAAATTCCCTGTTATTTCGAAACTTCCACTATTGTAACTCCTTCTATTAGCCAAAATGACACAATAACTGAATCCACTATTTCAGGTGGGCTCGACTGACCCGCCTTTATATTAAATGATATTTTGACCTTTGAAAAAAATATGCCATTGGGAACTTTTTTTTTTGACTAAAACATCCTTCTCCGTAGACATCACACGTTCTTCTGTAATTTTCCCATAAATTTGCACTTCTCAGCTGCCAAAATTTGATGACAGACTTCCGTTTAAGCCCGAAGCATTCTGTTTGATTTGACAGCATTTTTGAATAGCCTCAGAACAAATATTTTTGCGAGATTAAAATAGTTTTTGCAATAAACTAATTTCAAACAATGCCGATTTATGGAAAAAAAATCTGAAAGAATTGCTTTTTTCAAGACAATTCATTATATTGAATATCCCCCCCATCACTCACACAAACCTACTTCTATATCTATACACACACACACACACACACACACATACACACACATATATATATATATATATATATGTATATGCAAGGGTAATTCAATATATATATATATATATATATATATATATATATATATGCGTGTGTCTGTGTGTGTGTGTGTGAATTTACCTGAGACTTTATATTATAATCAATACTGAAAGTGTTTTAGAAAATAACTTTGCTAAGTTCATTGTTTTATAGACTTATCGAATATTTCATCATGTACATAAGATTCCATTATATATTCTGAATTTTTCATGTACCATTCTCTTATGTCAATTAACATTTTCTTGAGAAGGAATTTATTTACAAACCTCTACCCTTCAAACAGCATAGGTCAATTTTAAATGTGGGCGTTAATAGGTTTTCCTTCTCCTAGATGAGTTGCCATACAGAAAACAAAGAGCAAAGTCTGTCATACTATTTACTCATAGCTGAAAGGAGAATAATTGGATTCATACCTTTCCAAAGGGTATTTGCGTTATGGGAAACTCAAACAGACTCGTTCAGGATTTGAACTCTGGTCGTTGAGTCCATTTCCTAATGAGTGTGAAAACGTGTAACTATGAGTAATCATATTAAGTTTTCATTTATTTGATACAATGGTTATATATTCAATATCATTGATATCGTACTTTTATTGATACCGGCTCATAGGGCGATTGGGTAGAGTGTTCACCAATGGTCCAGGAGACCTGGGTTCAATCTCAGGTCATGTCATACCAAAGACTCGAAAAATGGTACTTGATACAACCTTGCTTAACACTCAGCAATATAAGGTACGTATCAAGGGTAAAGTGGAGCAATCAAGGGAAAGGAGTAGCGCCCTCCCCTACATCTTGTTATAGTAGCTATTGACAGCGGTCGCAAACTCTACTTACTTACACTTTTATTACAGATACAACAACAACAGGTGCCCGTGGTGTAGTCGTTATCGTCGTAGGAAATGGACACGGCGACACGAGTTCAAATCCTGGACCTGACTGATTGCATTTTTCACATAGCACTAATACCCTTGGGAAAGGTATGAATCCAATTATTCTCCCTCCAGCTATGGGTAAAATAGTAGGAGAGACTAGGTTCTTCAGCCATAGTCTAGGAGAAGGAAAACTCTGAATTCAAACCTGTTAAACTCCGCTTAAAAAATGACCTTGTGACATATCCTGCCCGAGTGGAGGGGTTGGTAAATAGTAAAAACAACACACACACACACACACATATATACAGGGTGTGACAAACTAGGTATACAGTTAGTATCACATCAATGTCATAATAGTTAATTCATAGAATAATTGGTGCACTTAATTTGTTAACCTCATATTTTGTATTTTTAGTTGGTTGGTTGGTTATTTTGTTTGACGGCATATCAACCCTTTTCGGGCCATTTAACCCCGAATTAAGTCATTTTTATAAAAGTCTAGAACAAATCAGTTTAGTATAAGTACAATTTTGTTTACACATAGTTAAATGTCAAATCAGTTCTATTTCAAACAATTCAGTTTAGCATATGTACACTGTTTTTTGTTCGCACACAGTTATATGGAAAAACAGTTAATTTCAAACAAATTCAATTTAATGTAATTACACAGTTTAGTTCTGTTTGGTTCATAGATGGGACCCTGTACTACCAGTCTGGGCTTGAGTGGACCAGGGAATTAAGGCAATAAAGGGGTACTCCGCATTCCCCAGAGCTCCAGCATCTCTGGAACCTCAGCATCAGATTGTTTAGTGTCATATCCAGGACATGCGTTGGGGTGGGTCACACCCCTCTGTAGAGAAGCAGTCGGTGTATTCTGCAGCTCCAGATGACTTAGTCCTATATTTTTTAGTATCATTCATCATGATAATACATTTATCATTACACTAATATTACTTTTATCGCAACTTTTAATTTTTTTGATATAAATAAATCTTTTGCTGGTAAAGTAGTAATTTATATATGGCTGGTTAGTTGACGACAGGAAGCGCAAATGGAATTTAAAATGATAATGAGAGGCTGAGAATAGTGAAGGTGAGAAAGAGAGAGAGAGAGAGAGAGAGAGAGAGAGAGAGAGAGAGAGAGAGAGA
>OY757922.1:33129419-33229419 GCA_963585895.1 Sepioteuthis lessoniana | reverse complement strand
TAGCACTCTCCATATTATATTGCACTTGGTTCACCACAAACCCACAAAGTGATTTAGGGACAACCAACACTGTTTTGATATATATATATATATATATATATATATATATATATATATATATATATATATATTATTCTAAAGGCCAAAATTATGTATAGGATTTATCTTGGATTTTTAAAAATATTTAGCTGTAAATAAACCAATAAGACGTAAGACTTAACACGTACGAATTTTTTTTCTTTTATAGGTCCACATTCAGGTTTCGTAAAATATTCCTTGAACAAATTCGATTAAATTTTGTTGATTAAAGGTATTATTTTTCCTTGCCATGTTGATCAAAATATAACGAAGGTATCCAATTGAAAGGAAAAATCATGGAATGACTTTGAAAATTGCATTCTTGAAACAAATACCATATGAGGTCTCAATATGTAAATCAGTCTACCTTTAAAAGACAGTACTTGCAGACTTCACAAGCAGTTCGGCATACCTAATTGGGTAAAAACGTGACTACAACAAAAGACCTGTCGACTGAAAGGGTCGTAAAGCTCATTCAATCCTCTAGTATTAAAGAAAAACTATTTTACATCTTATCTGTTCTATCTGTTTATTTACTGCTAAATGAAAAAAAAAAAAAAAAATCAAAGGAAAATCCTCTAAGAGAGCTAATTTTATAATTGTTTCAAAGGGATACTAATATATATATATATATATATATACAAACACAAACACACAATGACAACGTAACATAATTAAATAATATCATATTTTCATATGATAATTATATATCTATAATATACAATATATATTTAACATGTAATATATATATATATATATATATATATATATATATATATGTAAGTTGGCTGAGGATCCAATTCCGGCGTTATTGGATGTGATAATTTTGTTAAGTTGGTCAGCGGGTTTTTTTGTGAGTTTTTAAAATTTCGTTTTGTCATTGAGTATATTTTCAATTTTTTGTAATAGTCTGTTTTATTCAATGTAATGTAAATATTGTCACCGGTACTGTTGGTAATGTCCGGCTTATAAAATAATTGGTTTGCTGTTTCGTTTAGTGTTGGGGTAAGTAGTTTATTTTGGTTTTTCAGGTTGAAACGAGTTTTAATTCCTTCGGCTTTTACTAAATCTCGAAAATTTGGGTGTATAGTAATTTTACCGACACAATAAAAATAACAAAGAGACTTTAAAAACAAAATAAAAAAGAAATAATAAACAGTGTCCCATCGTCTTTAACAAAACTTGTTTGAATAATAACTTGCTGCCTAAATATTAGTGAAGTTGGTGTCCTAAGTCGAGGGTTACCCGAAGGCTCCCTTTTCAAAAGCTACTACACCGATGTATTGGAAGGGCGCTACTCCTTTCTCTGGATTACTCCATCTACCTTTGACCCGTACCTTATACTGTTTAGTGTTAAGCAAGGGGGTATAAAGTAACATTTTCTGAGTCTTTGGTTTGACTTGACTAGAAAACCAACTCCGGTCTTCCGAACCATTGGCTAATACTCTAACCATTATGTCAATGGCCAATCATAGCTGACTGGCATTAAGTCAGCCAGATTTCGATCCCAGCTTGAAGTATCTCGCGTGTCTAGCCACTCTGATGAAATGTGTTACAAACGAAATTGTATCTTTATGGATGGCTATATATATGCTCCCCACCCCATGGGTTGAGCAATCTCACGAGGAATTAACGATTGACACTCACGTAATGCGAAGCTCTTCAAATAAACTGAGCTATCCGGTAGTCGTTAAGCGTATATGTAAATAAAGGGAAAATGAAACATATTCATAAAATTCTTTCGATTACGCTTAGGCTGTTGCTGATGGCTCTGAGGTAAGATATCCGATTGGTTTGCGTCAACCGGTTTTCGATCCCAGCTTAAAGCATCTCGCGTGTTCAGCCACCCTGATAAGTTGCGATACTACGAAACAGTCTGTGGATAACAATATATATATATATATATATATGTGTGTGTGTGTGTGTGTGTGTGAGTGTGTGTATTTCTGTATATCATTCATATATCATAATATATATATATATATATATACGCGGTCAAAGGATTTTCGGCGTAGGAAAAATCAGCACCTTTTGGGACTAACATGTGTGAGCCCTTAAAACGTCTAATATATTCCCCAGGAATCCATTTGCACATTTACAGAAAAGAAATAGAAATAAAGAAGTCAGCTATCCAGTCTTTTTTCTTTTTTTAATGGCTTATCAACCTTACTGGGTTATTTAATGCCAAATCCACTCTTCTAGAAAAATAGCAGTGATGCTATTTAACCCATAGCTGGGAGGATAAGGGGGTTCGAAAGTGAATGTCCGAAAGTGAATGTAATAGCGCGACTGGAGTTCGAACTCGCTTGCTACGATTCTGCCATCCATTGCTTTAACCATTTCACCACGAGGGCACCCAACCGTCATCCCGTCAGCTAAGCCCGAGTCTTATGTAGAAGACAAACTCAACTCAAGAAAACAAATATTGATAACTTGAAAGCGGAATGTCCTATCAAATAGAAGTTTTTTTTTTGTATGGAATGGTGCAAGTAGCAATTTATAGCTAAATGTATTTAACAGTCGAATGGTGTGTGCAAACTATACGTCTTAATATAAAAGTTCATAAGAGAGATATTCAACATGTGGAACTTATCTGCTTTCTGTTTGACAGTTTGACAATTTTTACTCCAGAGATGCCGGATGGATCCTCATATCCGTCGTTTCTCCTTCCTCGCATTTTGAAAAGGGAACGCCAGAGGTTCATTCATCCTTCTACACTAAGGCTTCTCCATGACAGCCTAGTTTAGTGTGCGCTGTGGTAGGCTGGCTTTTTTGCGGAACTCACCCTAACTGAGTGTCGACTTTTCGGCATGCCTTCATATCATCTCTTTCGGTCTGGTACTGTCCTTCTTCTCGTGTTTTCTTTATAACACCAACTTTAATTAGTTCCCGTTTGGGTTTGTTTCTATCAATCATCGCTCGTCTTGCTGTGTCGTTGTCGGTACAACTCTGTTTTTAACTTGGGCTGTGACGCTACTACTGTGGCCTTGATTTCGGGGTTACCTTCCGTTCACTTTCTCATCCATTTTTGTCTTATTGTTCTCATAGTCTAAGAGTCTCCTCTGTCTCCCTGACACTAATCATCGTGCCTCTCTCTTTTTCAATATATACGGAATACATAAATATATCATATACAATAATCATAATATATATATATATGTATATATATACCGGTCCATTGGCATAGTGAGTAAAGTGTTCGCCAATGTTCCGGGATATCAGGGTTCAATCCCAGGTCGAGTTAAACCAAAGACTCAAAAGATGGTACTTGATGCTTCCCCGCTTTGTATTTAGCATTATAAGGTACGAATCAAAAGGAAGTGGAGCAATCGAGCGAAAGGAATCGTGCCCTCCTATACACGTTGGTCTATTTGCTATTGAAAAAGGACTCTTTGGGTTGCCCTCGACTACGGTCAGCCATCTCTGTCTCTCACTCTGTCTCTCTCATTTATGTATGTAGCACAGCCAGTTTGAATATATATATATACATATATATACAATTATATATATATATATATTCATATATTCAAACCGGCTGTGCAATATATATACATACATACATAAATGAGAGAGAGAGAGAGAGAGAGATGGCTGACCGTAGTCGCGGGCAACCCGAAGAGTCTCTTTTCAATAGCTCCTACTATACATATATATATATATATATATATATATATATATATATATACGTATAAATATAGTGTTGTATTTTGACCTTCGACCCGGCCAAACTTGCCATTACAAAGTTATGCACCGGAAGGAAGTGACACATTCCGATGGCACTTATGAGGAAAAATCCCGTTGGTGGACTTGACTAACAAAATGGGACAAGGTAAAAAAAATCCCATGGTACACTCATAGACTGATGCACCGGAAGAGAGTGACCTCTGAACTGCATGACAGTTATTTCCGCTTGATGACGATCAAACATGCCATTCCAAAGATTGAGTGGACGTTGAACTATTATATAACTCTGTCAAGACAGTTAGAGTTACAGAGACGAGATGTGGTTGGGAAAGCCACACCAGGCCGAAGGGGCCCTTGGAGCCCCTGATGAGTTGGAGATTAGACGAGTTAGAAGACAAGATGTGGTAGAGAAGCCCAGCGGAGAGGACCCTTGGGGCCCTGATGAGTTGGGGTCCAGAGAAGTTGCTGATAAGATGTAGTAGAGAAAGCCAGCAGAGTGAACCCCCAGGCCTCCGGTTGAGCATCAGGAGAACGAGAAAGACACAACGCTGATGGCCATAAGAGTGGGGTCAAAATATTGCAGTTTCTGTTCGGTCTCCAACTCCCTCTCACAGTAAAACCTTGAATAACCCTTTCAAACCTTACAATAAAGTGAGAGGTATATTTTTCTAAAAGACGCTTTCGCTCGTCTGTTTAATTATTGTGTCGTTATGATGCTGCATGTATATGCATGAATCTGTATATGAGAATACAGCAATAGCATGCATATATATTATATTTGTTTATTTTATAATATATATAATAATCATAATATAATAATATATGATAACACATAATAATTATATATATATATATATATATATATAGTTAGTTTGTTTAAAACCTAAGACATTAAAGTTAGCTCTCGCTAAATTGGTTATTTAGAATTTTTCATGGGTAGCATATATATATCCGATAAATACAGAAGCTTTTTCTTTCCTTTTAATCGATTAGTATGGTCTTTTATTTGTGGTTGTCAGGTAAACAGGTGTTTTGTTTTGTTTGTTTTTTTATTTGAATAATTGAGAGTAACCATTTCAATAGCGGAAATAAATTAATAATTAGCATAAATGGCGATAAAATAGATGTAAGATTGTATAAAAAAAGTACTTGATGTTACAACAGCCGAGTTAGGAGATGTATATATAAAACAAAGATGTAGATGATTGACGAAAATTCCGATGTACAAATTGATGAATTGTATTTCATTAATTAGTGTAAAAAGTTTGATGAAAAAACAAAAGTTATATAGTCTTTTCTAGTAAGAAAAGATATTAACCAAATTGTAAATGTTTGCCAATATTTTCACCATAAGAAGATATTATAATTTGTTCAGTTAAATGGTTTGTACAGTGAAAAGGTTGTCTGTTTGTTTGTTTGGGTTTTATGTCATATCAACCATTGTAGGTTATTTAATCCCAAATCCATTTTTATACTTATAAACAGTTCTATTTGAACCATCCAGTTTAACAAAAGTACAGAGTTTAATTGTCAAACAACATTCCTATTTCAAGCTATTCGGTTAAGTCAAACAGTTCTAATTCAAACTATTCAGTTTAGTATAAGTACAGTTTTTGTTTACACTTAGTGAAATGTCAAAACAGTTTTTCGAACAATTCAATTTAGCACAAGTACGCAGTTTACACATCAGAACAGTTCTATTTAAAGCAATTCAGTTTACCATTACTACGCAGTTCAGTTCTATTTGACCCATAGAAAGGACCCTATCATATGTTATCACTCCGGGCCTGTGTGGACCTGGGAGCGACAGCAATGAAGGGGTACTCTGCATTCACCAAAGCTCCAGCATCTCTGAAACCCCACAACAGATTATTTAGTGTCATATACAGGACACTCGTTGGGGGAGTCTCGTTGGGGACTCAGTAGAGGTGCAGTCGGTGTATTCTACAGCCCCAGTTTGAATATATATATATATATATATATATATATATATATATATATATATATATATAATATATATCCCAAATAATAAACAGTTCTTATTTATTTACCATAACTACGCAGTTTAGTTCTATTTGACCCATAGAAAGGACCCTATCAGGCGTTTCGTTCAGAAGAAAGAAAATGAATGGTAGCTGAGAAAGTAAGACAAAATCTGAGTTGATAAATTTTGTGCAAGTAATAGATCTTGTGTGAGAGTGTCATTAGATAGAGAGATGAACGTATTCATTTCCTAAATGTATTGAGTGTCTAAATTTATATTTGTGAGTACAAATAACTTTACTAATAATGATACTGTGTTCTTTTTCGTTTCTGATTTGAAAATAGTATACTCTAACAACCATAGGGTGTCTCAATATACATGGGACCCACGCGACAGCTAATAACTCTCATAATAATAATGTTCTTTTTTGTTTCAGATTTTAAAATAGCATACTATAACAACTATTAATCCTAGATCCTAATGCCTTGGACAAGGGAGGAAAAATATTTTTCGTCATTTCGAGACAAAATCATTAAAAACTGTCTCAAAATAGATGCAACCTATTAATATTACATTAATTTATTACTGAGGCAAGGAACTCAAAAAAGACTGCATGTCCAAGAACCTGATATAATAACAAAAAAAAAAAAAATAATAATTTGATGACTCTAGCTCAAAGGATGCATATTCTACAGGACGTGTTCCAAATGACCGTCAGTGTTCTTGTCTCAGTAATAAATCATTATCATAGTCATCATCATCATCATGTCATGCCGCTAGCACGGATATCCCTGATCCTCTCTCGCCACTTTTCTCTATCGTTCATCGCCTCTGGCAGGTCTTCAGGGCCACATCCCGTATCCTTACATAGCTGCTGAATGTATATTCGAGCTTGTCGTCCTGCTTTTGCTCGGCCATATGTGGGGGTCCATTGGAGATCATCACTTATGGGCTCGTCTCTGCTTCTCGTTGCAACTACTGCGGGATTTCTTTTCAAAAAGGGACAGATGGAATTGAATTGAGATTATTTTGAACGCAATAAAAATGTAAACATACAAATTCGTTCAATTTCTGGTTAATTAAACGATGTTGAAATTAGATGCATTATTGAAAGAAAAGAATTTATATTTTCTCTTGAGTAAGTAATAATTCCATTCTTTCTGAAGAAATATTTATTTCTTCGCTAATTCATACAATTGAAGTAGGCTCCAAGTAAGATAAAAAAAAAAAAAGGTGAGGATTTATCTGCGATTCTAAACTGCATAAAAAATGTATTTTTAACAATCCAGGAGGGAAAAGCTTTCTTAAATTATTTTGTGTTTTGATCCTTCAAATGTTTAACGACAACTCAAATAGTGTCGTCTGCGGGGTCGATAGATGCGTCGATCCCATCAACGTTTGTAAATAATGTGACTGACGAAAAACTATTGACTAAACATTTTTTTAGCCTTTAAATAACCAACCCCCAAAACACTGAATAAGAACTTTCTTGAAATTTCGGATCAGAATTGCATTAACATTGAAGTTACAGTTTTTATATTTTTCAACCAATCAGCTAAAAACATAAAACAAGAACATTGTAGAAAATCCGGCTCAGAAATTAATTAATAGAAAATTTTAAGGCTCTAAAACAAATAAGTAAATATACGAATCTGATTGGTCAAGAAATGTCTGCGCGCTTGAATTTTAGGACCCGCAATAAAACCTAACACTATCCTATTTTTTCATCCACTTAAGTGACCCCAAAAAGTATAAATAACAAAGGATTTAATTAACTAGGTCATTCATTCCTTCTACTACCAAAGGTGATTCCTTCCACTACCAAAAAGACTTTCCACTACGCAGAGAGCCACGCCATAAGACTCAAAGGAAATGGCGTGCGACCTTCTTTTACCAATTACTAGATGCGACTCGTTGTCGCCAAAGATCGTAAAAAACGCACGTGCAGACTTATGAAAGCAAAAAGCACATACTTACGGTCCATCACTGATATACACACACAAATACCCATGTATGTAATTGCCCAGTCATCTGGGGCTGTAGAATACACTGACTGCACCTCTGCAGAGGGGTAAGACCCCCCCTAACGAGTGTCCTGGATATGACACTAAACAATCTGATGGTGAGGTTCCAGCAGTGCTGGAGCTTTAGGGAATGCGGAGTACCCCTTCATTGCCATCGCTTCCAGGTCCACTCTGGCCCGGAGTGGTAGCACCTGATAGGGCCCTATCTATGGGTTAAATAGAACTAACAGCATACTTATGCTAAAATGAATTGATTAAACTGAATAGCTTGAAATAGAAACGTTTTTGACAATTAAACCATACTTACACTTAAACTGCGTGCTTATGCTTAACTGAATTATTTCAAATAGAACTGTTTTTCGACATTAAAACTGTATTTACACTTAACTGAATTATTACATATAACTGCTTGAATAGTTTGAAATGGAAATGTTTTTGACAATTAAACTGTGTACTTATGCTAAACTGAACTCTTTTCAATAGAACAGATTATTTATATAAAAATAGATTTGGCGTTAAATAACCTACAAAGGTTGATATGCCATAAAACCAAATCAAACCAAACCAAACCAAACCATATATGTAAATAAAGTCAAATTTTTATCTTCTTTACTTCGGCCAAATATGGACATGATTTAATAGACTTTCCTAACATGTACACATGCCACACGGGTGAACAATCCTATTTTCATTCAACTGGCCATAGCTGTATTTTCTTCAAAGGCCGCTCGTACATAACATGAACCTTGTATTTCTAATTATTTTCATCCTGTTTGTTATGATTATTAAATTATTTGTTTCTTAATATTCGTTGTTGTCATATTCCGTTTGTTTGCGTACTTGTAAAATTCGTGTTGTTTTTGTGGTGGAACTAAACCTGAAAGTGAACTCCCGTAAACTATAGTAACTACTTCACTCATTCACTACAAAAAAAAGACAAGGATGTTAAAGACAAGAGAGAAAACTTGACGTGCCAAGACTGTCTTTGGTGAATCTGATAACAAGGAAATGGTAGTTGGTGTATTCGTGTACCAAGGTGCAGTCTGAGCTGCTGTACGCGACTGGTCCACTTCCGGAGTAGATGTTCTTACTTTTCTGGAGTTATCAGCGTGTTGAGATGCAGGAACTGGTCGACTGCAGGTTTAGAAACTCGGGAACTGGACTAGTGATGTATGCACTTATTTGCAGGTCAACTGCAGGAGAAAATTGTCACTGCAAGAAGAACTGTTCAGCTGCAGGAGGAACTGTTTGGCTGCGAAAAGAAACTAATCTGCTGCAAAAAGAAATAGCTCTTAAAAGAACTGATGATGCCTTTCTTAATTTAGTTCTAATAAGAACTGTTTAAAAGAGCCTGGGTAATTGGTTGGATCCTGCTTCGTCTGCAGGCTGGAGTTAGGGGATCTGCTGCTGGGTTGGTCGGAAGCTATGCATTGTCGACTGCTGATGAATAGGCTTTGGTTGGTGTGTTATGACCAGAGAGGGGTACGTATATCTCTTTTTCCCCATAGCTGTCTTGTACCCGAATGCTGGATTGGTTAGCGACTGCTGTGTTTATATAGGAGGAAAAGTCGACCAATTGAATGGTTCACCGCGCATAAGCGTAGCAAAAATTCTGTGTTGTCAAAGAAAGGAAGTCTCTCTTTTAAAGACGAGTAATAATGAAACATCTCATTATTCTGACGAGAGGAGCTTTAAAATGCCACATGATTTTATCTTGTATTTAAAAGTTATCTTCGTTATGGTCTGCAGAATTTTTTTTTTTTTTTGAAAATAGCTTTCGTGTTAGTAACAGAAAATTCTAATTGTCATCGAACGGGTGACATTATTGTCGATACAGGGGGTCGTCGTTTCCGGTTCCAGTGCCGGGGGAAAGTTCCTTTAGTTGATGTCACAGAAGACTCTGTAATGGGTATTTTAGATTTGAGTAGCCAGAAAGCTACGATTGAAGTATAACGAAATTTTAAAACTAATGCGGAAACGCCAGTTAGTTTATAAATGCAAAAAAAGAGATACAAAAATGACAACTTCTCGAGGTTATTTTTTAAACAAAAATTAACACTTTATTTTAGTATGGAAATCAGTTGACTTCCCATATTTATTCTGGGTGTCTCAAAATACATCCAACCCATTACTATGATAATGATTTGTAACTGATACAAGCGTAATGGTGGTCATTTGAAACACGCCCTAAAATAAATGCATTCTTTGAGCTAGAATCATCAAATTATATATTTTTTAATTTTTATTTTATCAGCTTCCAGGACATGGAATATTTTTTGAGTTTCTTATCTCACTACAATAATAAATCATTATCATATTAATGGCCTGCATCTATCTTGAGACAGTTTTCAATGATTTTGTCTCAAAAGAAATAGTAATGCAAAATATTTTTTCCTCTCTTGTCCAAGGCATAGTGATCAAGGATAAATAGTTGTCATCATATTTACCTAACCCCTCCGCTCGGGCAGGATATGACACAAGGTCAATTTTTTAAGCGGAGTTTAACAGGTTTGAATTCAGAGTTTTCCTTCTCCTCGACTAGTTACCTTACCAAGGATGAAGAACCTAGTCTGCCCTACTATTTACCCATAGCTGGAGGGAGAATAATTGGATTCATACCTTTCCCAAGGGTATTAGTGCTATGTGAAATGCAGTCAGTCTCGTCGAGGATGTGAACTCGTGTCGACGTGTCCATTTCCTACGACGATAACCATTACACCACGGGCACAGGATTAATAGTTGTTATAGTATCATATTTTAAAATCTGAAACAAAAAAGAACACAACATTATTATTAGTAGAGTTATTAGCAGTCACATAGATCCCATCTATATGGAGACACCCTATATATATGAAGTAACTTTAGAATATTGTCATAAAAAGTCCAACTCAGTAAATATCGATTGGATGCTTTGGATGTGTTGCATTTTGGTTCTGAGAGAAAAGAAAAGAACAGTTTTTCTTATTCTTACTATAATGGAAGCGCCGTTTTGGCCATTGTTCAAGGGAACGGAAGTATCGTTTCAATCCTTTTGGACTTGCTTTCATAAAAAGTTCTAATGGTCACACAACTATCTCATATACAACAGGAAATAGGTATTTTTGTTTATTCAGGAATATGTGTTAAAACAACGTTTAACATAACGTTTAATAAATTAGTTTGGCAGTCAATGATTACCGGAGTGTGTATAATTCTATATGGGTGCTTCAGAACTTTGGCTTTTGACATATTTTGGTTAGCTGGATAAATCTGGTTGGTTGGTTGTGTTTTATGGCATATCAAACTTTGTAGGTTATTTAACGCCAAATCCATTTTTATGTAAATAATCAGTTCTATTTCAAACCAATTCAGTTTAGCATGAGTACACAGTTTAATTGTCAAAAACATTTCGTTTTTCAAACGATTCAGTTTAGTCAAGCAGTTCTAATTCAACTAATTCAGTTTAGTATAAGTACAGATTTTGTTTACCCACAGTTAAATGTTAAAACAGTTTTATGTTAAAAAATTCAATTTAGTGTAAATAGAGTTTCAATGTCCAAAAAGAGTTCTATTTCAAATAATTCAGTTTAGCATACGCACGCAGTTTAAATGTAAGTACGGTTTAATTGTCAAAAACATTTCTATTTCAAACAATTCAGTTTACTCAAACAATTCAGTTTAGCATAAGTATGCCGTTAGTTCTATTTAACCCATAGATAGGACCCTTATCAGGTGATACCACTCCGGGCCATAGTTGAACTGGGAATAATGGCAATAAAAGGGTACTCTGCATTCCCCAAAGCTCCAGCATTACTGAAATCTCACCATCAGATTGTTTAGTGTTGTATACAGGACACTCGTTGGCAGGGTGTTACCCCTCTGCAGAGGTGCAGTCGGTGTATTCTATAGCCCCACCCGACTGGGCAAGGTAAATCTAGTTACATAAAGTCTTAGAAAACACTATCTACATCCTCTGTAGGGGAGCTTGACTCAAAAAGTGAACTAGTTATGATATCAAACTAAATCTGCTGGCGAGATACATATTTAATATATATTTATAAAGAGAATTTGGCATTGAATAACCTACAATGGTTGATGTGCCATGAAACTCCACCAAACTGAATGTTATCCTACCAGGTTAAATAGTTTTACTATTCCTAAACAAGGATGTCGTTGGCATTAGATAACCCATGAACGTTGATATTCCATTGAAAACAAAGAACTCGGAAACAAACAAAAAATGTCTCCAAACAAGTCTTATCTCCAAAGCCATTGTCAAAGATCAAGAGAAAAATTTGCATTTCAGCAATAGAAGGATTCTGGAACAGAGAAGTTATTTTCCCAAACTGTCGATGGCCGATAAAAAAAAAATCTAATAATGACGCCAATAACACGGCCCTTTCTAAATATACATGAGACATTAAAAAAATCACTCTGCCAATATCGCGGAGAATAAGATAAAAGTAGAATCAGTATATAAATATAACAACATAACAAAATGATTTATTATTTGTTTGGAGACGAAAAAAGAAAAAAAAGGGTCTCATCACATTTCCAAATCAACAAGATATCAAAAAAAAAAAAAAAATATCAGGATACTGAAATGAACATAAATTTTTAGCATGCTTTTTTACATTATTATAAAGATTAGAAGCTATCTGATAAGCTTTACCATAAATTATGACGTATAAATCAACTAGACATATATGCATCAACATACCCAACCCCTCCGCTCTTGCAGGAGATGACACAAGGTCAATTTATTAAGAGAAATTTGAATATGAAGGGATCCAGTTTTCCTTCTTCTTGACCGGTTGATATATCAAAGTTAACGAATCCACCCTGCACTACTATTTACTCATTGCTCTCGGGAGAATAATAGTGTGCATACCTTTACAAAAGTATTAGTACTATGTGAAATGCAAACAGCCTCTTCCAGTATTTGAAGTCGGAGCACCATGTACATTTCCTGCGATAACCATTACACCACAAGTGCCTACTTATAAGTCGACCTCAAAATTCTGGGTTAGACCTATATTTGCTGTATAGATATATATATAAAATATACAGATATAGATTACCATATTTAGACCTATATTTGCTGTATAGATATATATATATATTTAGATATAGATTACCATATTTAGACCTATATTTGCTGTATAGATATATATATAAAATATACAGATATAGATTACCATATTTACCCAACCCCTCCGCTCGGGCAGGATATGACACAAGGTCAATTTTTAAGCGGAGTTAAACAGGTTTGAATTCAGAGATTTCCTTCTCCTAGTCTAGTTGCCCCACCAAAGCTGAAGAACACAGTCTGCCCTACTATTTACCCATAGCTGGAGGGAGAATAATTGGATTCATACCTTTCCCAAGTGTATTAGTGCTATGTGAAATGCAACCAGTCTCGTCCAGGATTTGAACTCGTGTCACTGTGTCTATTTCCTACGACGATAACCATTACACCACAGGCACCTCCTTATATTGTTATTGATTACACCGAGTGCATCTCTTCAGAGGAGTAAGACTCTCCAACCAACGAGTGTTCTGGATATGATACTAACAATCTGATGGTAAGGCTCCAGGAATTTTGGGGAATGTTGAGTACCCCTTCATTGCCATTGCTCCCAGGTCCACTCTGACCGGAGTGGTAGCACCTGACAGGTGCTATGGGTCAAAAAGAACTGTTTGACATTTAAACTGTGTGCAAACAAATAACTTATACAAAGTTCAATTGTTAGCCAAATCGGTGGGTTTGCAGAATACATCGACTGCATCTCGGCAGAGGAGCACGACTCTCTCAGCGAGTGTTCTGGATATAATACTAAAAATTATGATGATGAGGCTCTAGTAATTCTAATGTTTTCGGGAATGCAGAGTACCCCTTTATTGTTATCGCTCCTAGGTCCACTCTGGCATGGAGTGGTAGCACCTGATAGGATCCTATCTATGAGGAAAATGGAACTGAATAGCGTATATAAATACTTACTGAATTGTTTGAAATAGAACTGTTTATATGTATTAAAATCGATTTGGCATTAAATCATCTTCATTGGTTGATATGCCATATCATCCAAACCAAACTAAGCCTAAATTTAATTATTTGAACTAGAACTGTTGGGTAATATAACTGCGCCTAAACAAATGGCTGATATTTAAATGAATTGTTTGCGATACATTGCAATACTTATGATATCAAACTCCCAGCTATGGGTTAAATAGTACCACTACTGTTCTTCTAGGAGATGTTTAGCATTAAATAACCTAAAAAGTTTGATATGCCCTTAAACAAAGAACCCTTATGATATCAAACTGAATCTGCTGGTGAGATTTCTGCTCCGGAACTCTGGGTTGTGTGGAGTACCTGTGTATTACCATTGCTCACTGGTCATTTCTAACCCGAATTGTTAGTACCTGTTAGCATTCCATGTATGGTCTAAATATATCTATTTGATAATAGTTATATTGGATAAGATTGATCGACACTATATAACTGTGTACAAGCAATGCCTCTTGCTATTATTAAATCGGAATAGTTGGTTGGTTGGTTGGGTTTTATAGCATATCAACCATTTAACTGTGCAAATGAATGAGCTTAAGGCCATTTAAAAACGTTTTCATCGAAATGTGTTTACAAATCATATATATTTGATACATAGGATATAGCATTAAATAACCTAAAATAGTTGATGTGTCATAAAATCAAACCAAACCAAACTAAACCCAAACTGTTGGCTACGACGACGTTCTAGTTAGTGTTTATTTGATTTTGCTCTATTTGACCTATAGATAGGACCCTACCAGGTGCTGCCATTGCAAGCCAGAGAGGATCAGGGAGCGATAGCAATGAAGGAATATTCAGCATTTACCATAGCTCCAACATTACTGAAACCTCACTATCAGATTAGTGTCGAATCCAGAATACTCATTCGGGAAATCATACCCCTCTGCAGAGATGCAGTTAGTGTATTTTGCAGCCCCAGCCGGTTAGGCTAGTTAATATTTATTGTCAGTGGATTATATTTTTGAAAATGTTGATGTTGTGTTAATACAATACTTTCCCAGTCAGCTGGGGGTGTAGAATACACCGACTTCACCTCTGCAGAGGGGTAAGACTCCCCCAACGAGTGTCCTGGATGTGCCACTAAACAATCCGATGGTGAGGCTCCAGTAATGCTGGAGTTTTGGGGAATGCAGAGTACTCCTTCATTGCTTTTTCTCCCAACTCAAATCTGGCCCGGGGTGGTAGCATCTGATAGGGTCCTATCTATGGGTCAAATAGATCTAAACTGCGTAATTATGCTAAACTAAACAGTTTGAAATAGAACTGTTTGATTAAACTGGATAGCTTGAAATAGAAATATTTTAAAGAATTAAACTGTGTACTTATACTAAACAGATCTGCTTGAAATATAACTGTTTTAACATCTTATCTGTGTACTTATGCTAAACTGAATAGTTTGAAATAGAACTGTTTTAGCATTTAAGTATTTTGTGGACAAAATCTATACTTATAATAAACTGAATTGTGTAAATGAGAACAGTTTGACTTAACTGAATAGCTTGAAATAGAAATGGTTTTGACAATTAAACTGTGTACTCATGCTAAACTGAATTCTTACAAATGGAACTATTTGTATAAAAATGGATTTGCCGTTAGATAACCTCAAAGGTTGCTATGCCATAAAAACCAACCAACCAACCAACCAAATTAATACAATACTTAATTACTCTTACAGCATTCTTCTTATATATTGATTTCTGTCTTAACTTGTTAAATATATCCACCAAACATGGGTTTAAGTTGTAATTGTTTGTGGCTGTTTGCTGGAGTTAGGGTAAGTGGAGTATATCAATCGTTAGCAGTTCTGAACAATTGGTTGCCCACTCTCGGCTGGTGTAATGGCTATCTAGCTTGGGAAGCAAACGTACATGAGTGAGTTCGAGTTTCTTTGGGTGCCCTATTCTTACGGCCTTGTGCCACACGTCATAGAAAACTTTGTAAATTACCACACAGAGTTAAACGTTTGGATTTACGTCTTACCGTGTAAGTCAACTCCTAGTTTTGCAAAGATTTTTTCAGGATTAAAAAGTCAAAATTTACGGTAATTAAAATGAGTCGAAAACTTAATTGTTCAGAATTTGATGATTTCATATTTTCAATTTCTTGAAACGGTTTTCCGAACGTCAGCAATGCCAGGAACGTGAACGAAACCACCTCGCCGTATGAAGTAAAATAAAAAAAAAATAACTAGACAAAAAGTTGTCTGAATTTCTGAGACGAAACTTGATGATTTTTATCATTAAGGGTTTTCGGACTATTGTCTTCATTTTCATTTCTACCACGTTTCGGCCGATATGTCCTCTGGCTTCTTCAGGTATTTGCCGAAATCGGGAACCTACACGAACTTCGAACTACGTACTTTTTTGAATACACGGGGGTGGGGGCGCCAGTTCTGATTCCGTTAGCCATAAGTGGGTACAAATGTTAAGTATTCCTGTGTTGTTACTCGCCTGCAGTCAGGATTGAACCTGAAGCCAGATAATTATCTCCTTAGGGAACCAACGCTTATAACCGTTACGCTATGGGTCCTGCTTTAGAGTTTAGAGTGAATTTTGGGGACTTATAAACTTAATGTTCTTATTTGACTAGGATTACTACTATTATGAATGACTTTTTTACCTGTGCTCATATTCAGACTATAAACTCTAAAGCAGAACCCATAGCGTAACGGTTATAGGCGTTGGTTCCCTAAGCTTCTAAGGAGACAATCATGTGGAAGTTTCAGGTTCAATCCTGACTGCAGGCGAGTAACAATATAGGAATACTTAACACTTGTACCCGGTTATGGCTAACGGAATCAGAACAGGCGACCCCCGTGGATTCAATAAAGGATGTAGTTCGAAGTTCCATGTAGGTTCCCGAGTTCGACAAACATCTGAATTAGGCCGGAGGACATATCAGCCGAAACGTTATGCAAATAACAATAAAGATGGAGACAATAGTCCGAAAAATCCTTAATGATAAAAAAACTAAACAAAACATTAACACAATAAGAGATTTCTTGTATATTTATGATATTTAAAAAAAAGTGTTACTATGACAACAAAATGAACCACCCACCCACCCCTGCAAAAAACAAACAAACAAACCAATAAAATGAACGCTTCTTACAATTAAAAATAAAACAAGACACCCTTGTTGCTATGACTGCAAAAAACAAAACGAAAATAAACAAAAATAAGCTTGTTTCTATAACAACAAAAACCGAAGCAAAAGACATTTACTTGTGACATTAGTGCAAAAAACAAACCAAATCAAAGCGAAAAAACAAACAAATATTTGTTCCTATAAGTTCAATACAAACAAAACAATTATTACCATATAATGCACTTGTCATCATAACAGCAAAAATCCCTGGTTACGATAATTACAAAAAAAAAGTAAGACAGAAAACTTTTTACGATTTAAAAAAAAAAAAACTCTTGCAGCTGTAACTACAAAAAAAAAAACTTGTAACTAGATTAAATTAAAAACACTTGTTACTATAGTTACAAAAAACAATGGTTACTATACGAAAAGCAAACGTTTGTGATGATATCTGCAAAAGAATCGATTTAACCGTAACGATTATAACTATAACTGCCTCAAAACCTTTTGCTATCATAAAAAAAAAGAAACAAAAAATACATCTTATTATCCTTACAGAAAACGGTTGTTACTATAACAGCGAACAAAAAAGTCTGACTATATCTTCAAAAATAAATCTGACTTTAACTTCCCTTTCCTTCCCAAAAGAACAACCTGTTCAATAAAAAAAATATTTCAGTAACAGGATTAAATGCTTGTTACTATAAATACAAAAACGTTTGTTACTCTAACTTCCCAAAACACTTGTTACTATAACTGCAAAGACCCCTCCCCACACAAAAAGCAAACAAAAAACAAACATTGTCACTATAACTATGAAAAAAAAACTATATTGTAACTGCAAAAACATTTAAATGAAAGAAAAAAGACACCAAAATTTTAAAAAAAACCTAAAAAAACATGTGTTTTACTAAAATTGAAGTAAACGTTTATTATGACTACAAAAAATCCAAACAAACAAACAAACAAATACTTATTTCTACAATTGTGAAAAAAAAGGAAATAAACAAAAAACAAAACGAAAGAAAAACATTCTCGTTATGATTACTACAACGAACAACCAAAAAAATCAAACAAAAAACTTGAAATTTAAATAATTTTTTTTTCAAAGCTCTCCTTATTGATAATTAATTCTTAGTCTAATCAGCCTTAAAATAAATTTGAGGTAGCACCGGGTAATGTGCCATGTATGGGTGAAATAGAACTGTTCAATCTTTTACCAAGGATTATTATGATTATTTTACTCATTTGAGAGTTTTTCATGCGAGTGTGAGCTGATGGTTTTCCGCTGGTGTCTTGGTGATAGCAAGTCTCCCTAAGTCTCCAGGACTCTTCTAAGTCCCTTCAACTATTGCTTAAATAGCACTGCAACTCTTCTAAGTATTCTGGCTGGTCTCAACAAAGCCCCACTCGTCCTCTTATTTCCAAGTACTCCAGGGTCTTTACCAATCCTTTGGTAGTTCTACCGAGTGCGCCAATTACAATTGGTATCACCGTCACTTTCCTGTTCCATACTTTTTTCACTTCTCTTGCAAGATCTAGGTATTTATCTCTTTTTTCGCTTTCTTTCAGTTTCACCCAGTGGTCAGCAGGAACGGCTAAGTCCACAATTCGACAGGTTCTTTGTTTGAGGATTATTAAACGCTTGACCGAGATTAAATGGTCAAATTCAAACTTCTTGCACAATTCTTAGTCGATCACCTTGCCTAACCAGTCGAGTCTAGTCTTATACGCTCTTTGTGCTAATTTACTGCATTCGCTTATTATGTGATTGATCGTTTCGTCTCTATCACCACATTATCTACGTTTGCTTTTATTTTAAGAATTTTTTTTACTCCAGCATTAGCTAATGGTTTCTCATAGGAGTTTGAGCAACAGCAAGTCTTCTCAAGTCTCTAGCATTGAAAAAGAGTCCTGGACACTTGAGGAGTCTTCATTTCTATTATTATTATTATTATTTTCTGCTCTCCTAATGAGTTTTTCTCAAACTTTAACTGGTGTTTTTTCACTGGAGTCTGAAAGATAACAATTTTCCCCAGATCTTTCGAATTCAACTCAGTAATGTGGCTGATCTCAATAATGCTGTAGTTAGGTTGGCCTTGATTCTTACTCCAATTTCCGACTCTTCTTGCCACCTTTCCAAGCTTTTGGCGACTGTACAAAGATCGCCAATTACAATTCATATCCCTGTTGCCTTCGCGTTCTACAAGTTTCTTAGTTCTCTGGCAAGGTCAAAGTACTTGTCATTCTTTTCATTTTCTTTGTTTTGCGTTTAGTGGTCCGCTGGGATTGCAAAGTCCTCTCTAGAAAAACTTTTCTCTCTTTTTTTGTCATCACAATTTCTGGCCTTTTTGCCGGAATTAGGCGATCGGCTTTTTTTTAAAATCTCAAAATCCCAAAGAATTTTATGCGTCTTATTCTCAGGGACGGATTCTAGTTTGTGCACATACTGTTATATAATGACTGTTGATATGGATTTTGGGTTCGTTCCTGGTGACCCCGTTTTCTTTGACAAGCTGTCACGTTGTGATTAGTAAACAGAGGGATGACAGTGCGTAGGATTAAGTCGGTCGAGCAGGTGTGTAACCGGAAGGGGACCACGTGATATGAGAACCACGCGGTCAGGTTTAAAAAGTCAGTCCAGTCAGAATCGAGAGTCAAGCCAGGGATATGCAGCCAATCAGAGGCGTCAGTGTCATCTTTGACGATACGGCTTGCAAGGGGGGTGCAAGTGTTAGATGAGGTAGATGGAGAGACATATACTCAGAGAGGGGACTTCTTCTGGCTCCAGTAAGAAGATATGGAGCAAGAAGAAGTCCTCTCTCCGAGTATATGTCTCTCCATCTACCTCTCAAACTTACAACAAACTGTGTGCCCCTTTTCGGGAATAAAATGAGAGTGATATATTTTTATGAAGAAGTGTATTTCGTTTCGTTAATTGAATTTTGTAAATCATGTTTGATTATCTCGTTGATGAATCTATAAAAGACAATACAACACTATCATAAGGTCAAATTTCAGTTTCTTGCATGGTTCCCAGTGGATCACCTTCCCTACCCAATCATGTGTCGTCTTATACTTCTTTTGTGCTTGATTGTTATATTTACTTGTATGATTATTAGTTTCGTCTTTATCATTGCATAATTTACACTTGCTAGTCTGTTGCGTATAAAGGATTTTCCCTTTAATATACGTGGTGCCTTCAATAAGTTTTCAGCCTTTTTTTGTACAGGCATTTAAAATTGTCATAGACTCTTGAAAATTCACTATGTTATTGCTATACATCTTATGAGATAACTGACCAAGTTTTATGATTTCAGGTTTAAATGAACTGCTAAAGCTTGATTGTCACAGCTGGTGAATTTCTAAAATTCAATCTGGACGTGAGGACACTATTAGAAGAACGATATGCAATAAAATTCTGTTTTAAACTTGGAAAAATGCCGCAGAAACGCATGGAATGCTTCTGACTGCTGTTGAAGCATCTTGCATGCATCGAGCATCAGTTTTTGAGTGGCATAAGAGATTCAAGGAAGGCAGGGAGTCTGTGAGGGATGATGAGAGGTGTGGGAGGAGTAAGGAAGTCAATACACCAGAGTTGATTGGCCAAAGGGTTAGGGTTACTATGTTGAGGTTTTAAGGGAGTTCAGGAAGAGATTCGGTCGGAAGAGGCCAGCACTCTCCAAATCAGGTCAGTGGCATTTCCACCAGAACAACGCACCAGTCCACAACTCCATCCTTGTCACAGACTGTTTGACCAAGATGGGCATCAAGACAGTTCTTCAACTTCCCTGTAGTCCAGACCTTGCTCCCTGTGACCTTTGCTTATTCCCTAAGCTCAGAGGCTGTCGTTATAAGACAATTGAGGAGATGAAAGAGGCTGTGACGAAGGTCATTGACACGCTCACACAAGAGGACTTCCATGGGGTCTTCCAGAAGTTGTTGGAACGGTAGAACAAGTGCATTTCAGCCGGAGGAGAATATTGTTTCATTTGTGTACTACCAATAAAATGCCCATACGAAAAAAGTCTGGAAACTTATTTAATGATCCTCGTAATTTGTCGATATGGCGTTCTTTTTGGGCTGCTATTGGAAGAGCTTCTGTTGATCTTTTGTAGGTATGTCCAGGCCTTCTCGGGAGAGATTTCGCCAGTTTGTGGCTTTTCCTATGTCTGCTTCTAAGTTATTGTTGTTCTATTTGTCCTTATCATCGTCGGTGCTGTTTCTGGTCGCCATAATTAGTCCTTCTTTGATCTTTTTAATGTTGTCTTCGAGTCGTCTTATTGATGCATCCACATTTTCGTCAATGCTGGCGTGTCCTCTTCCTTCTTTTCTTCATACATATAGTCAGTCAATGTCATCTCTCAGATTTATAGCCCTGTGCATCGTCATCAACTTTCTAGCCCTCACGGTCATTTGTTTGTGTTGTTGTTATTATTATTATTATAAAGTTGTGTGCAGATTATTTGCATTAGATAAGAATACTTGATGAATAGAGGAAGTGTTCTCGTGGTGTAATGGTTAAAGCGATGGACTGCAGAATCGTAGGAAGTGAGTTCGAATTCCAATCGCGCTATGATGTTCACTTTCGGACAAATACCTTTGGGAAAGGTATGAACCCCCTTATCCTCCCAGCTATGGGTTAAATGGTACCACTACTGTTCTTCTTGAAAGGTGGCTTTGGCATTAAATAACCAACAAAGGTTGATATGCCATTTAAACGAAAGAAGTCGAAACTTGATGAATAGAGTTAGTAATGTTTAATAGGAAACTTTGAAACCTATCATTTTCAAGTAAATCAAGTTTCGGCATTAAATAACCCCTAAGAAGCTGATATGCCATTAAAAAAACCAAATCAAACCTATAATACGAATTTGATTCCAGCCAAGTCGGCTGAAGCTGTAAAATACACCGACTGCATCTCTCCAGAGGTATCGACCTCCCCACCACTAAACGATTGTCATAGATATGACATTAAACCATCTGATAGCGAGGCTCCAGCCCTTGAGCTTTATTAAATATATGTAAAGCAACGGTTTTCAAAGAGATATTAGTAATACTACGACAACAAATAGACGCCTGTACCATCATGGTTTTCAGCAGACCATAGTAGCGCTATAGTACCTCATAGATATTTGTACCACCACAGTTCTAACGGGTTTATGAGGGTAGCACTATGCCTTCCTTAGGGTCCAGTCGGACGTCATTGTAACCTCACCGTGAGAAAAAGTGACGAATGTGCAAAACCTCGTCTGTTGATTCGTTTGATACGAAATTTATTTACGACTACCTTTTTGGTAATCGTTGAAGAAAAAAACAGAATATGAAAAATAAGTTAGTCGCTTTAGCTAGACAGAGAGAAAGAAACCGTTGTGAGGAGATAGATAGTTAGAGAGAGAGAGAGAGAGAGAGAGAGCGAGAGAGAGAGAGAGAGAGGCAGACACAGACATTGATATTATCTTTCTCCTTTTCTGTTGCAGTTCTCGCATGTGCTTGCTCGGAGATCTGCCTTCGTCTCTTTGCGTTGAGCTCGAACTCCTCCTTTTCTTCTTTCCTATCCCGAGTCTACATACACGGCTCTTCTGGTTGAGCTTTCCGCCAATCTCAGCCTGCGACCAATTTGCTGCTGATATATTTCTATTTTTAAATTGGGCGTCTGCTGCTCTCCCGACCAAGATTGGCGAACCTCTCAATCTAGCTAGGAAACAACTTACTACTAAAATAATCGACCTAAATCCGAAATAAAGCCATGCTTGGAGAACCCCTTCATTGCTATTGCTTCCAGGTCCACCTTGACCTGGAGGAATAGAACCTGATAGGGTCTTATCCATGGGTCAAATAGAAGTGTTTCACATTTAAACTATGTGTAAACAAATGACTGATGTTTAATTGAAATACTTGTGATTCATAATGATATTTGGAATAATTTAACTGTGTGCTAACAAATACGTAATGTTCAATAGAATTATTAGTGTTGATTAGCAATACTTGAAATACTTTGATGTGTGCGTAAATTGAATTGTTAATGTCAGATAGTGGTGCTTGAAACTATTTAACTGTGTCCAAATAAAACTATGTCGTGACGCTAGCATGGATATCCCTGACCCTCTCTCGCCACTTCTCACTATCATTCATCGCTTCTGGCAGGTCTTCAGGGCTACATCCCGTATCCCCACATAGCTGGTGTATGTATGTTCGAGCTGGTCGTACTGCTTTTGCTTGGCCATATGCGGAGGTACATAAGAGTACATCACTGATGAGTTCGTCCTTGCTTCTCCAGCACTGTCCTGCGTGTCTGGTTCGTCTAACTTGTATAGTTTTCGTGATCGGATGCAGGTGGCCGTATAGTTGGTGCCTTGTTGGGTGTTGAGGAACCATTTAACTGTATCCAAATAAGAGTAATACTTGTGTGCAAACAAATTAACACTAACTCATTTAAAAATAAGATTCCCTACAAACTACTGACTTACGAATCATATATTTAACCAGTTAACTGTTTGCAAACAAATGAACTAAGGCTCATTTAATATTGTTCTCTACAAACTATGAGTTTAAAAAACCTATATGCATAAAGAATTTTCGCATTAAATAACCTACAATGGTTGATATGCCATAAAACCTGTCCAAACCAAATCTTATATATTTAATATGAAAAGAGGATTTGGCATTAAATAAAAGTAAACCAAACTAAGCTATTTACCCATAATTAGACTGGAGAGGAGAAAAGATATATGTATGCCCTCCTAGGGGCAATGGTTAAAAAAAGCAAAAAAAAAAAAAACAATATAAAAAAAAAACGTGAACAGCCTCGTCCAGGGATTGAAACCGAGCCTCTGACTCCACTGACGAGGAATGTAATACTCCTCCTTCTTTCTCTCTGTATTAATTATGTTATTTAAAAAAGAATATTTAACGAATGAACACATTCAATTTACCATGATCTTAAAAATGATTCCTTTGTTACAATTTATATCTTCTTAATAACGTACGTGTGTAATATAATGGCCGAGGGATTTCGTTTTATGCCTTTGGGTTTAGTTAGGCTGAGAACCTTTCGGCTCAGTGCATGGGTTACTTAGGTGCAACATTAACATGGATGTTCACGGGCGTGCGGAGCAGACGTGTCTCTCAGAGATGTCACAATAGCCCAGATGGGAAACGGGGTTACAGAATGCGGGTGACGTCATGCGCCGGAAGCGCGCGGAGGATTTTGGGAGATTTTGAAAAAGTCAGTCAGTTAGTAGAGTTGAGACCTACCTCGGGAGAAGACGGTTGACTTTCGCTTGCTCGCGGAGGCTTTGGGCAGGTGCCGCACGAGATGTGGGGAGGGCAGATGAAAAAGCCAGAATAGAAAGAATGTGTATCTCTCTCCTTATTTCAAAGAACCTTTAAACTCAAATGTAATAAAAAGTTTCGTACCTGAACTAGGAAGTCGTAAGTGTTTTTCGTGTTTCGAGATTCCTATGTTCTATCTTTATGGACATTCGATGTACGTTTCACACATAGCCATATCATTGCTATGGTACACGTGTAATTCATTAATATTTTCTAAAAACACAGACATACCAACATTTGCATTTGGAGATATATGTGTTGAAATTATCATCGTCCTTTGAAATAAACCCGGCGACACGAGTTCAATATCTTGGACGAGGCTCTTTTCGTTTCCCATTGAAGTAACACTCTTGAAAACAGCATGTATCAAGTTATACTTCTCGAAGGAACAAATTGATAGTAGGCCAGACTGGTCTCTATAACCTTGATTTGAAGATTGATCTAGGGGAAGGAAAAAAATCTAAAATCGAACCTGTTAAAAATCCACTTGCACCTGTTTTGTATCCTGCTCTGTGTCAGAGGTGGTTGGATAAATACGTACATTTGCATGTAAAACAACTTTTGAGGTTTCAAATGCGCATGTCTGTTGGTGCATGTTGTATTGATTTTACCATTTTTCAAGAGTCAATATTTATAGCAAAGTCACCTTTACTGTTATTTCATATATATATATATATATATATATATATGTATATAGCAAAGTCACATTTAATGTAATTTCAGACTAGCATTTTTATCAAGCGCTTATTTTTTATTCTAACGTTTTCTACATACACACGTATACATATATGTGTGTATCCGTTTGATGTTGATGTATATACACATTGAGACAAAAAGACACAGACTATTACCCATAGTCCCCCCACAACTTTATACATGTGGGTGCATGTCAGTTTGATGTGCACACACACACACACTCACACACACACATATATATATATATATATAATTATACATATATATACATAATCACACACACACACACACTCATATATATATATTTATATATATATATATATATATACGTACACAGACACCATCTGAAACTTAAAACACAGGACTCACAGACACACACACACACACACATATATATATATATATATATATATATATATAAGGAACTACGCTGAAACTTTATTGAAAATTGAACTTGAGAAGTTAAAAAACTGATGCTTGTAGTTTTGGTTTTATTGTAGGGGGAGTAACGAGTTTCATATTTTTCCCCAAGAGTATTAATCTGAGAGTAATATTCGAACTCGTTTCCTACGATGTCGCATTCTAGCACGCAATTTCGTATTCCACGCCGCGATGAATCCCTAAAAACGTGATTCTAAGTGACCCAGACCAACAGAATTAGAAATTCATTGTGGATGCAGTATAGTATCCTTCCCAAGACATTCTATGGAGACGCAGAAAACATTTCTAAGCCTCGCCAACAGGTCAGATAAAGAATCGAAACTTTCCTGACCACTTTACTCTAGAAATCGCTTAAGATGTTAAAATTGTTCAGGAGTCGTAAGAAAACTTGCTGTCACTTAGACTTCAGTGAAAAGCCATCAGTTAAAACTGGTGGGAAAAAAACTAGCACAGGGACTTTCATTCAAACGGCCCGGGTTTTATTCCCGAGTTTTATTCCCGGGATGGGAACCATCCTTGTGTCCTGGAGATTTGAGGAGACTTGCTGTCACTCAAACTCCAGTGAAAGACCATCAGCTAAAGCTAGTTTGAAGAACTCTTGAACGAGTAAAATAATGATAATAGTAATCATATTTACCCAACCCCTCCACTCGGGCAGGATATGACACAAGGTCAATTTTTTAAGCGGAGTTAAACAGGTTTGAATCCAGAGTTTTCCTTCTCCTAGACTAGTTGCCTCATCAAGGTTGAAGAATCTAGTCTGCCCATAGCTGGAGGGAGAATAATTGGATTCATACCTTTGCCAACGGTATTAGTGCTATGTGAAATGCAATCTGTCTCGTCCACGATTTGAACTCGTGTCGCCGTGTCCATTTCCTGCGACGATAACCATTACACCATTACATGGGCACCTCCTCAATAATAATAATATTAATAATAGAAAAAAGTCTTCAGAAGTTGTCGTTTAAGACAAGGTTAGTAGAAAATTAAGGGTACTACTAATCAGGTAAACTATTTGTCTGCTGAAATATCTCGAATTAACCGAAGATTTGTTTAAATTTACCGCGACAGATTTTAACATTTAGTAGCCGATAGGATTGAACCTTGAAATTGTCATTAATGCATGCCTCGCCCCTCTGCCACTCCCTCATAGAAAGACCACACCAAATTCTAGGATGGAATATTCTGGAACCAGGTGTCCTATAATTTTTAGGAAAGATATAAAAAGTAACCCCCAACTTTGTAGCTTTCGAAAAAAATCTTCGGAAGTAGTCGTTGAGGACAAGGTTAGTAGAAAATGCCTCTTTAAAAAAACAAACAAAAAAAAAACATTGATTTTCGGTTATTTGTAAAATCCTTTGGTGAAGTATTGTGATAATATTTTATTTTTTGATTGAAGGGTATTACTAATCAGGTACACTATTTGCCAGCTGAAATATCTCGAACTAGCTCAAGATTTATTTTAATTAGCCTCGCTACTCTCAATATTACCCATCGACTTTCCCAATAGACATTTTCTGCCCTGTATTTCACCGGAAAATCAGAAACCTTTATGAAAAAGAATATCACTAGCCTATTTAAAACTAGTTTAAATATAAGACAGTAAATATAAACCAAAAATATGACACTAGAAAACCTAAAAGTAGGTAAGTGTTTTAGTTTGGGAAGTTAAACAAAGTAACAGGACTTTAACGGACTTTAACCAAGTTAAAATTTAGGGTAACACATGCTTCCCTTTGTGTGTGTGTGTGTGTGTGTGTGTGTGACCCGCTGTTCACGAACAGCCACTATGACTGTTCTCGGTCACATCTGTGTCAGGCACGCAGATTATAAACAACCCCTAGGTCTGGTATAGCCACAATATACAACCCATGATAAAAATGTCCAATCTCAATATAACAAAACGTGGGACCAGGCAACAGGCTGGGGTGTCATGATCGACAGGTGCTCTCTTGATAGCCAACATGGGAGACCCGACTGTCATCCTGTGAATGTTGGCTGTTCTCTTTTCAGGTACTTGAATAACGACATTAGCAACCACAACGATCAGAGACCAAAACGCAAAACATGGACTAGGGAAGACAACCAATTTTCACTTCACTACTATTTTAAGAGCAACCCTTCGCAGAGAGGTTATAGGAAAAGAATGATAGAGATCTGGCAAGAATGTGCTAGTTTTCAGACAACAAGCCAAATGCTTGCCGATCAAGTTAGAATAATAATAAAAAGGGGTGGTTTTCTGACCTTGGAATATTAGAAATACACCGGAAAACACAGAAACAAGACAATACAATACCAGTCACATCGAGCGACACCAACCAAAAACAACATACCAGAAATGAACTGGCAACTTTAGAAAATAAAAACGCCACACTACCAAGTGACCCTGAAGAAACACTATCACAACAACAAAAAACAAATGTAGAAAATGTAAAGAGAATTACGAATAGTGAAAAGACTAAACTACCATCATTAATAAACATAGAATGGAGAACACTTAAAACAGAAACGAACAAGATAAATCAAATCCTACCTTACATATCAACGAATAATATACCAGGCTTAAACGAACTAATCTATGCAGGGGCGAAATTAGTGTGTGAGAAAATTGGGATCCCCTCAATAAGCACGAAGACACAGGCAAAACAAGGATGGGAAATTCGACTGGAAACGCAGATAAAAAATCAACGAAAACAGCCCAAAATGGTAAAACGAAAAGATCCTGGAATATGTGGGAAAAGAATGGAAAAGATAACACAAGAAAAAAATAACAGTACAACTTGAGGAAATAAACCAGAAAGTTCTGGCGAAAGAAGGGAGATTAAAGAGATATCGACAAAGGATAAAACAACACAAACAAAACAGGACATTTTAAAACAACGAAAGAAAATTCTACCAATAACTGGGAGGGCATGACACAAAAACATACCTACAAACGGACGCCAAAGAGACCGATTGTTTTTGGAGGAAAATATGGCAACCAAGAAAGCATAACGAAAAAGCTGAATGGATAAATGATATTACGAGAGAGCTAGAAAGACTCGAAGAAGGCCTGGAAGGAGAAATACACATCAAACTACTCAAAAAGACACTAAAAAAGATATCAAACTGGAAAACGCCAGGCCATGATGGAATACAGTGGTTCTGGTTCAAGAAATTCACCTCCATTCACGACAGACTAGCACTAGAAATTAACAGATGCTTACAAGATGCACAAGTACCTGACTGGATGACCAAAGGAAAGACCACATTAATAAAAAAAACCCAAACAAACAAAGGAACTGCTCCAAACAATTATAGACCCATAACTTGCTTACCGGTGATGTGGAAAATATTAACAGCACAAATAAGGGAAGAAATCTACTACTCGCTAACAAGCCGTGGTTTATTCCCTGAAGAACAGAAAGGATGCCGCAAAGGATCTATAGGCACCGCAGAGTTACTCTACATAGATCAAGACATCCTAAGTGAAAGCAAGACCAGACGAAAAAACTTAGCTATGGCTTGGATTGACTACAAAAAGGCATATAATATGGTTCTGCAAAGCTGGATAATAAAATGTCACTAAATGTACAAAATATAACATGAAGTCATAAACTTCACTGAGAAAACCATGAAGACCTGGAGAGTGGAGTTGACAGCGGGAGGAAAACGCTTGGCTGAAACAAAGATCCAAAGATGTATTTTCCGAGGAGATGCACTATCACCCTTACAATTCACCTGGAGAGTGGAGTTGACAGCGGGAGGAAAACGCTTGGCTGAAACAAAGATCCAAAGATGTATTTTCCGAGGAGATGCACTATCACCCTTACAATTCATAATTGCCATGATGCCCCTTAACCACATATTTTGAGAATGCACAGCCGGATACAAACTGAGTAGATCGCAAGAAAAGATCAATCACCTAATGTACATGGATGACATCAAACTATTTGCAAAAAATGAAAAAGAACGGGAAAACCTTATACACAGTTAGAATATACAGTCAAGACATAGGAATGGAATTTGGTATAGAAAAATGTGCCATGCTTGTAATGAAATTGGCAAATGACATACGACTGAGGGAATAGAACTACCAAATGAGGACATGATTAGAACGCTCGGAGAAATCGACGCCGACAAATACTTGGAAATCTTGGAGGCTGACACCATCAAACAAGTGCAAATGAAAGATAAAATCCAAAAAGAATATCTCAGAAGAACTAGGAAACTACTCAACACAAAACTCTCTTGCAGAAACTTTATCAAAGGAATAAATACTTGGGCTGTAATCCTCGTTAGATACGCGGGACCCTCTCTCAAAGTGCACAAAAGATGAACTTAAATGGACCAAAGAACTTGAAAATTAATGAACATGCATAAGGTATTACATCCCAGAGACAACGTTGACAGATTTTATGTATCAAGAAAATAGGGGGAAGAGGACTTGCCAGCATCGAAGACAGCATTCATGCATCGATACGACTCGAAGACTACATAAAAAACACGAACGAGGACTGAAACCATCAGAAACAATACTGACAACACGATAGATAACAGAATGACAAGAACAAGGAAACAAAAATGGGAAGAAAAACAATCATATGGGCGTTTTATACGACTAAAAAACAACATCTTACACGACAAAACCTGGACCTGGCTAAGAAAAGGAAATCTTAAGAGAGAAACAGAATCTCTACTAATGGCAGCGCAAAACAATGCTATAAGAACCAATCATATTAAGGCGAGAATTAATAAGACTCAACAAAATAGCAAATGTAGGCTATGCCGTTATAGAAATGAAACCATCAATCACATAATAAGTGAATACAACACATTAGCTCAGAAAGAGTGCAAGACTAGACACAACTGGGTGGGCAAGGTGATCCACTGGGAAATGTGTAAGAAATTTAAATTTGACCATAGCAACAAATGGTATATGTACAACCCAGCACCTGCCCTGGAAAATGACACGCATAAACTCCTATGAGACTTTGACATACACACAGATCACCTAATTTCGGCCAGAAGACCAGACTTTATAATAACAAAAAAAAAGAAAAGAGAATTTGCAAAATTGTTGACTTTGCTGTCCCGGCTGACCACAGAATAAAACTGAAAGAATGTGAAAACAAGGATAGGTACCTCGACTTTGCTAGAGAATAGGAAAAAGCTGCGGAACATGAAAGTGACGATTGTGCCAATTGTGATTGGTGCGTTTGGCACAATAACTAAAGGATTATTAAAAGGCCTGGAGGACTTGGAAGTTGGACGGGTAGAGACTATCCAAATGACAGCATTACTGAGAACGGCCAGATTCCTGAGACGAGTCCTGGAGACTTGAAGAGACTTGCTGTCACTCAAACTCCAGTGAAAAACCATCAGCTAATACAAATGTGAAAAACTCTAAAAGAGTAAATAATAATAATAATAATGTGATGACAATACCAGTCGTAATTGGTGCGCTCGGAACGATCTCCAAAGGCTTGCTAAAAGGGTTGGTGTCGGAAATCGGAAAATATCTAAACTACAGCAGTGATAAGGTCAGTCAGAATACTGAGAAGAGTCCTGCAAATCTGAGGCGATTTTTTGTCACTGAGACTCCAGTGAAAAACCGTCAGTTAACACTGGTGTGAAAAGTCTGCAAATAATAATAATAGCGAAAAGAAAGTAATGTACCGAGACCTTGCAAGGGGATTGAAAAATCTGTGAAACATCAAAGTGACGCTGATACCAATTGTAATTGGCGCGTTTGGTACTGTCACTTAAGGATTGGCACAAGGACTAGAGGGCTAAGAAATAAGAGGAAGAGTGGGGACTATCCAGACTTCTGCATTATTGAGACCGGCCCGAATACTGAGAAAAGCTGTGGAGACATGAGGAGACTTGCTGTCACTAAAAATCCAGTGAGAAACCATCGGTTTATGCCGGTGTGAAAAACTCGAAAAGGAGTAAGTAATAACAAAGTACTTGGACCTTGGCTGAGATCTAAAAATCTTTATGGAAAATGAAAGCGATGGTGATATCGAATATGATTAGTGAGCTGGAAACATTCCCCAAAGGTTTGGTAAAGGCAACTGGCAGTGTTGGAAATCGAAGATCTTATCGTGACCTTACTAACTACTACAGTACTAAAATCGGCCAGAAAACTGAGAAGAGTCCTGGAGACTTGCTGTCACTCAGACTCCAGTTAATGACTATCAGCTTATGCTAGAGTGAAAGACTTGCAAGAACAAATAATAATTATAATAGAACGAACATCACTGAATCCAACGAGCAGATTTATGGAGGAGAATATTTAGCCTGTGATAAAATCAGTGTGCCTCAAAAAAACCCGAACAGAAATGCAAAACCTGGATGGGAAATTAGAGTCGAAAGAAAGGTGGAGGAATTATGACAACAAGCGAATATTCTCAAGAAGGAAAAACAAAATACAAGAATAATTTGGAATGAGAAAACAAAAACAAACGGCAGACAAATCTACCAATGTAACTTAAAGAGAAAAATTAATTGATATTAATGAATGAAGGAATTTTTAAAA
This sequence comes from Sepioteuthis lessoniana, assembly GCA_963585895.1. Taxonomy (NCBI): domain Eukaryota; kingdom Metazoa; phylum Mollusca; class Cephalopoda; order Myopsida; family Loliginidae; genus Sepioteuthis; species Sepioteuthis lessoniana. Next base: position 33,197,515 of record OY757922.1, on the reverse strand, counting down.
GATACCGATTCTATCTATACAATCAAAACAGGGCTTTTCAAAAACGTGAAAGAAAAATTTCCCAATGAGTAGGGGGAACATGTGTTATGAAATAGCCGAGGGATTTTGGTTCATGCCTTTGAGTTTAGTTAGGTTGAGAACCTTTCGGCTCAGCACATGGGTTGGCTGGGTGTAAGATTGAAGCAGGTGTTAACGCGGGTGCGCGCGAGCGGATGGAGGTGTCACTCAGATGTCATAACAGTCCGAGACGATACTGGGTGACAAGGTGCGGGTGACATCACGCACCGGAAGCACGCGGAAGTTTGTGTGAGAATTTGAAGAAAATAAGAGTCGGGTTTTGGACGCCGAACGAGAAGGATCAATTTTGGAGCTCGCAGGCGCGGGGCGAACGTGCGCCCGATGGGGGCCGCTCGAGTTGGGGGCCAAATGAATAAGACAGCATAGAAGATTGTGTCTCTCCTCCTTACGTCGAAACCTTTAACTCAAAGTTAATAAAAAGGTTTCGTACCTGAACAAGAAGTAGTTACGTGTTTTGAGATTCCTGTTCTTTATATATTCTATCGTTATGAACATTACATGTCTATTTCGCACATGGCCATATTCGTGTATATGGCTACGCAACACATGCACGAGGACATACCAAAAAACATGACCCGAGGCAAAACTATTCTGAAGTAAAAGATGGGAATGGAAAGAACATACTTGAAAGGTTTAATGGATTAATGATAAGGAAAAAGAGATACAAGGACTTGAAGGAGTCTGTATGGTGATAATACACCTGTAATCGCTCAGATCAACACTAAAAATACTGTATTGGAAAATGCCTATTCTGAAGTAAAAGATGGGAATGGAAAGAACATACTTGAAAGGTTTAATGGATTAATGATAAGGAAAAAGAGATACAAGGACTTGAAGGAGTCTGTATGGTGATAATACACCTGTAATCGCTCAGATCAACACTAAAAATACTGTATTGGAAAATGCCTAGCTATGACGACATACTCTGGTTTAGAAATTCACGTCTGTCCACGACAGACTGGTTCTTGAACAAAGTATTTACTTAGAAGAGATTAATATACCCGAATTGTTGAAAAAGGAAAGAACATCTTGATCAAAAAAGCCCCCAAAAGGAACCTCTCCAGAAACTATGGACCAGTAACGTGTCTACCTATAATTTGAAAAATCCGACCAACACAGCTTAGGGAGGAAATTTATTTCTCGCTTGTAAGCCGCAGACTGTTTCCCAAAGAAAAGGAAAGATGCCACAAGAAAACCGGAGGAACAGGTGATCTCCAACAATATGATCCATATTGATCAAGACATCCACCAGGAAAGTAAAACGAGACAGAAAAATGTATCTATGGCGTGGATTGACAACGGAAATGTATAAGATATGGTCCCGAAAATATGGATGATTGACTGTCTAAAATGTACAAGATATCCGTCTAAGTAACAAAGTTCATCACGGAAGCCATGAAAAACCGGAAAGTGGAATTGACCGCAGGTGAAAAACTTTAGCCGAGGTGAAAATCTTGAGAGGTATCTTCTAGGGAGATGTGCTTTTACGATTACTATTTGTTATAGCGATTCTTAGAAAATGCACAGGGGGCTACAAATTTACTAAATCGCAAGAAAAGTTTAACTGTCAAATGTACATGGACGACATAGAGGTTTTTGCGAAAACACAAAAAGAATTAGAGACTCTAGTGCAAACAACAGGAATATTCAGTGAGGATATAAGAATGAAATTTGACATAGAAAAATGTGCCATGTTAATGATGAAAAACGGAAAACGACAAATATCGGAAGGAATAGAGTTGTAAGATCAGGAAAGAATCAGAACGTCCAGAGAAAAGGAGAATTACAAGTACTTAAAAAATATTGGAAGCGGATACTATCAAACAAGTGGAGAGGAAAGAAAAAACTTAAAAAGAGTATCTGTCGAACGAGAAAACTTCTTGAAACTAAGCTCTGTGACAGAAATCTCATCAAAAGGGATAAACACTTGGACTGTTCCCCTCGTGAGTTACTCAGGTCCATTTCAGGAATGGACTAAGCAAGAATTTTAACAAATAGACAAGAGAAAAATAAAGATAATGACGATGCATAAGACCTTATATCCGAGAGATGACATACACAGACAATGTGTCAAGAAAAGATAAAGTATTGAAGATACATTATTGGATGTATTAATACGACGACTCGAAGACTATATAAGAAAGAGCAAAGAAAAACTAATTACAGCGACCAGAAACAGCACAGTAAACAACTCAACAGAACAACAACAATAACTAGGCAACAGAAATGTGAAGAAAAACAACTGTATGGATATTTCAAGCGACAAACTGGTCAAATCTCACACGAGAAATTCTGGACATGGCAAAGAAAGAGAAACTTTCTTTGGTTTTGTTTGGTTTCTTTGTTTAATGGCATATCAACCCTTGCAGGTTATTTAATGCCAAAGCTATTCTCCTAGAAGAACAGTAGTGGTGCTATTTAACCCATAGCTGGGAGGATATGGGGGTTCATACCTTTCCCAAGGGTATATGCCCGAGAGTGAACGTAATAGCGCGACTGGAGTACGAACTCGTATACTACGATTCCGCTGTCCATCGCTTTAACCATTACACCAAGAGGACACCCCCAGAAACTTTATTTGAGAGACCGAATCTCATCGGAATGTAGCAGAAAACAACACCATGAAGACCAGCTATGTTAAAGCATAAATAGTTAAAACGTAACAAAATAGAAAGTGTGGGTTATGTGACAATTGAGACTAAACGATTAATCCTATAACAAGTGGAAGTTGCAAACTAGCCCGAAAAGAGTATAAGACTTGACACAAATGAGTGGGTTTGGTGATCCACGTGGAACTATGCAAAAACTTGACCATACTGTCAAATGTTATATACAGAAACCAGAATCCATCCAAGATAATCAGATGCAAAACAATTCCCTGGGATTTTGAGATATAAATAAATAAACAAATCGTCTAATCTCGGGCAAAACACCAGACTTAGTGATAGTTTGGAAGAAAAAGAGAATCTGCCGAAGAGTGGAATTTGCCGTCCTGGCTGACCACAGAGCGAAGATTGTAAGGATTGAATTATAAATGAAAAATAAAAACAACGAAAAACACAAAAACAATCATAAATAATAAATTAGTAAAAACAAAATACCAATCTCTAACGAGACGTCTAACAGGAGGAGCAATCTACTTGTCTCTCTCTTTTTATCTTTGATCGCATGGGGTGTAAGAGGTGTGTGTGTGTGTGTGTGTGTTGATCACTGAGAATATTCGGACAATTGTTTTCATTGCTATCATATTTACCAACCCCTCCGCTCGGGCAGGATATGACACAAGGTCAATTTTAAAGCAGAGTTTAACAGGTTTGCATTCAGAGTATTCCTTCTCCTAGACTAGTTGCCTCACCAAGGCTGAATAACCAAGTCTGTCCTACTATTTACCCATAGCTGGAGAGAGAATAATTGGATTCTTACCTTTTCCAAGGGTATTAGTGCTATGTGAAATGAAATCAGTCTCGTCCAGGATTTGAACTCGTGTCCCCGCGTCCATTTCCTACGACGATAACCATTACACCACGGGTACCTCCATTGCTTTCATTGCTATACTCATAGCGTTTCGGCCAATATGTCTTTCGCTCTTCTTCTGGTGTTACATGTCAAAGTCGGGAGCCTATATAGAACCTCGAACTGAAACTTTTATTCAAACCACGAGGGTTGATTACTTCAATTCCGTTAATCGTGACCGGGTACAAGTTTTTAGCTGTTGTAAGTATTCTTTGTCTTCTAACCTGTAGTGGGATTGAACCCGCAACCTTCAGATGATTTCTCTCAGAAACACTTTCCAACCAAACGACTTATCCTCTGAAAAGTTTAGGTGGATGGTATTCTTTGTCCTTTTATCAAAAATCTTAAGGGGGTACTTATTTATTGAGTGAGCAATTTAAACAACTGAAACAAGGATGTTTGGTATTTTGTTAAATGACATATCAACCTTCATGGGTTATAAATGCCAAATCCATTCTTGTTGAAGAATAGTAGTGGTATTATTTAACATATACCTGGGCTCCTTTGTTCGATGGCATATCAACCTTTATGGGTTATTTAATTCCAGAGCCGTTCTTGTAGAACAGTAGTGGTACTATTTAACCTATAGCTGAGCTCCTTCGTTTTATGGCATATCAGCCTTCATGGGTTATTTAATGCCAAAGCAGTTCTTGTATAAGAACAGTAGTGGTACTATTTAACCTATAGCTGGGCTCCGTTTTATGGCATATCAAATTTCATGGGTTATTTAATGCCAAAGCCGTCCTTGTATAAGAACAGTAGTAGTACTATTTAATCTACAGCTGGGCTCCTTCGTTTTATGGCTTATCAACCTTCATGCGTTATTTAAAGCCAAAGCCATTCTTGTAGAAGAATATTAATGGTACTATTCGACCCATAGTTTGTGGGGGTAGTCAAGTAACTTCATATCTTTCTCATGAATCGAAAGCTAACGTAATACCGCAAGTGGAATGCAAACTCACTGAGATTAAATTGTTATTGTCGTAGAAAATGGATATGGCGAACTAAGTTCAATTACTGGACGAGGCTGTTCACATTTTGTATAGCGCTAATTCTCCCTCCAGCAAAATAGTAGGGCAAGACTGGATTCAGTTATACTGACGTAATAACCGATATAGGAGAAAGAAAACTTTGAATTCAAACCTGTTAAACTATTCTAAAAAAATTGACCCTATATCGCACCCTGCTCAAGCGTTGGGATCGGGTAGTAATCTGATACGTTATCCACTACACCACTGGGACTCCGCCTACTCCGAAACATTGGAGAGTATAATCACTAAATATGTGATAAAGAGTTTTGGCAATACCAATCTTGTTAAAAAAATATTTTTAATTGTGTCATTGTTCCTTTTGACGTCAAACCTATTGCTAACACAAACACCACATATTTGGGCGTATAAAGTGTGTAAAAGTCGATTCTACGGAATCCTGGGATTTCCTGATTTTTAAAAGGGAAAGCATCCAATCGACTATCATAACAAGAAGGAAATGAAATGTCAAAGTCTCTAGAGAGAGAGAGTGTAGAGATCTATTTTAGGATGAAGGAAGTTGTTTGTGTTCTAACTTGTTGGCAGAGGACAGCATTCTTAGTCAATGGCGATCACAAGGTACTGAAAGAATGTGGTGGGTGGAAGAGGTGAGCCAGCATTTCGCTACAGCTGTCAGACATTTAAAAAATTGGAACACAGACAAAATGGGAAAACATCAAATGAAGATCACTTACCTGCTGTGACATGAAACAGATGGACTCAAAGAGAATAAGTTTTACGATACAGGTAGTATCCGTTATTCAACTGACACTGCTTCATCAAATAAAAATTCCCGATAATATTAACTAATAGCAAAACTTATTTTAAAATATTTAAAATTAAATATTGAAATTAAATATTTGAAATTTTAAATATTGAAATTAAATATTTGAAATTAAAACTATCGTTGATCACTTAGAATATTTGAACTATTGTTTTCATTATCATATTTATCCAACCCCTCTGCTCGGGTAGGATATGACACAAGGTCAATTTTTAAGCGGAGTTTAACAGGTTTGAATTCAGAGTATTCCTTATCCTAGACTAGATACCTTTCCAAGGCTGAAAAACCTAGTCTGCCCTACTGTTTACCCATAGCTGGAGGGAGAATAATTGGATTCATACCTTTCCCAAGGGTATTAGTGCTATATGAAAAGCAATCAGTCTCGTCCAGGATTTGAACTCGTGTTGCCGTGTCCATTTCCTGCGACGATAACCATTACACCACGGTCACCTCCTAAACTAATAGTTACACTCACAACATTTTGGCCAATATGTCTTTCGCTCTTCTTTAGGTATCACATGTCGAACCCGGGAGCCTACATAGAAACTCGAATTGAACCCTTTATTTAAACTGCCTAGTCAGCTGGGGCTGTAGAATACACTGACTGCACCTCTGCATAGGGGTAATACCCCACCAATGAGTGTCCTGATTATGACACTAAACAATCTGATGGTGAGGCCCTGTGATGCTGGGGGTTCGGGTAATACGGATCACGCATTCATTGCCATTGCTCCCAGGTCCACTCTGGCTCATCGTTGTAGCACCTGATAGGGCCATATTCATGGGTTAAATAGAACTAACGGCATACTTATGCTAAACTGAATTGTTTGAATAAACAGAATAGCTTGAAAAAGAACTGTTTTTGACAATTAAACCGTACTTACATTTAAACTGCATGCTTATGCTAAACTGAATTATTTGAGATAGAAGTGTTTTTTGGCATTGAAATTGTATTTACACTAAACTGAATTCTTATATATAGAACTGTTTTGACATTTAACGAAATAAAATCTATACTTATACTTAGCTGAATTAAAACTGCTCGACGAAACTGAATTGCTTGAAATAGAAATGTCGGCTGGGGCTGTAGAATACACCGACTGCTTCTCTGCAGAGGGGTAAGATCCCCCCCAACGAGTGTCCTGGATATGACACTAAACAATCTGATTATGAGGTTCTAGTAATGCTGCAGCTTTGGGGAATGCGGAGTACCCCTTCACTGCCATTGCTCCCAGGTCCACTCGTGCTCGGTGTGGTAGCACTTGATAAGGGCCCTATCTATAGGTTGAATAGAACTAACGATACACTAATGCTATACTGAATTGTTTGACTAAACAGAATAGCTAGGAACAGAAATGTTTTAGAACAATTAAACTGTAATTACATTAAAATGCGTGCTCATGCTAAACTGAATTGTTTGAAATTGAACTGTTGTTGACATTGAAACTGTACTTATACTAAACTGAATTGTTATATATAACTGCTCCAATTAACTGAATAGTTTGAAATAGAAATGTTTTTGACAAACTGTGTACTCATGCTAAACTGAATTGTTTGAAATAGAATTGATTATTTACATAAAAAGGGATTTGGTGTTAAATAACCTACAAAGGTTGATATGTCATAAAACCAAACCAAACCAAACGAAATAGAAATGTTTTCCACAATTAAACTGTACTTACATTTAAACTACGTGCGTATGCTAAACTAAATTATTTGAAATTGAACTGTTTTTGACATTGAAATTCTACTTACACGAAACTGAAGTGATATATATATAACCTTTTTGACATTTTACAGAGTAAACAAAATCTGTACTTACGCTAAACTGAATCAGAACTGTTTGAATAAACTGAATAGTTTGAAATAGAAATGTTTTTGACAAACTGTGTACTCATGCTAAATTGAATTGTTTGAAATAGAACTGATTATTTACATAAAAATAGATTTGGCCTTAAATATCCTTCAGAAGTTGATATGCCATAAAACGCTACCAACCAACCATCCTTTATTCAAATTACAGTGGTTGAATGTTTCTATCCTGTTAACCGTGACCTAGGTATAAGCTATTGTAAGTAATCTTCGTTATTTTATTTGTAGTTTGGTTTGAACCCACAATCGCGATATGATTTCACTCAGACGCATTTTCCAACTAATACAACTTATCCACTGCACCATGTTTCACATACAACACTACGTTAATTTTTTGGAGTTAATATTTTCGTCAACCAATGTGATAGTTCTTACTAGTTTGATTTTTTACCTTAGCTCATATTACAATTTAAAAAAATTATCGAGCTATTTTGATTAAAGTTTCCCGAATCGTATTTATTTCCATACTTGGTCTGCTCAACAAGTAACTTTTGCCCGACATATGCATTGCTTCTTTAAGACGTCTTATTCTCCAATGTTCTTCCGTATCTATGATTTTAACTTCATCCTACGAAGGCAGGTGATTGCCTTTTTCTTTCCAGGTATGTTCAGCCATAACCGACTTTTTGACCCCCCCCCCCTCCTTTCGATGCTCTTTAAGCCTTACTTTAGGTAGATGGCTTGTCTCGCCTTTGCATACTTTACTAAAACTGCATGGGATAGAGTAAACGCAATTCTTGGTCCCGTTGTATTCTTTTGGGGCCTTGACTCGGCCTTGACTCGGAATAGATACCGTTTAAGAGCTGTGTCAAATCTGTATATTGACCTGATATCATATGGGGTGCATATGTTTTGAATATTCCCGGCCAGGCCTTTGACATAGGGTAGATAGAAAGTTGTAAGTTTTCGGGTAGTTGTTGCGCTGGAGGTTGTCTCTTAAATTTTTCTTGAAAAACATCGCTATCACAAGTATTGGCTTTTTCCCGACGTTGAAAGCAACGGACGATTCCTTTCTTTTCATTTTATGGATGGTAGGAGTTGAAGTTTAGGTACTGTCCGCTGAAGGCCGGCTTTTGATACATAGATGACCTGAAACTTTGCTCTAGGAATGATAATCTGTAGTCTCGTTCTTTCTCCATAGTGAATTGTATAAATAGTCTGATTGAGTTCACATAATCCAGTTGTGTACGAACGTCTTCCTGATGAGGTCAGAAAATGAATTTATCATCTACGTATGATGACTTTTCTGACGTAGATTCTTTTTACTATTTCTTCGAAGAATTCCCTGTATATGTTGGCCAATACTGGCGAAAACGGCAATGAATTACCTTGTCCTTCTTGTCGCTCTATCTCAGACTCCATATCGAAGTAAGTCGTTTTCACACAAAAGGTCAAAATCTCCATCTGGTTATCTATCGGGATTCAGTTTCGTTCTTCCATGGAGGGATCTGCAGCTAATTTATCCCGTACCAAGTTTCTCATCAGTGAGTACCTTCGTGAACTTGCTTACTATATCAAGACTCACCATCTGGTTGGAATGAATTGGGGCGTTGCTGATTTTTATCCACGAAGTGGGAAAGGTTCTTGACATATGATGAGGACATAACCGTTAGTAGAGTGATTCTCTTCACAAGGAAGCGGATCAATGGGTGACATGCTGAACCTCTTTCGTTGACAATGGGTCTTAATGGAATACCCTCTTTATGAATCTTAAAAAGGCCTTGTGTGTGGTAGCTTGCTGAAGTGTTGCATTTTCTGTTTGTAGTTTATTTGTTGTATAAGATCTTTGTTCTTACAAAGGATCTGTATCAGCTTCCTTTCCGTCATAAAGGTCGGGTCCTTTTCAGTTTATATACCATAGCCAGATACGGATATGCGAAACGTACATAGAATGTTCATAACATATATACACAGAACATAGGAATCCTGAAACACAAAAAACACGTAACGACTTCTTAGTTCAGGTACGAAACCTTTTATTACCTTTGAGTTAAAGGTTTCGACACAAGGAAGAGAGATGCACAATATTTCTATGCTGGCTTTTCCATCTGTCTCCCCTCCTCAACACGTGTGGCACTCGTAGCGCACAAATTCTTCGTCTGGGCTCAGCGAGCCCCGAAAGTCGACCCTTCCCGTTCGGAGTCTAGTTCTCAACACACTGACTTTTTTCAAAATCCCCGAAAATCCTCCGCGCGAGCTTCCGGTGCATGACGTCATTCACATCCCCAAGCCAAAATTTTCTATCTGGGATTTTTATTTTGACATCTGTGAACGACAGACACATCCTCCCCGCGCACGCGTTAACACCTGCGCTCAAGTTTTCACCTAACTAACCCACGTGCTGAGCCGAAAGGTTCTCAGTCTAACTAAACCAAAAGGCAAGATATATAAAACGAAATCCCTCAGCCATTATATTACATTTACAGTAGCCACCATTGCCAATCAGGTCAACCAATTTGTTGGTGTATTCCTCCTTATCCATTTCTTCAGTTGCAATGCCTTTGTCTGCTGGTTGGATTATGTTGTTTTTATCACTCTGTAACGATTAGTGGGCCAGTTTTTATTCCTTTAAGGTTTTTGGTTTTCGAGGTTTTAATCTATTTAGTATTTTTCTCACTTCTAATCTTAGCTCATCTGCCTAATCCTTAGGGTTTTTAAAGACTGTCTTCTCGATCGGGGATATCAAATCTTGGTAGGGGATCTGCTTGATAGTCATAGCAAAGTTGAGACCCTTTTTTTAGCAATGACTCCTTAGAGGTAGTTAACTTACTGTTGTTAACAATGGCCATCACTGGTGCATAAACGATCTTTAGATTTTATTCCTCGGGATTTCATCTTCTCTAATTTGACACGACTTGACCATATCAAATTCTTTTTGTAAGGGTTCTGTATTTAATCAGTGATATTCTTTTCAGGAATGGAGCCAGCTTGCTTGAGAATTCAGACCTTAATTGATATTTCCTCCAGGGGTTATTGTGTATTCTCTTTCGGACCAGTTCATGTGCTGCACTTTTTTCGACCTGTTGTACTCTCCTTGAATTAATTGGTGGTTTCAATGTTAAGCCAGGTGGGATTAGCTTGAGATGTCGGCATAAGAATGTAAGGTAATTCATCATTCGTGCCAATTTTTTATCTTATCTTCCTAATCCTATTTACCAACCACTCCGCTCGGATATGACACAAGGTCAATTTTTTAAGCGGAGTTTAACAGGTTTGAATTCAGAGCTTTCTTTCTCCTAGACTAGTTGCCTAACCAAGGCTAAAGAACCTAGTCTGTCCTACTATTTACCCATAGCTGGAGGGAGAATAACTGGATTCATACCTTTCCCAAGGGTATTAGTGCAATGTGAAATGCTATCGGTCTCGTCCAGGATTTGAACTCGTGTCACCGAGTCCATTTCTTACGACGATAACCATTACACCAGGGGCACCTTGTCTTCCTAATTGTCTTCACTGATGTATTATACCGGGTGTGTACCGTATCAATCTGAATTGCTCAACAGGACACATGCCACAGTGGATTAGACGTTTGGTCGGAAAGTACTTCGGAGTGAAATCATCTGGAGGTAGAGGGTTCGATCCCAACTACTGGTAAAATAACAAAGAATATTTACTATAGCTTAATAGTTGTACTCGCTCATATTTTAACGGGATTTGAAAACTCAACCGCCGTGGATTAAATAAAGGGTGAATTTCAAAATTCTGTGTCGGCTTCTGAGTTCGACTTGAAACACCTGAAGAAGGTTGAAAGACATATCGGCCGAAAGGTTGTGAGTAGAACAGTGAAAATGAAGACAATAGTCCGAATGTTCTAAGTGAAAAACATTATAAGACATCATTTATGACATTTTGATATAAAAAAAACACAAGTCAAAAATTATCATCGCTTATCTTGTAAAAAAATCAAGATAATATAACTACGTGCTTACAGATGGCCATAAACTGATAGTTTATGAAGTTGTGTTGAAAAGAAACTGAAATCATGACGAAAGAAATATTAGTAAAAAATTAATAATGGCGGACAATACCTCATCAACAAAAAAAAAAGATTCAAGATAATATTACAACTGATACTAATATCAAAAACAATTTAAATAGGATGAAAGAAATACTAGTAAAAATTGTCTGACAATGTTTCATCTGATAAAAATTCAAGGTAATGTTGCCATTGATATCAAAATCAAAATCAATTAAAATTAAGATGAAAGAAATCCTTGAAAAATCAATAATAGCTGACAATACATCACCTAATAAAAATTCAAGATAATACAACTACTTGTTTACCGATTGACATAGACAAATATTCTAAGTATGTATATATACATTCACTAACATCTCCGCACAGATAGGATGTGACACAAGGTCAATATTTTAGCAGAGTACATCAAGTTTGAATTTAGAGTTTTACTTCACTTAAACTTGTTGCCATAAGTTTAAAAAACAATTTATCCTTAGCAGGAAGGGGAATAATTGGGTTTATACCTTTCCCAAGGCAATGGGAAATGCAAATAGCCTCGTGCAGGTTTTGAACCCGGTTTGCCGTGTCTATTTTCCTAGGATGATTACCATTACATTACATGAGCAAATTGGATGCTATAAAGATCGATTCCCATTGGGTTCCTCAATCTTATGGCCTTGTGCTGGATCTAAGTAAACAGCTTAGTAAATTACTACATTACAAGCCCCTCCTGAAGATCTAAGAAGTTGAAATGAAAATCAATCATAATAGAAAATAGTAGGCAAAAATCATAATAGAAAATAGTAGGCAAAAAAATCATAATAAAAAAATCATAATAAAAAAATCATAATAAAAAAAATCATAATAAAAAATCATAATAAAAAAATCATGATAAAAAAAAAATAAATAATCATAATAAAAAAATCATATTAAAAAATCATAATAAAAAAATCATAATAAAAAATCATAATAAAAAAATCATATTAAAAAATCATAATAAAAAAATCATAATAAAAAAATCATAATAAAAAATCATAATAAAAAAATCATAATAAAAAAATCATAATAAAAAATCATAATAAAAAAATCATAATAAAAAAATCATAATAAAAAATCATAATAAAAAAATCATAATAAAAAAATCATAATAAAAAAAATCATAATAAAAAATCATAATAAAAAAATCATGATAAAAAAAAAATAAATAATCATAATAAAAAAATCATATTAAAAAATCATAATAAAAAAATCATAATAAAAAATCATAATAAAAAAATCATATTAAAAAATCATAATAAAAAAATCATAATAAAAAAATCATAATAAAAAATCATAATAAAAAAATCATAATAAAAATTCATAATAAAAAATCATTATAAAAAAATCATTATAAAAAAATCATTATAAAAAAATCATAATAAAAATATCATAATAAAAAATCATAATAAGAAAATCATAATAAAAAATCATAAAAAAAATCATAATAAAAAAATCATAATAAAAAATCATAAAAAAAATCATAATAAAAAATCATAAAAAAATCATAATAAAAAATCATGATAAAAAATAGTAGTAAAAAATTGATATTAGTTGACAATGCGTTTCATCTTAACTTCATTGACAATGAGTCTATACCAGTAAGTATAATCCTTACTGAGTGACCTTGTGCCAGACTTAAGTGTCTTCGTGAAATATCTATAAAGTATGCTAAATGCAAATTTTCACCTCTTCTCCTCGTCCGTTTATATTATCATAGAATGGGCTGTCTACTCAAATGGTAATGGACATTTTTGAACATTTAAAAAGCAATATGAATTCTTATGAATTACGACAGGATAAGCTCTTCAGAAAAGTAACATTCAGAGTAAAACCTGAAATTGTAGAAGTCGATAAAATCTACGCGATTCAATTCAGGCGCTCGCAGCAAACGCTCTCTCTCTCTCTCTCTTTCTCTCTCTCTCTCTCTCTCTCTCTATCTATCTATCCATATATATATATATATATATATAAGCCCTCGGTTGATAAAATAGTTAACAGGCTCGGCTGAGTGTCCCATATTTTTGGTTTTGTGTTAAACCAAGCCAAGCTTACTAATGACAAACCGGAAGAAAAATCGGTACTTTTGGGTGAAGATGTCAAGAAAATAATGGATTCTCTAAGTGGCAGTCGTGGGTAAGAGGAGTAGTATCTTGCACATTAAGGGGTATCGGATAGGAAAAGTCGAAAAGTAGACGTAATGTTAATCACACTTTCTTTTTCTTTCTCCTTTTATGAACATAGGAATACACATGACACATAATAAATATCACCGTATCTTATGATAAACAGCACAACCTCATAGATAAGCAGGTATATACATATATATATATATGGTGTGTGTTTGTGTGTGTGTGTGTGTGTGTGTGTGTTTGTGTGTGTGTGTGAAAGAATTGTAAAAGATCTTCGTATCAACAAGAAACGTAGCTTACCAGTTCGAGTGAAAGGCGTAAAAAGAACTCTACTGAATCTATACAGCAAACCCGGAAGTGAGAGAATAATGTTTACGCACATGTTTATCGTATTCGCCTTGGATAAATATCCTCGCTCCGAAAATACTGACGGGAAATGAACAGATAAATCTGCCATGGTCTCTTGTCGATTGCCTACACTCCAGGTGAAGCGGAAGATTATATATACATATATATCTTCACCCTATGGGTTGAACACTCTAGTGGGGAATTTGCCAGCTACCACGTAAGCTGAAACGAAAAAGCTCATTTTATGAATTGAATACTGTAAGTAGCCGATAACGTATATGTAAAAAGATATGTCAAAAATTCCTTCACCAACGCTGAGAATGGCGATGGCTCTGGGGTAAGATGTCCAACTGACGTAATGTCAGCGGGGTTTCGATCCTATCTTAAAACATCTCGCGTGTATAGCCACACTGAAGAATTGTGATATAACGAAACTGCATGGCCGTGGATCACACACACACACACACACACATATATATATATATATATATATGCAAAGCTCTTCTAATGAATTGAGCACTCTTGTATCCAGTAAGGCAAGAATGTAAACAAACGAGACGACTACATCATGCCTTATAATTCGCGAGCTGACGTGGTTCGTTTGTTGGCTTCAAGCGTCCAACGTGTCTAGCCACATTGAAGAGTTGTGATTCAACGAAACCGTCTGTATGTAGATGACAATATGCACACTCCCACCACGGGGGATGAGCTCTCTTGCGAAGGAATTTACGGCTGCCACTCCCATAATGCAAAGCTCTTCGAATGAATTGAAGAGTTGTAATACAACGAAATAGTCAGTCTGTGGATGACAATATATATATATAAACTACACAGAACAGCTTGTCACCCAAGCAATGAAAAGCCTTTATAGATATACGGGAAAATAACGAGATGATAATAAAAGAATCAGTGAAATGAAGCGTCGTGGTCATTAAAAAAACATCAGGCAGAACAAATTTCAAAGAAATATTAAGGCATGGAACCAACAATAAATTAAATAATACAAACATAGTCTATGATATCATATGAAAAATTTAAAATATCCTCTAGAATACACAATAAAAACATTAACTAAAAAAATGAAAAGGAATTTTAAAGTAACTGAATTCCAATAAGTAACAATTTTTATGGATTACCCAAAATTCACAAGTCTGACGATTTACAAATAGCTATAAAAACCCCAAACTCTGAATAAATAGAAATTCCAAACTTTAATGATCAAAAATCTAAACCCATAGTAGCAGGCCCATCATACCTGACCAACTGACTCAACATACAAACAAACAAACAGATATTCAACTACAACTATTCCTATATAAGATAAAAGTTACGTTAGAGATGACATCCATTTTTAAAACTCCACACCGCAAACAACTGATCACGATACACACATGGTTACATAACGTTAAAACCTATATAGTAATATCTCCCATGAACTAGGAAAACAGGCCATGTGATTTTGGATAGAAAAATACGCAGAAACATTCCACTTGAGGGTTAATAAAAAGATTATCCCTGATAGTATAGAACTAATCCCGAACAATTATTCTTTCCAATTCGACAACATAAATTACATCCAAACCCTAGGAACTGCTATGGGAACTAAAATGGTACCAACATACACCACCCTAATCCTAGCATATTAAGAAGAAAATCTATATGAAATGATTGGTAAAAATACAACAATATACAAACAGAAGTTATTTAATCATAGAAAAGATACCGAGATGACTGTTTCAAAATTTGGAAATGCCTATGGGGCCACAATTTGGACTTACATAACTTACTCCAAAATCTACACACTAAATATAAAACTCACCATTGAATATAGCTTTAAACAACTACCATATATATATATATATATATATATGTGTGTGCGTATGTGTGTATATGTGTGTTTATATATTTATCTATTTATGTATTTATTTATTACATGAAAATGTTATGATTATGAAAACTAACGGAATCATATTTATTTATCAAAGATGAAAAAAGGAGCTTTTTATATAATCAATCAAATTCGCTTGTCATGTCAGATGGAAGACATAAGAAAAACTCAACCGAAAGTAAACGAGAGGGTCATTGTGGCTAACGTGCTGAACTGAGAAATCCGAGTAAGCGATTTCGAACGCAAGTCATACTACTATGCTCACTTTCAGACGGATATTCTTGTGAGAGGCATAAATTATCTGGTCCTCTTAGTTATGGGTTAAACAGTACCACTAGTGGTTTTTTTTTCCTAGCAGGATGGTTTCGGCATTTGGTAATCCATAAAGGTTCATTTTCCATTAAAAAAATAACCAAGTAAACGACAACAGTCACAAAAAGGCAAAGGGAAAGTGTTGATGCATGAGGTTTATTTCATTCCTCTACACGAAAAATTTCTCTCGATAAAAAAGAAAATTGCCTGGCAAAGACTAAGAATAAAGTTTACTATGGTCTCTTGTCCATAGATGAGGTAGAACAGTTTATATATACCCCTATATATAGTCATCCACAGAGGTGCCCGTGGTGTAATGGTTATCGTCGAAGGAATTGGACACGACGATACGAGTTCAAATCCTGGATGAGAGTGATTGCATTTCACATAGCACTAATACCCTTGGGAAAGGTATGAATCCAATTATTCTCCCTCCTAGTAGGACAAACTAGGTTCTTCAGCCTTGGTGAGGCAACTAGGAGAAGGAAAACTCTGAATTCAAACCTGTTAAGCTGCGCGTAAAAATTGACCTTGTGTCATATCCTGCCCGAACGGAGGGGTTGGTAAATATGATATAGTCATCCACAGACAGACCTGTTTCGTTCTATCAGAACTCTTCAATGCGGCTAAACATGCTAGACTCCCGAAGCTGGGATCGAAACCGGTTGACTCAAACGCCAATCCAAGATTCTACCGCACAGCGGCTACCGAGAGCTCGATTCATATGAAGAATTATTACGCTAGCGGCAACCATTTACTTCCCTCGATAGAGAGGTCAACCCTATATATTGAAATTCAACCGATTTTCTGGCCCAGTCGGCTGGAGCTGTAGAATACACCGACTGCTTCTCTGCGGAGGGGTAAGACTTCCTCAACGAAAATCCTGGATATGACACAAAACAATCTGATGGCGAAGCTACAGTAATGCTGGATCTATGGGTAATGCAGAGTGTCCCTTTATTGCCATTGCTCCCAGGTCCACTTTTGCTCCGAGTAGTAGCACCTGATAGGGTCCTATCAATGCATCAAATAGAACTAAACTGAGCCACCAGTTCATATCGTTGTAGAGTTTTGGCACTGTAATCTGTGGTCGCTAGTTCGATCTCCAGTGGTGGAGATTACGGTAGACACTGCTGATGAGACCTAATAAGGTCGAAACAGCTGTCCAGTGTTCCCGTATATCGTGCGTAGGTGTTTGGTGTATTTTCTGATCATGGTAATTCAATTTACAATATTAATTCCGCTACTAAATATATATATATATATATATATATACATATATATATATATATATATATATATATATATATATATTTAATAAATGTCCGAAATCTCCGATTTTATGAGTCGAGTACGTGTACATACACAGCCGGTCATTCAGTGGTCATTGCAAGGGTGTAAATGTGACCATGCCATAGATTATAAGATCTTTTTTGTGATCAATGAATATTTTGAATGAGAACGTTCATTGCTCACTGGTGACATATTTCAACGCAGACCGAGTTCAAATTCTGGACGATGTTGTTTGAATTTCACATAGTGTTGATACCCTTAAAAGGAAAGATATGCATCCAAATATTCTCCTTCAACCTATGGATTTACAGTAAGGGATGGAAGACTCTTTAACATAAGCTCGAAAATTATATATATATATATATATATCAGTTTTATTTAGACTTCTTGGGTGATTTAATGTCAAATGTCAAAAATATCCTGGTAGAATGACTTTAGTTGTACGGGTCAGTGGGGTATGAAGAAAGTGGACGTAATTGTGCGACGGAAGTTCGAACCCGCTAACAACAATGCTGCACTTTAGCCAATATTTCAATGGAGCTCCTGTTATATATTGACCCTCGACGAAGCCGTCAATCAAGAGATGCACTTGCGTAAATAAGCCGAAGAATAGCAGAAACAGGTGGCCGTTATTAATCGATATAAGCAGGTGCCCGGGCGGGTTGAGTTTAGTCGGAGACAGGATGCCAAAGCGAGAACCAGCTTGCAGAGGGCTGAGTCCCTTGGTGACCCCCGGCTGACCAACCCGAGCAGAGATGCGAAAGAAGTGCTGCTAGGGTCAAGAGAAGAACTTGGATCAATATAGCAGCCTGTCCCTGTCTCCACTCATCTCTCACACACAACAGAAACATCGAGAATAAAGTGTGAGAGTTATATTATTTGTAAAGTGTATTCGTTGGTTATTGAAGTGATCATGATCAGTTAATTACGTTTCCGCATATATTCGTATATGTATACATGCAGTTGTATGTGGCTATACAACACTCATATATATATATATATATATATATATATACGCGCGTGTGTGTGTGATGCCTAAAGAGCCAGTGATAGATTGTGATGAAGTTTCGTTCTGGTTCTGGTGGGACAGTGAATTTTAAAATTTAAACTGATTTTTTTTTCTTTTCATTCTTAACGATGTCTTCTCTATTAGGAATAGATAATGACGAAGAACTAAAAATATAACAAGGAAAAACTTTTACATATTTCTTCCTTTTTTTAAAATTCAATTAAGAAAAAAATCAATTGCCTCTATCTAGACGAAATTCAGAATTGAAACCGCTATGCCCAAAATGAACGTCTCTCTGGGATCTTGAGACTAAATACAAAACTCATAAATATAAATTCCAATGAATTAAAAATAAAAAATGCCCCAAGAATCTTTTTTTTTAAAATACATTATAAATGTTTTATTTGCTTTAATCTGTTATTTGTAAATGGACAATACTGGACATTCAATTCCTGTCAGTGATGTGGGCGAAATTCACTGTGGTGGAAATGAAAAACGGCAGTGTGGCACGTCAAATAATTTCCCTTCATGGCACCTCTCGAAGCCCTGAGCATTATGTAGGGGGCGCCTACTTCCTTTCCTACTTAGTGTTTTAAAGAATTTTAAACGACAATCGACGGTGGGTTATTTTCTTGATCGCATTTTTGGTGACAGGAGACAGAAGACAGGTCAGTATTCACCTGAAAAGAAATTATAAAACAATTTAAAATAAATGAATTTAAAAAATAAAAAAAAATAAAACAAAACAAAGAAAAAAGTATAACACAAAGGAAAATAAGAAATAAAAAATAAAACAAAACCAAAGAAACAAACTCTTTCGGTCAGAATGGTAAGATATTATTTTATTTCCTTCCACTTCCGAAATCTTGCCAGCAAACTTGACGGCTTCGAGGTCCAGTTCTAAATTTTCTTTCTCGTACTGAATTTTGCTAAGTACTGTTGCTAAGCTTAGAAGAGAAAATACATATTTTGACACATAAATTGCCTGATAAGTTATTAAATAAGAGAAGTGAATTAATAGCTAGATGTAGACATAGGACAAAATTTAAACTATAGGCTATAGATTTTTTAAAAACAGAAATGAATAGTGAAACCAGACAAAAAAACGTATCCAATATACACACAAGGAAAAAATAGGTAGCTAAAAGGATAGTATCGAAATTAATATAAGCATTAATATTTCAATCAAAAGTTAATTATCGATCTTAACATGAAAAGAAAATAAATAAAATAAAATAAATAAAAAAGTTAAATTACCGTAATTATAACTGACGGAAGAATTTTGAAAATAAAATAAATAGGTAAATAAAAAAAACGGAAATTCAATAAAACGAGGAGGTAACTCTTTAAATCTCTTCCTCCCTTCTTCCTCACCCCACGTGTCTATTCTGTTTTATTTATCCATTGGATCTGAAGAAGTCCTGCTATATTTTTCTTCGTGTTTTTGGTTCACACCAGAAACTGAAAAACAGATGGAAATAAATTTATAATCCTAAAATAACCGGTCTTTGTTTTTTTTCTTTAAAGAAATATTCCTCTGAAAAATCAATTACATTGAGCTCTCTACCAGGAAAATTTAAATGTTCAGCTCCTGAATGATTTTCTTGTCCTGAAGGAATTACTCCCAACTCTGGTTTAACTGGACCGAATAATATATATATATATATATATATATATTGTCCTTCACAGACAGACTGTTTAGTTGTATCACAACTCTTCAGGGTGGCTAGACATGTCAGACTCTTGAAGCTGGGATCGAAACCCACCCAACTTTATGTTAGACTTAGTGTTATACCGCTCACACAACAAGCGTACCACGTCAGCTAGGGAATTATCAGGTATTAAGTAGTAGCGTTCGCTTGTTTACATTTTATACCTTACCGGATACCAGAGTGCTCAGTTCGTTCGAAGAGCTTGGCATTATGTGAGCGGCAGCCGTAAATTCCTTCGCCAGAGTGCTCAACCCCCAAGGGAGAGCATATATATATATATATATATATATATATATATATATATGTATAGAGAGAGAGAGAGAGAGAGAGAGAGAGAGAGAAAGAGATCAAGAAAGACTGAGATAGATAGTGAGATAGAAAGAGAGATAGATAGAGTGAGAGAGAGAGAGTGAGTGAGAGAGAGAAATAGATAAATAGATCAGGAAAGACTGTGATAGATAGATAGATAGATAAATGAATAAATAGATCAGGAGAGAGAGAGAGAGAGAGAGAGAGAGAGAGAGAGAGAGAGAGAGAGAGATCAGGAAAGACTGATAGATAGATAGATACATAGATAGATAGATCAGGAAAGACTGAGATAGATGAATAGATAGATAGAAAAAGATAGATAGATAGATAGATAGAGAGAGAGAGAGAGAGAGAGAGAGAGAGAGGGATATATAAGTAGATCAGGAAAGACTGTGATAGATAGATAGATTGATAGATAGATAGATAGATCAATAAAGACTGAGATAGATGTGAAGACTAAAATAGATAGATAGATGTTTTTTTTGCGAGAGACAATTATGTTTTGTATATATCATATATATTGTATATATTATATCTTTACGTAACAATACAAATGATTAGCACACAGTTGTAAGATTTTAGTTATTTCTATTTGATTGAATTTGACTTATAAATAGGACATTAAAATGTACCATTGCCTCAAGTAAGACTGAACCTTTGAGCATTGAAAGGAAAGGAATAACTTAAAAATACCCAAAAATCCAGAATTGTAGCCTCACTATCGTAGGCATTTTAGTGTTATACTAAATTGCATTGACACCGTCAGAGTATCCGACTGGGGCAAAAGTACAATTAAATAGTATGGGTAAATGATAGGATATATAAGGTTTGATTTAATGGCATATCAATCACCTTTGGTTATTTAATGCCAAATACTCATTTTGTAAATGCGCATAATAAAATGACCCAACAGTTCTATTTTCCGAATTCAGTTTAGCTCAAGTCAACTAAGTTAAATGGTTCCAAGTATAACTATCTATCATTAACAATTCAATTAAATTTCTATCATTTGTTTACACACAGTTAAACGATCAAATAGTTCTATTTCAAGCAATTCATTTTAGTATAAGTCAATTTTTACACTCAGTTTAGATGTCAAATAGTTCTATTTGACTCATTGATAGGAACTTATCAGGTGCTACCACACTGGGCCAGAGTGGACCTGGGAGCACTAGCAATGAAGGAGTACTCCGCATTCCCCAAAGCTCCAGCATTAGTGGAGCGTCACCATCAGATTGTTTATTATCGTAGAGACAGTCAGTGTATTCTACAAATATGATAATCCTACTAATATTAAAAGCTGTAATAGAAGAAACTAATTTTGATACCCATCGTTCAAAAAATTTAAGACACTTACCGTATTCAAGATTTCATAAGTCCTGTCGTTTGTGTTTGTAGAATACGGCGACTGCATCTCTACAGAGGGGGTAAGACTCCACCTGAAACGATTGATAGTTTATGACATTAAACGATATAATGGTACTATTTACCAACCCCTCCGCTCGGGCAGGATATGACACAAGGTCAATTTTTAAGCGGAGTTTAACAGGTTTGAATTCAGAGTTTTCCTTCTCCTAGACTAGTTGCCCCACCAAGGCTGAAGAACCTAGTCCGTCTTACTATTTACCCATAGCTGGAGGGAGAATAAGGGGGTTCATACCTTTCCCAAGTGTATTTGCCCGAAAGTGAACGTAATAGCGCGACTGGAGTACGAACTCGCGTACTACGATTCCGCAGTTCATCGCTTTAACCATTACATCTCAAGGACACCCCCGATATAATGGTGAAGCTTCAGTCTTGGAGCTTTCAGATATGTGGAGTACACCTCTATGGCCATTACACTCTGGTCCGCTCGGTTGTACCTTTCAGGTCAATATGGGTCAAATAGAACTAGTGTCCTGAGTATAACACTAAACTATTTAATGGTGGGACTAAAGTCTTGTAGCTTTAACGAATTTGGAGTAAACCTTCATTACCCTAAATCTCAAGGCCACTCTAACCCAGAGTGGTAGTACCTGTTCGCGTTCCATCTATGGGTCAAATAGAAGTTTTAATCATTTAACTGTGTGCAAATGAATGAGTAATATTGAATAGAATTATTAGAGTTGAATAGCAATACTTGAAACCATTTAACCATATTTACCAACCCCTCCGCTCTGGCAGGATATTACACAAGGTCAATTTTTACGCACAGTTTAACAGGTTTGAATTCAGAGTTTTCCTTCTCCCAGACTAGTTGCCTCACCAAGGCTGAAGAAATCAGTCTGCCCTAATATTTACCCATAGATGGAGGGAAAATAATTGGATTCATACCTTTCCCAAGAGTATTAGTGCTATGTGAAATGCAATCAATCTTCTCCAGGATTTGAACTCGTGTCACCGTGTCCATTTCCTACGACGATAACCATTACACCACGGGCACACACTTGAAACTATTTAACTGAGTGCAAATAAAACTATCAATGTTAGATAGCAATACTTGAAAATATTTAAGCTTATGCAAATAAAACTATTAGTGCTAGATAGTAATACTTGAAAACATTTAACTGTATGCAAATAAAACTATCAGTGCTAGATAGCAATACTTGAACACATTTAACTGTATGTAAATAAAACTATTAGTGTTAGATAGCAATACTTGAAAACATTTAACTGTGTGCTAATAAAACTATTAGTGTTAGATAGCAGTACTTGAGCCCATTTAACTGTGTGCAAATGAATGAATCGAGTTGAAAAGAATTATTAAATATAAATACTTGAAATCATTTAACAGTGTTCTGGTAAACGAGTTCTGGCTCGTTTAAGAATTGTTACCAACAAACAATTCGTTTGTAAATGATATATATTTAATATATATGTATAAAAGAGAGCTGACGTTAAATAAAATTCAAAGGTTTATATGCCGAAAATCTGACCTATCAACGAACCCACCGACCAAAATTTAATTGGAAACTTATTATGCCAAAGCCAGAATCGTTTTATTCAGATGGAATTTGAAAACTCCCACCAAGTTGACATAACACCATAGAAAGTAAAGAAAATCATTTTGATTATTAATCAACCTATGTAAGTGGAATCATTACTGTTAGATAGCAAAACTTAAAACTATTTATTTATATGAAAAAGATTTGGTTTTGTTTGGATTTGTTTTATGGCACATCAAACATTGTTTTTTACTTAATGCTAAATCATGTTTTTACATATACATTAAATATATGATTTGTAAACACACTTTGGAGAAACACACATTTAAATTGTAATATAATGGCCGAGGGATTTCGTTTTATATATCTTGCCTTTGGGTTTAGTCAGGCTGAGAACCTTTCGGCTCTGCACATGGGTTTGTTAAGTACAAACTTGAGCACAGGTGTTGACGCGTGCGCGCGGAGGATGTGTCGTTCACAGATGTCAAAATAAAAATCCCAGATATAAAGCTTGACCAGTAGATGTTAATGGCGTCATGCACTGGAAGCGCACGCGGAGGATTTGGGGGATTTTAAAAAAAATTAGTTGAGTTGAGTTCCTGGCTCGGAAGAAGACGGTTGACTTTCGCAAGCTCGCTGAAGCCAGGCCAGTGGCCTTGTGGCAGGTGCCACACGTGTTGGGGGGTGGGGCAGATGGAAAAACCAGCATAGAAAGATTGTGCCTCTCTCTCCTTATGTCGAAAAACCTTTAGACTCAAAGGTAATAAAAAGTTCCGTACCTGAACTAAGAAGTTGTGAGTGTTTTTCGTGTTTCGGGATTCCTATGTTCTATGTATATATGTTATAAACATTCTATGTACGTTTCACGTAGCCATGTCATGGCTATGTAACAAAATGATCTAACCATTCTATATCTAACAATTCAATTCAGAATTAGTCAACAAAATTACATGGTTCCAAAATTGCTATGTATAACAAACAATTCAATTAAACATCTGTCATTTGTTGACACACAATCAAATAAAAAATAGTTCTATTTCAAGCAATTCAATTTAGCATAAGTTATTTGTTTACACTCAGTTTAAATATCAAACAGTTCTATTTGATGCATATATAGAACACTATAAAGTGTTTTCAGAGTGGAACAGGGAACAATGGCTATGAAGCAGTACTTCACATTCCCCAAAGCTCCAGCATTACTAAAGTCTTACCCTCAGATTGTTTATTTTCATATTCAAGACACTCATTGGGGGGTCTCACCTCTCTGGAGTCGTGTAGTCGCAGGATTCTACAGCCCGAGCCGATAGGCCTAAATATCAAATAGAATTATTATTGTTAAAAAATAATACTTGAAAACATTTAACTGTGTGTAAAGAAATGATTAATATTAAATAGAATTATTAGTGTTAGATATAAATACTTGAAACAATATAATTGCCCTGTCGTCTGGTGCAGTAGAAAATGGCGACAACATCGCTGCAGATGGGTAAGACCCCTCAAATGAGTGTCTTGAATATGACATCAAATCATCTCATGGTGAGGCTTTTGTCCAGGAGCTTTGAGGAATGTTAATAAACTCTTAGTTACAATTGGCCCCAGGTCTCTTTGTAGAATAGGGCCAAAAAAATTAAAACGTTGTGTCAAAAAGAAATGAATTTACAGAAAAGAAACACTCCAAACTTGAATCTCAAGGAAGAAAATAGTAGTCGCTTTTATTCTTGGGGATTACAGCGGACTATAGTTAAAAAGTTTGTTCAATAGCGTTCTTCATCACCTTCTCTTTTTTTTTTTGTTGCTATCAAACGTCTTCTTTCTGTATCACTCTTTCCCTCCGTTCACTTCAGCTAGCGCACGTAGAAAAGGCTCACTTTTTTTCTTCTTGGCGATGACGGCAGCGTTGTTATCGTCGGCCTATTGATATTTATCATATCAGTCGGATTGCTACGACAGGCTGAGTAATGACATGGATCGGGAGGCGTGCACCTCTGTTGAAACCTGATTGAAAACCTGTCTTGAACTCTTAAAATCTCGCTACTTGATTTTCATATATAGTGATTTGATGGATCAATTCGAAGGTTCCCGAAGGTTCGATGCTCACCAGTGGACCAGTAATGCAACAAGTGAAAGTTCACGCGTGATTATATTAAAATCACACTTGAACTTTACAGGTCACTCTGCCTGCACGAGCGAGGTTCATGACATTTTTGATCATCAGACCTTTGTACCTAATGACTGATGACAGCTGATGTGCTCGAATGTTCTTTAACCTTGAGACCGCTGCAATTTAATGACGGCGCCCGTCCGTAATATTTCATCTTATCACTCAGGGTGGTAGTACTTGTTAGAACCCCATGAGAGCGTCAAATAGAATCATTTAATAACTTACTATACCTGAAACAATTTTACTGTGTGCTACCAAATGAGCTCTGGCTTGCTTAGAATACATATACATATATATATATATATATATATATAATGAAAATAATTCCTACATGGTCAAGAGCGAGTCTACCAAGGTAGACGGCTCTTCAGGATTGCTATGGCCAGGGAAATCCTGAAGAGCCGTTCATCAATTGCTGAAATTTTGTGGGTTGGTTTGTTGGGTTTCATGGCATATCAACCCTTGTAGGTTATTTAACGCCAAATCCATTTTATGTAAATAACCTGTTCTATTTAAAACAATTCAGTTTATCATAAGTATACAGTTTAATTGTCAAAGATATTTCTATTTCAGACTATTCAAGCAGTTATATGCAACAATTCAGTTAAATGTAAATATTGTTTTAATGTCGAAAAACAGTTCTATTTCAAATAATTCAGTTAAGCATAAGCACGCAGTTTAATTGTAAGTACGGTTTAAGTGTCAAAAACATTTCTATTTCAAGCTATCCAGTTTACTCAAGCGATTCAGCTTAGCATTACTATGCAGTTAGTTCTATTTACCCCATAGATAGGGTACTATCAGGTGCTACCACTCCGGGCCAGAGTGGGCCTGGGAGCGATGGCAATGAAGGAGTTCTCCACATTCCCCAAAGCTCCAGCACCGTTGGAACCTCACCATCAGATTGTTTAGTGTCATATCCAGGACACTCGTTGGGGGGTGGTTTTACCCCTCTGCAGAGAAGCAGTTGGCGTATTCTACAGCCCTAGCCGACTGGGCAAGCTGAAATTTAGAAAAAAACATTTTCATTCTGAAAAAATATCTTTTTTGAATAAAGAAAGAAATGTTATTGCTAATTCCGTCGTTAGTGTTGGTTTATCCACTCCCCCCCATATATATATATATATATATATATAAACAGAATATGGCATTAAATAACTCATAAGGGTTTTTGTGTCATTAAACACTATCAATCAACTAATTGACTTTGAAACCATTTTACTGTGTGCAAACAAATGAGCTTTGACTCGTGTCAAAATAGTGTTACGAACAAACTATTCGTTAACAAATCATATATATATATATATATATATATATATATATATATATATATATATATATATATATATATATATGATTTGGTATTGAATAATCCAGGTTTGATATGCCTTAAAACACAACCAAACCAAGCCAAATCAAATCAATTTATGAAGTAGGTATTATCAATTAACTAATTTCATACACTTGATGAATCTATTTTAATTTCAAATAACTGCGTGTTTTTTGTGACCGAATCATTGGGAAAACGATTCATTTTAGTACAAACTTTCTACGATAAACCTCCATTTTCCCGCCGATGAAAGAAAAATAAATTCGAGTTAATTCGGGTATTGGAAACCAAAGTAGAGTGTTCGCCAATGGTCTGGGAGACGGGGTTCAATTCCAGGTCGAGTCATACCAAATTCTTTAAAAATGGTACTTGATACCTCCTTGCTTAACTCTCAGCATTATAAGGTAGAGATCAAGGGTAAAGGGGAGCAATCCAGGATTAGGAGTAGCACCCTCACACCTTGGTGTAGTAGCTAAGGAAAAGGGAACCTTCAGGTCACCCTCGATTAAGGTCGCCAACTTTACTTACTACTTACGTTTCTAAATCATGTGTATCTAATATATACGAATAAACCGGATTTGGCATTAAATAATCCATAATGTTTGATATGCCATTAAACCAAATCGAACCCAAACCCTCGATAAGTTACATAAATATGTCAATGCTATTTGTGCAGTAAAATCCCATTCAGAACACTTATGGGATGGCACACTGAATGAAAGAAGTTGCAGGTGGTGCTATTACCGTTTACGGGGGTGTCCTCGTGGTGTAAAGCGCTGAAGTGCAGAATCGTTCTAACCGAGTTCGACCTTCAGTCGTGCTATGACGTTCACGTTCGGACAAATACCCTTGGGAAAGGCATGAACACCCTTATCTTTACAGCTATGGGTTAAATAGCCACACTGCTATTCATCTTGATGGATAGCTTTGTCATTAAATAACTCAAGAAGGTTGATAAGCCATTAAGCAAAGAAACCAAACCAAACCGTCCTCACACGGTGCAGTTGACTAAAGTTCTCTTAAATGGTGTGGTTTGGTTTTTTTTATTTAATAGCATATCATAATCCCCTCCATCAACAAGTATCCTGGATATGACCCTAAACTATCTGAAGGTGAGGTTCCAGAAATGCTAGAGCTTTGGGGAATGCTGAGTACCCCTTCTTTGCCATCGCCCCCAGGCCCACTCTGTCTCGAAGTGGTAACACCTGATAGGGTCTTATCTATGGATCCAATAGGACTAAACTGTGTACTTATGCTAAACTGAATTGTTTAAAATGGAACGGTTTTTGCATGCTCAACTGAATTGTTTGAAATAGAATTGTTTTGACATTTAACTGAGTGTAAACAAAAAACTATACTTATAGTAAATTGAATTGTTTGAAATAGAACTATTTAAGCAGGTACGAACTCATAAGTGACCCCCACATATGGCCGTGCAAAAGCAGGACGACCAGCTCGAACATTCATTCAGCAACTATGTGAGGATACGGGATGTTGGCGAGAGAGGGTCAGGGATATCCGTGCTACCAGCACGACATGATGATGATGATGATGATGTGTTTAAAAATGGAAGCTGTTGGAGAAGTCGTCAGTTGGGATTCAACGTCAGTGGGGTCGGAGTGGGGGTGTCTCTTTGTGTCTCTGTTCACTGACCCTTACAGACTCTCTCTCTCTCTTTCTTTCTCGTGCAAGTGTATGCAGTTTAAACAGAATATCTTGATAATAAAGCGACAATTTCTAAAAATATACTGGACATATTACTGTCACACAATGACGTTCTGATATATGATTGTTAATTGTTGACGGAGAATCCTTCTTGTCTTTGAGTTGCTAATACCAAAGGATAAGACCAAAGTATAAATACCGTGACAACTATAGTATTACGTTTTGTACCACGAATGTTGTCGCGCACTATGGTATTACATTTGGCGTTGGTATCGGTAATCGTGACGGCTATATTGTTACAATTGGTGTCGTGCCAAAGATATTGTTACAACGATGTTGCAGTCTACCATTAAATAAGGGTAGTTATTTGAACCTATATAATTTTGCATAGATTACACTTGTCAACAAAAAAAAAATTGAAATGGTGTCAAGCCAACAAAATTTTTTTTAGCTAATTCGAGGGTGCTAAATCTGAAAATGACCTTCCTTTTTCTTGGTTAGCGACCATTTTTGCTGAACAGAAATACCTCAATTTTGGAAAAAAAAACATTCTTTTTCATTTGTTTTCTGAATATATGATATTTACCGATGGCAATATTTGTCAAAGTAAAATCATAGAAACCTCTCAAATTGTATTTAAATGAACAAATATTGGAGTGTTTATTGAGAAATACTTTCTTTGCAGTTACAATCAGACCCTAAGTCATTAAGAATAAATCGACTGAATATACCAAGCACCAACAAGTATTTTTATCATTTCATTTAATAAACTAACAGCAGAAATAAAACCTTCATGAACATAAGAACTATGATAAGAACTTTCTCTTTCGTAATTGTCTCTCATGTTCAATGATATTAAAGTCCATTTTTGTATGCCAGTAATAGTCATCCATCATTCCTTTGTGCCACCGTCCCTTGTAGTGCTCTTTCATTGTTTCGATTTTCGAAAAGAATCGTTCTCCTTGCTCATTACTTACATCGCTGCAATTATGATGAAATTTATCTAGATGCCCATGTAAAAAAAAAATGAACCTTAATACTCATTTTAGCATCTATGTCCTGTAGACTTTTCAATATCTTTTCCACTAACTCCTTCTAGTTTTCGGCCAGCCGATTGCCGGAGATTTTCACTACGTCAACAAGCGTTGTCTAAACAAGTCATTGATTGGATTAGCAAATTCATCATCCTTAATAAGTTTCCAGATGTTATAGTGACACCATTTTCATGATGTTCATCACGTACAATGGAATAAATGCATTCGATAGGGACGTCTTTAGTTTTTTTTCCAACTGTGAAAACAAAAGCTCTCAATGTACCAGGTTTCCTTCCGTAGTAAACGGAAAAAAGTGATTGGATAAATTTCTGAATATCAAACAAGATTTTAAGGTATCATTTTTTTAATGTCACCTTAATTATCATGTTTACTAAAGTGTATTACTGATCAAGTTTATCAGTTAATTTGAATTTTGGTGATAAATTGGAAAAATTTAGTACTTCTATTTAAAATCTTTTGACTCTAAAACATTTTTTCTTATAAAAATAGTTTATTTGCTCGGCCCACCTGAAACTTAATTGTTTTTACGATCATTATTAACTGAATTTTGCAATCAGAAAAAAAAAATCGAAATTGATCTCTTTTTCCAAAAACGTAGCTTACTAGAAAAAAAATATGGCCGTTTTCAGAATCATCTCCTTTAAATAAGCAAAAAAAAATGTTTTGTTACTTTGAACGAAAAATTGTGTTGATAATTAATTTTCAATAAGTAAAATTGATACCATAGAACAGTGCACACAAATGATTATTTTAGTAAAAAAAAAGAAAAAAAAGAAAAAAAGAAGAGTTATTAAAAATGGCAATGAAGGGGACAACACATTTCCCAAATCTTAAAAGCTGGAAGCCTCGCTATCAGATAGTTAAGTGTCTTATCCAGAACACTCGTTTGTTAGGTCTTCTCTTACTGTAAAGATGTAAAGTTGGCGCACCTTAGTCGAGGGTGACATGAAGGTTCCTTCTTCATTAGCTACAACACCGAGGTGTACGCGAGGGCGCCACTCCATTCCCTGTATTGCTCCACTTTATCCTTGATCCTTACCTTATAATGCTGAGTGTTAAGCAAGCCGGCATCAAGTACCATTTTTTGAGTCTTTGGTATGACTCGACCTAGGATTGAACCTCGGTCTTCAGGACCACAGGCGAACACTATACTCATTTGTGTATACTACTGCCCCAGCTGACTGGGCTGAACACAGATTGAGATGGGATAGTTAAACCAGTTCGATTATCATAGGTGACTCACGATTATGGCCTTGTGTCAGACTAAATCATCAACATATTATATGTTGGTGAGGTATAAACTAATCTAACTGACCATTATAAGTCGGTCAGGAGTTCAGTCCTCATGGTTTTGTGTCCGGCTAAACTGAGTTTAGGAATATCGATACGCAAGGGTATGATAAATATAGACTTGTCAAGCATAGGCTTGTCAAGCTATCTTGGGTTATTTTATGCCAAGAGGTCATGGTGCCGAGTCGATTGTACATTTATATTTGCATCTTAGGGTTCTATCTAATTCAGATAATTGCCATACTGTTGTATAGTTTCAAGCATTCCTATCCATTACAAATAATTATATGGCTTTAAGTAATTATTTTTATTTAATAGTTGTCATTTGTTTTCCAACAGTAGTATGGTTTCAAGTAACATATATTAATCCTTTGAAAACTATTATTTTTGTCGTTTTTCCCTTTCAAAGAAACTGTTACGTTTTACGAAAACACGAATGCAGCGGTTCGATCAAACTAAGGGTGACACTGAGGTCTTTGACATTGTCACTGGATTTTTGCAAGCTAATACATTAGCACCATATCTATTTATAACCCACCTCGATAACGTATTACGAACGTCGCTTGATCAAATGAAAGAAAATGGTCTCACATTAAAAAAGGCAAGCAGCAGACGATATCTCGTTGTTGCCCTGTCGGCTGGAGCTGTAGAATATACCAACTGCATCTATGCAGAGATATAAGACTCCCCCAACGTGTGTCATGGAGATGACACTAAACAACTGGTGAGACTACAGTTATGTTGGAGCTTTGGGGAATGCAGAGTACCTCTCTATTGCCATTGCTCCCTGGTCCACTCTTGCCCGGAGTGGTAGCACTTCATGGAGTCCTTTCTATGTGTCAAATAGAACTAAACTGTGTAATTATGCTAAAATAAGTTTTTTGAAATAAAAAAGTTTTTACATTCAACTATGTGTAATTAAATCACTGATGTTTAATTGAACTGTTTGTGAGAAATAACCATACTTGGAACCATTTAACTTTGTTGACTAAACTGAAGAGTTTTAAATAGAACTGTTTTTGACATTTAAACTGAGTACTGAATTGTTTTTAATAGAACTATTTCGATATTTGAACTGCGTACTTATGCTAAACTGAATTGTTTTAAATTGAACTGTTTCTGACATTGACAATGTGTACTAATGTTAAACTGAATTGTTTGAAATATAACTGTTTATATGTATTTGGCATTAATAACCTACAATGGTTGTTGTGCTATAAAACCAAAATAAATCAAACCGGATATCTCGTTGAAACTATCATAGATTCAGACAACAGATTATATAGCACTTTATGCAAATACACATATGCAAGCTGAACCTCTGTCGAGTAGCCTGGAACTGGCAGTAAAATACATTAATCTCTACCTGAAATCAGATAACACTGAGTTCGTGCATTTTAAACAAGATGGAGCCATCTCCACATTAAGTGGAAATTAGAGCAGACAAGTTCACATACCTCGTTAGCCTTATCTCATCTACTAAAAGGGATGTAGTCATACGCAGAGGAAAGACATGGACAGGTTATCGTCATTTTGAAATCAGATTTATTTGATAAAAGGGAAAATCTTCCACGTTGTAACCGTAGCAGTACGACTGTATTTATCAAATAGATTCGTTTAAAATGATTCTTATTTACAAAGAACACTTGATACCATATAACAGTAAATTAGATATGATTTAATATCACACAGAGAACACTAAACGGTTTCAAGTATTGCCATCCAGCACTAATAATTCTATTCAACACTACTCATTTGTTAGCACACGTTTAAATTGTTTAAAGCACCGCTATGAAATATTAATTGTTCGATTCAATCTTTTGTATGCATACATTATATTTTTCGAAGTATAGTGGATTTTTACACAGTTTTATTTGGCTCAGAGATGGGACCCTTACAAGTACTTCCAATCTGACTCGGACTGGAACTGGAAGGAATAGCAATGAAGGGGTACTCCAAATTCCCCAAAGCTACAGAACTGTGCCTTATCAACAGAATTTTAGTGCCATATCCAAGACACTCTTGCGCAGTCTGCAGAGAGGTAAAACCCCACCTCCCAACAAGTGTCTTGATATGACACTAAACAATCTGATAGTGGAGTTCCAGTTATGCTGGAGCTTTGGAGAATGCAAACTACTCCTTCATTGCCATCGCTCCAAGGTCCACTCTGACACGGAGTGGTATCACCTGACAGGGTCCTATCTATGGGTCAAGAAGAACTAAACTGTGTACTTACACTAAACTGAATTGTTTGAAATAGGACTGTTTTGATATTTAAACTGCGTACTTATGCTGAGTTGGATTACTTGAAATAGAATTGTTTTGACATTTAAACGGCGTACTTATGCTAAACTGAGTTGTTTGAAATAGAACTGCTTTTGTATGCTAAACTGAATTGTTTAAGATAGAACTGTTTTGACATTTAACTAAAGGTACTATTTACCCAACCCCTCCGCTCGGGCAGGATATGACACAAGGTCAATTTTTAAGCGGAGTTTAACAGGTTTGAATTCAGAGTTTTCCTTCTCCTAGACTAGTTGCCTCACCAAGGCTGAAGAACCTAGTCCGTCCTACTATTTACCTATAGCTGGAGGGAGAATAAGGGGGTTCATACCTTTCCCAAGGGTATTTGCCCGAAAGTGAACGTAATAGCGCGACTGGAGTACGAACTCGCGGACTACGATTCCGCAGTTCATCGTTTTAACCACTACACCACGATGACACCCCCTAACATTAACTAAAGGTAAACAAAATCTATACTTATACTAAGCTGATTTTTTAAAATTACGACAGCTTGACTAAACTTAATAGCTTGAAATAGAAATTCTTTTGATCTGATAAGGCATTATATTTCCAAAGTACACTATTAGGGGTACCTCGGATGGTGTAATGGTTAGCAAGCTGTCCGAGCAAACCTACACACGTGAGTTCGAGTTTCATTGTCTGCCCCAATCATTTGGCCTTGTGCCACACCTGAGTAAAATTCTTAGTAAATTAGTACATTATTCTATTAACAAAAATCCTATTGGTTAGAAGACTTAGTCCTTGAAATTTGTCTTGACAGTAAATTATCTCTTTGTAGAGAAATACTGAAAAATATCTATCATAATTAGAAATTCCATTGATTATTTTGAAAGTCCCAAATAGATCACAGCACATTCTTCTTTCTGATAAAGGAGTTAATTTTCATTTCTATAATCTCTTTATAAATCTGTAAATTTTAACTTTTTTAAAACTAAATTTCTTACTCTTCTTTGTATGTCCTCCAATCTCAATATTAAACTCCAGTTTCCATGTCAAGACACTAAAGCGCAAGTCTGAATACAATATTCTCGACGAAATCTAATTAGGGTTGTGTTTTGTGTTATTTGAAATAGAACTGCTTATTTGTATAATAATTGATTTGGCATTAAATAACCGACAAAGGCTAATATACCATAAACCTAAACAAACAAACCAAACCAAGACACTCGTTAGGAGTGGAGTCTCACCACCGTGCAGAGATGCTGTTGCAGTATTCTATAGTTCCTTCCCCAGCCGACTGAGCTACCACCATAATATAGGATCTCTGTTGGGAATGTAAAGTATGAAGAAAGCTTATAAACGAAGGTTGACAAAAGGCTACGTAAGCAAGACCCATTGTGATACTCTGTGGGTATTTATATTCGGTAAAACGAATTCCTCGAGGGTACTCTCCCGACTGGAAAATGTGTTCTTGCTGGTGCATGTGTTGATCTATACCGTTTATGAAAAACTGGAATTTTCCGTTCAACTCGGAAGAAAAAACGGAAACTGTCTGAAGGAATCTGTGATTACAATTTCTAAAACTATCTTTAGTGGGAGACTTCATTCCTTCCGGGTGAATTAGGCACCCGTTCAAGATCGATGAACATATCGATCAAAAACAGAATAACAGGTTCTGGAATATTTGTGCGTAAAACTCGTCGAAGAATGGTTTCTAAGCCACGCCATCAAAACAAGGATTCCTGTCTGCTATTGTAAAGAAAACGGAAAGAAAAGAAAAGGTTAAAATTATTGATTTAATGAGAAAATAAAAACCTCGTGTCGATGTAGCTACGAACGACTATAACAATGTTTTTTTTGTAAATCAACCTTCGTGGGTTATTTGATGCTAAATAAATCCTTGTAGAAGAACAAAAGTGGTACTATTCAACCCATAGCTGGGTGGATAAGGAGGATCATACCTTTCCCATCGATATTAGTCAGAAAATGAACGTAATAGGGATTTGAACTCGCTTACTAATATTCCACAGTCCAGCACGTTGACTACCAGGCCATGGTGTCTACGATTTCTGCTGCACATAACTTTACTGCAATCATCATCATCATCATGTTGCGCCATCCTCACGGATATATCTGACCCTCTCTCGCCACCCTTCTCTCTCGTCCATTGCTTCCAGATGGTCTTCAGGGATACATCTCGTATCGGCACAGAGCTGCTGTATGTAGTTTCTAGCTAGTCGTCCTGCCTTTGCTCGTCCATGTGAAGGGGTCCACAGGAGTACATCACTAATGAATTTGGCCTTACTTTTCCAGCAGTGTCCTGCACGTCTGGTTCGTCTAACTTTGATAGTTTTCGTGATGAGTGGTAAATGGCCGTACAGCTACTGCTTTGTGGGGTGCTATCCCCAGGAGTTGTTCAATATTGCTCGCAGCATTCTTGTGTAGTTGCCGTCAAGCTTTTTCTCCATAAGTTTAGTTAGTATCCACATAGTGCATCCATATAGCAGTATCGATACGACCGCTGATGGGAAGAAACTGCATTTTATTTAATCGGTCAGGTAATAATTTTATTCTTGTTGCACTGTTTCTTGCAGAATGTCCAGCTGATAAAAATGTCCGTTATTTCTGTGGTAATATAAAATATATTATAAAGAAATGTAATAATTGTATTTAACATCCAGATTCAAGAAAATTTTCTTGATGAACGGGTCACATCTAGAAATTAACCCGCTATATGTCATATTTATTTAGGCTTTCCTTTCTGCGATTTGTAAAACAGCGACTTAGAGACGATTGATGATTATAAAATATGGAGGACTGGAACGTAAACATTTTGTAAAAAAAAATTAAAAAAATAACGAAAGAAACTTACTTTGATCTGGATGGTGAATATACATATAGCCATCCATAAACAGACAGTCTCGTTGAATAACTAATTTTTCAGTTTGGCAAGATTAGCAGGACGCTTCAAGCTAGGACCGAAACCCGCCCAACTTTACGTTATACTACGTTACCTGGGCAATTATGACGCATTATATATTTGTTTCGTTTGTCTACATTTTGTGTTACCGAATACCGGAGTGCTCAGTTCGTCAGAAGAGCTTTGCATTACGCGAGTGGCAGCCGTTAATTCCTTCGGCGGAATGCTCAACCCCTGTCATCCACAGACAGACTGTTTCGTTGTATCACAACTCTTCAAATTTTTTGTTCGATAAAGGGCGAAATATCAAAATTACTGAATCCTTTGTCAGCTTTGGTTTATCCACTTTTCCACTTATTTTTATCATCCTGTCAGATTTACCAAAATATACCATTTCATCATTATCATCATCATATATATATATATATATATATATATATTTGTGCGTGTGTGTGTGTGTGTGTGTGTTTGAATAGCATAGACAGGGTTCAACGGTGTTAGGTGACTCGCTGGTCTGATAATCGGATCGGGGTGAGACTGACAGTCACCAAGCGTCGTTGACTCTCAGCCTGCGTTCACCGAACTCAGATACTTTTTCACCAATATTGAACACTTTATAAGCCAAGTATATATATATATATATATATATATATATATATATATATATATATATATATACTAATCTGTTCTGATAAGATTAGCAGCAATTTTTAATCTTATTATTTGTCTAAGTTATATAGGAAAAATCATCATAAATATGTATTATCGTTCATAAACAAATACACTTCTAACAATTATTTTAGTAAAATGTATATTTTATTACAAACCAAATATATCAGATTTAGTTGGCTGGGTTTTATGGCATATCAACGCTTGTACGTTATTTAATGCCAAGTTCTCTTTATATATATATATATATATATATATATATGATTTGGTTTGGTTGAGTTTTTTGACATATCAACCTTTGTAGTTTATTTAATGCTCAATCCTCTTTATACGTACATATTAAATATATAGGATTTGATTTTGTTTGGTTTTATGGCATATCAACGCATGTAGGTTATTTAATGCCAAATCCTCTTTATACGTACATATTAAATATATAGGATTTGATTTTGTTGGGTTTTATGGCATATCAACGCTTGTAGGTTATTTAATGCCAAATCCTCTTTATACGTACATATTAAATATATTGGATTTGATTTTGTTGGGTTTTATGGCATATCAACGCTTGTAGGTTATTTAATGCCAAATCCTCTTTATACGTACATATTAAATATATTGGATTTGGTTTTGTTGGGTTTTATGGCATATCAACGCTTGTAGGTTATTTGATGCCAAATCCTCTTTATACGTACATATCAAATATATAGGATTTAGTTTTGTTGGGTTTTATGGTGTATCAACGCTTGTAGGTTATTTAATGCCAAATCCTCTTCATACTGTGACGGCAAATCGACTAAAATCCCAAAACGGGACTTTATTTTCGCACGTGTGAAGACGGGGCAGGTTGGCACTTGATCCCCTATAGAATAAGTCCTCGTTCAGAGTTTTTCTCTCAGGCATATAAGACCAGGCATATTACGTGAGGGATTAATTTAGGGCCAGACTGACCGCCGCTGGCAAGGGGTTCCAAATTTCACACTATCCACACACCCACCAGGTCGCTTTCTTCCTCCCCTAGACAATGGAGGATATGAGCCTGTAGGTTTTAATCGTAATAATATTATATTGTAGTAGTCGGCAACTCCGGTTTCCCGTGTGATATTTTTAAGGAATTAATAGGACAACTCTAAGCAAGATAACATAAGGTGAATAGAAGCTGAAAAGGAAGCATGAGGTAACAAATTCGTAGAAGATACGGTTAAAAACAATTTCGACCAGGTGGTAACATTAAAATGCATGAATCCTTTACTGTACAAAGAGATACACTTTCAAAGTGTCAAATATATATAATGAATTGAACAGTCCATGGACATAAATGTCTTTCTTCTTTTTTGTTCTTTCGTTTCTTCAAATTGAGAGTGAGAGAGAGAGAGAGAGAGAGAGAGAGAGGTATATAAAATTTGGGTATAAAGGAGAAATAGCCCCAAAGTTACTTATCTTATTTTTCGACGGGGTTCCATTGGAGAATCTTTCTTCTTTCACGGGCTAATAGACTTTATTCTATTTTTTTAGACTGGCTTGAAGAACCTGGGGTCCCTCGTGTCTCAGATATTCTACATCCCGAGCCAAGTGGGATAGGGTTTTATTAATATTTCTTGTGGAACTGACAAACATTTTCTTAATAAAAAAAATACATTATTTTCCACCGAAGTTAGAGATAACGGATTTCCTTTTTATTTTTAGGGGGACATTACACTCTGAAAATTCATACTATTCGATGTTATTTCTTACTAAATTAAAAAAAAAATTGGTTCAGTGATTTTGGTACACACATGAGTACTGAGATCATGTGAGCAAGTGATCTCGAAGAATTCTTATCT
Source organism: Sepioteuthis lessoniana (assembly GCA_963585895.1). NCBI lineage: Eukaryota > Metazoa > Mollusca > Cephalopoda > Myopsida > Loliginidae > Sepioteuthis > Sepioteuthis lessoniana. Next base: position 33,159,165 of record OY757922.1, on the reverse strand, counting down.
TTTGTGTCATGCTCTATGAAACAAGTGTCTCGATTTTGCCTCTGTTTAATTAGGGTGATATTTTTGTAGAAAATCATCTTCTTCCGGTCTGATCTGCAGCGAAAACGTCTTCGTTCATTGTATTACGATATTCGATCAAGAAAAATACAAAGAAATAATAAAAGAAGAAACGTAATATCAATACAGTTTATAATGACTGATAATAATGATTGTGAAGTCCCCAATGTCTCTAAGAAGCGAGTAGAATGTAAATATCAGCTTGAAATAAGAAACTATCTATTGTACATTGCCATAGATAGTATCATCAACGAGATATTCTGGACAAAGCAGTATAAACAAGTTAATATGGCACAATTTTAGTACGAAACTATAATAAAATTCATGTGACATTGTTATCGTAGATCTTAGAGGTGCCTGTGGTGTAATGGTTATCGTCGTAGGAAAGGGACACGGCGACTCGAGTTCAAATCCTGGACGAGGCTGATTGCATTTCACATAGCACTAATACCCTTAGGAAAGGTATGAATCCAATTATTCTCCCTCCAGCTATGGGGAAATAGTAGGACAGACTAGGTTCTTCAGCCTTGGTGAGAGAACTAGTTTAGGTGAAGGAAAAATCTGAATTCAAACCTGTTAAACTCCGCTTAAAAATCGACCTTGTGTCATATCCTGCCCGAGCGGAGGAGTTGGTAAATAAGGTTATCGTAGATCTTAGGAACTCTGACAAATCCATAGTCACAGTATTTTAGCATATCCGTGTTGGTCTGGTCAAATTTTAGGTACTGTAGCACAGTCGGCTGGGGCTGTAGAATACACGAACTACATCTCTGCAGAGGGGTAAGATTCCCCGACTGGGTGTCCTGGATATGACACAAAGCAATCAGATAGTGAGGCTGCAGTAATGTTGGATATTTAGGGAATTCGGAGTACCCCTTTATTGCCATCGCTCCTTGGTCTATTCTGGTCGGAGAGGTAGCACCTGAAATAGTCCCATCTATAGGTCGAATAGAACTGTTTGAAATTTTAAACTGTCACCTTATCCTTAACTGAATTGTTTTTATATTTAACTGTGTGTAAGTATTATATACCCACGATAATAATTTCAGTCACAACTTTACATATACATATGCAAAAACACAGGCGGCAGCATCAAATACACAGGCGATTCCGTTGTTCAGGTACGAAAGTTTATTAACTTCTTGACTTCTGAGTTCGTTTCTTCGACACGAGGAGAGAGAGAGAGAGAGAGATACAATTCTTAAAAATCTTTCGTATCATACTATGCTAACAAAACTCAAACGCTCGGTACATCTCCTGGAGTTTTAGATCTCCTTTCATCTTCGCCGGTCGCGACCCGAATAACTTAACCGTATGCCTCAACGGTCGAAACCCCAATTTCTCAACACCATGGTCGGAACTCAACTTCTACTGTTCGCCTACATGGCCCAAGTCGACTACCAACTCGACTGGTCCCCATTCGACAACCAACTGGACTGGTCCTCAGTAAACTACCTACTCGACTTGCCCACAGCCAAGATCTAACTCGACTGGCCCACAGTAAAATCCCAACTGACGTGTTTTTCAAAATACCCAAATTCTTAGCCCATCGCTTGCGGGCATGACGTCATTCACACTCCAGTTACATTTCCTATCTGGGGTTTATTATGACAATTGTGTCATAGCCTCTGCGCGCGAGCGTAAACTATACTCAATGTCTGTGCACCTGAACTAAGAGCCGAATAGTTCAAAGCCCAACCAAACTGAATGATAAAATATAATTAACGAAAAATGATTAATATAAAAAAATTATTCCGTAATTATATTACATAAACAAATGACTGATGCTTAATTAAATTATTAGTGATACATAGCAATACTTGAAAACATTGAACTGTTTGCAAACAAATGATTAATAGTAAATTGAAGTATTCGTATTACATAGAAATAAGGGAAACTATTTAACGGTTGGAAAAATGAATTTAGGCTCGTTTAAAAATATTATCAACAAAATATGTTAAGAATTCATATATTTAATATATATACACATATTTAACAACCCCTCAGCTCGTGCAGGATATGACACAAGGTCAGTTTTTTAAGCGGGGTTTAACAGGTTTGAATTCAGAGTTTTCCTTCTCCTAGACTAATTGCCTCACCAAGGCTGAAGAACGCAGTCTGTCCTACTATTTACCCATAGCTGGAGGGAGAATAATTGGATTCATACTTTTCCCAAGGGTATTAGTGCAATGTGAAATGCAATCAGTCTCGTTCAGGATTTGAACACGTGTCGCCGTGTCCATTTCTTACGACGATAATCATTACACCACAGCCACCTCCATATATATATATGTATAAAAAGAATTTGGCGTTAAATAACCCACAATGGTTAATACGCTATAAAACCATACTAAATACTAAAACTAAATATAACCCGCAGAGAAAACGTCAAAAATAGAGATAGAAATCTTTGAAGAGGTAACAAGTTCCTGTTTACACTAATATATTTGTCGATATGTGAAGGTTAACAGTGGATGTTGAATGATGATGATCATCATCACCATGTCGTGCCGCCAGCACTGATATCTCTGACTCTCTCTTGCCACTTCTCCCTATCGTTCATCGCCTCTGGCAGGTCTTCAGGGCTACATCCCGTATCCTCACAGAACTGCTGTATGTATGTTCGAGCCAGTCGTCCTGCTTTTGCTCGGCCATATGTGGGGGTCCATAGGAGTGCATCACTTATGAGCTCGTCCCTGCTTCTCTTGCAGTGTCATGCATGTTATTGGTTTGGTTTATTTATTTAATGGCACAGCAAAATTCATGGGTTATTCAATGCCTCAGTCATTCTTTTAGAAGAACAATAGTGTTACTATTTAATCAATAGTTGAGGTAGTTGGCAAGGAATTTGATACTTTTCCCAAAGTAATTAGTCCGAAAGTCAACGTAAAAGTGAATAATATCACAGAAAGGAACGTTACGCACTATGCCATGAAGACTTCCCTGTTTTTGTATGGTTGAAATTCAAATTAATAATGTCTTTCGAGCAGTTTTACAATGTCACCAATAAATAGATACTTTCAAATATTTCTATAAAAGTATTACTTTCTTCTAAACGAGGCATGGGTACCTTTTTTTAGATGTGGGTCGCATAAGTCAGGGTTCATCATAAAGCAGGCCAACCTACAAAAAAAATCAAGGTAACTTTTAGCTGAAGATACCTCTAGTATTTTTACAACAGAAGATTATAGGTGTATGCATCAACCTAAGAAATTAAGAAAAGTTGATTTTTTTTCTCTTAGATAAAAACATCTTTTATCTATAAAAAAAAATTAAGTCTTGCTATAACATTATCATTGATATAAGTACGATTTTTTTTTTTTGCTGACAGGATACATCACGAAATAATTATTCTGGTCTCTTAGGTTGACGGCATTTAAAATTTCATTGGTAATTTAATACCAAATCCATCCTTACAATAGAAAAGCAATGAAAAGATTTAGCTCATAGCTTGGTGTGGGATATGAGGCTTAATACCTTTTCTATGCTATTATCTCAAAAGTAAACGTTAGTGTTCGAATGGAGTTCGAACTCACTTATATATATATAGAGAGAGAGAGAGAAAGAGATAAGGAGAGACGAGATAGGACTGTAGAAGAAAGGACGGATTCATAAGTGACGTTCTTTTATGGACCTCTACTCATGGAAGTGCTAGTGATGGATGACGTACAAGAACTTATTTACAACAGCTCTGTATGGACACAGGGTGTAGTCTGCAGGAGCTGCTGAGTGCGATGGACGATAGAGACGACTAGCAAGTGAGTCAGGGAAATCCGTGCTTACGGCACAACATGATATATATATATATATATATATATATATATATATATATATATATATATCAATGCGATTTACTTCAAAATCCCATTTTCCATTCCGAATGGTGCCTCTCCATTTGTTCCTGTCTAGTGCCCAGTCCTCAAAGCTTCCATCAGAGATTTTAGTAGCTGAAAGATTAGACTTCAGCTTGTCCCAGTATCGAAGCCAAGGTCAGCCAGTATTCCTTTTCTCATCTTTTAGTTCACTATACAATAGGATTTTTGGTATTCGCTCATCACCCACTTTTAGAACATAACTAACCACCATTTCTTCACTTCTGCTCCATTTTGTGGTCTTGTCTGCAAATCTCATAATCGCCATAAACATTCGAACTGATTTTGCTTTTAGACACTCATACGTACAAATCGACGGGAGAGCCCATCATATATATATATATATATATATATACAGGATATAGCAGGGGAAATAAGGACGAATCCATAAGTGACGTTCTGTGTATCTCTACCCAAGGAAGTTTTAGCGTTGCCCGACTAGCAAGAACTTATCTATAACGGCACTATGCAGACAGAAGATGTTGTTTGGAAGACCAACTGGGTGCGATGGATGATCGGGATGGATAGAGGGAGAGAGAGAGAGAAGAAAATCTGTTCTGTCAGCGTGATTTGATGATATATATATATATATATATATAATATGGCAAATGTACTTGCAGACCGTTGTTAATTTGAATTTCAACCTTACAAAAGTATTATGAATTATTTGACGTTGATGGTTTTTTTTGGCTTAACATTTCGACCCATACACGGGTACATACGTCAAGATGTTAGTTCTTCAAAATGCCAGTTTCCTCTTTTAACTAACTAACCTACTCCCTTTTTCCAGTATCTCTTAAATAAAATGTTTTCAACGAATTATGTCACTAGTTATTTCTTCTTCTTCTTCTTATTCTTCTGCAAGTTGTTGTTGTTGTTGTTGTTGTTGTTCTTCTTCTTCTTCTTCTTCTTCTTCAAGTTGTTGTTTGTCTTCTTCTTCTTCTTCTTCTTCTTCTTCTTCTTATAAAAGACCGGATAAAGAAAACCAGACAAAAAAAAAAAAAAAAAAAAAGAAAAAGAAAAAGAAAGAAATATTTTGAAGCAGACGACATTGAGAATTAAAATCTTCAGGCGATGTCTGGAAATACATTTTTGTATTTTTCTTTTTTAATTTTTCTCCGAATTTTTATTATTCTATATATGTTTTTTATTTTTTTATTTTTTTTTCGCTATGTTCCCATTAAGACGATTCAGAGAGGATATGTTAAATCTGATGCATAGAACGCTAAATCAACCACCAACCCACTCTCTCTCTCTCTCTCTCTCTCTCTCTCTCTCTGTCTAAGCTTAGTTTTATCGATCCTAGCAATCTTTTCAATCGATACTGTCTATTTCAACCCACTAATATAGTACAAAAAAGACTTTACCTTCGACCATCAGCCTCTACTCACTTCTTGGAGACACTGGGGACTTCACAATCATTATTATCAGTCATTATAGACTGTATTAATATTACATTTCTCCTTTTTTTTATTTGTTTTTTTTTAATCGAATATCATAATACTATGAATGTAAACGTTCTCTCTGTAGATTTGACCGGATTGGGGCTAATACAATATCTGAAGATAATTTTCAACTAAAATATTATCCTCATTAAAAAGCGGCTAAATGGAGAGATTGTAGAGATGTGTTAGTCTTGGTTTTATTCTGGATAGTTTCTTTTAACAGTCATTGCGCATAATGCTTACAGCTATCTGGAACAAATCCTGGAAGCTATATCACACGAAACAACAGCTGTATGGTCACTTACCTCCCATCTCTCTAACCCTAACCCTAACATCCAAGTAAGACGAATAAGACATGCGTGACACTGTTGAAAAGACAAGAAAGAGCTCACAATGGGCCCCTACAGTGTTTGCCGACTATGAAACACGTATATATATCAGCTCTGTGTGGACACAGAATGTAGTCTGGAAGACTTGACGAGGGAAATCGATAATAGAGAGACTGAGACAAAGAGACAGAGAGAGTTAGAGTGACTTGATGTAGATCATTATGTATGTATTACAAAAACTTTCAAGGGGGTGTGTAATGGTTAAATCGCTGGTCTGCGGAATCGTAGTACGCGAGTTCGAACTCCATTCGCGCTATTATGTTCATTTTCGGACAAATACCCTAGGGAAAGGTATAAGCCCCCTAATCCTTCTATCTATGGGTTAAATAGTACAACTACTGTTGTTTTGAAAGGATGGATTTGGCACTAAATAACTCGAGAAAGTGGATATGCCATTAAATAACAGACAATAACATTTTCAATCTGTCTCTCTGTATATATGTATATATATATAATCATCATCATCAAGTCACGTTGTCAGCACAAATTTCCATTATTCGTTCGCCACATCAGTCCCTATGATCCATTGCTTCCGGCAACCCCCAATTCTGAACTACTTCCTGTCTCAGCATAGAGCTGATGTTAATAAATTCTTGCTAGTCGGCCAACAATGGCACGTCCATGTGTTGGGGTTCATAGAAGAACAGGATTCGTGAGCTCGTCCTTACTTCTCCAGCAGAGTACCGCATGACTTGATTCTCCTACTTGGATGACATTAGAGATGGTAGGTAAGTGGCTATACAATTTTAGTTTCGTAGGGTGTTGTTTCCATGGTTTGTTCAGAATACTTCGAAGCATCCTTGTGTAGTTCCCATCTATCTTTTTCTCTAAGCGTTTTGTTAGCGTCCATGTGGTGCATCCATATAGTATTATGGACACAGACATTGTTTTGAAGAAATCCCGTTTTATTTCACCGGAAAGATCAGATTTCCATATGATCTAAAACCTACCGATTGCTGTCCATGTCTTCGCTCGGTGTATATCAACGTCGCTTTCACTTGATGAGATATTGCTGCCAAGGTAGTTGAGATAGATGATGAAAATGTTTGTAATATGGACAGCAATATCCCATCAACTGAAAGTGATGTTGATATACGCCTAGCGATGGCGTGGACAGCTATCGGTAGGTTTTCTATCATATGGAAATCTGACTTATCCGATAAAATAAAGCGGGCCTTCTTCCAAACAATGTCTGTGTCCATAATACCATATGGTTGCATCACATGGACGCTAACAAAAAGCATAAAGAAAAAGCAAGAAATTTTTTTTACTTCTTTAACTTGAGTGAAAAGTTAATGATCTCAAGTGTCTGGGGATAGTTTCTTTTTTATCTTTCCTGGTGGGATTTTCACAATGATCAATTTTCACTGGAGTCTAAGTGACAGCAACTCTCCCCAGTTGTCCAGGGCTCTTCTAAGTATCCTTGCCTAGTGCTAGAGTCTGGATGGTTTCAGTTCTTCATCTAATCTCCTGTTCATTGACATTTTTTTTAAATTCTTGGGGAGTGTTCCAAGGGCTCTGATTACGATTGTTCAAAAAACAAAAGTTACAATGCCTTTTGCAGTAAGAAACGATAATAATAGAGTGTAAATATTATCCATGTTTTTTTTTTACATCTCAAGAAAGAAAAAGTTCATCCATTCAATACAACAGTCTGCAATAGTCTAACTCTCGTTAATATATTTTCTGTGAGCATGCCACTAGGTTTGAGAGAAAAAATATATTTATGCATTGATATATAGGTGCATACAGCAAAAATATTTCAATATAAAAATTTTAGTACCAGCAAGTTTAAATAAACTATATTTTCATTCAGTTTAGAATGATTTATCTATGTTGAAATTAAATGCAAAACTTGATGGAACAGAATTTAGATTTTCACTTAAAAGTCGAAAGTTTGGAGTAGATTTACAGAATAAATCTATAAATCTACTGACTATTTATTCTTTCGACGTTTATTTATTAGATGGTTGGTTGGTTGGTTGGGTTTTATGGCATATCAACCTTTTTAGGTTATTTAACGCTAAATCCATTTTTATGAAGACAGTTCCATTTCAAACAATTCAGTTTAGCATAAGTACGCAGTTTAAATGTAAGTACTGTTTAATTGTCCAAAACATTTCTATTTCAGCCTATTCAGTTTAGTCAAACTGTTCTAATTCAGCTAATTCAGTTTAGTATAAGTACAGATTTTCTTTACACAGAGCTAAATGTCAAAACAGTTCTATATATAACAATATATGGTAGAGTTTCAATGTCAAAAAACAGTCACATTTGAAACAATTCTATTTAGCATAAGCACGCAGTTTAAATGTAAGTACAGTTTAATTGTCAAAAATATTTCTATTTCAAGCTATTCAGTTTAGTCATAGAGTTCTAATTCAAACAATTCAGTTTAGCATAAATATGCAGTTAGTTCTATTTAACCCATAGATAGGACCCTATCCGGTAATACCACTTCGAGCCAGAGTGGACCTGCGAGCAATGGCTAAGAAGGGGTGCTCCACATTCCCCAAAGTTCCTGCCCCACTGGAACCGCACCATCAGATTGTTTAGTGTCATAACCAAGCACACTAATTGGGAGGAGTCTTACCCTCGACAGAGGTGCAATCGGTGTATTCTACAGTCCCAGCCGACTGGGCAATATCTATTAGAGGAAGGTTTGCTCGAAATTATATGAAAAAAGGTGATACTTTTTCTATGATTCCAGTTAACTAGTTAAAATGTATTTTTAACACTTTAGGAGGGAAAGGATTTTTTTAAAATTAGTTTAGGATTTGATCCTTCAAAATATGCGAGGCAAGACAAATATTGTGGTCTGCGTATCTCAAAGAAATTGAATAAAGATCATGAAAACACCGACTGGTGAATAAATTCAAAATATTGATAAAAAATTTTACAAGTTGTCGGGCTTCTTTTTGCACAAAATAAGTGCTTTTTAAAAAAGGAAATCAGTTGATTGGTCGGTTGGTTGGGTTTTATGGCATATCAACCTTTGTAGGTTATTTAACCCAAAATCCATTTTTATGCAAATAGTTAGTTCTATTTCAAACAATTCAGTTTAGCATGAGTGCACAGTTTAATTGTAAAAAACATTTCTATTTCAAGCTATTCAGTTTAGTGAAACAATTCTAAATCAGCTAATTTTGTTAACACACCGTTAAATATCAAAACAGTTCTATATATAGCAATTCAGTTTGGTGTAAGTACAGTTTCAATGTCAAAAAACAGTTTGATTTCAAACAATTCAGTTTAGCATCAGCGCGCAGTTTAAATATAAGTACAGTTTAATTGTAAAAAAAATTCTCTTTCAAGCTATTCAGTTTAATCAAACAGTTCTAATTCATACAATTCGGTTTAGCCTAAGTATTCAGTTAATTCTATTTAACCCATCGATAGGGCCCTATCAGGTGCTGTCACTCCGGGCCAGAGTGGCCCTAGGAGCAATGGCAATGAAGGGCTACTCCGCATCTTCCAAAGCTCCAGCATCATTGGAACCTCACAATCTGATTGTTTAGTCTCAATATCAGGACACTCGTTGGAGGCACGTCTTACCCCTCTGCGGAGAAGCAGTCGGTGTATTCTACAGCCCCAGCCGACTTGGCAAGAAATCAGTTGATTTTCCATATATATATCATCATCTCATCATCTTGTCGGGCCATCAGCACAGATATCGCAGACCCTCTCTCGCCAACCATCCCTATCGTTCATCACTACCGGCTGGTCCTTTGAACTATATTCCGTATCCTCACAGAGCTGCTGTATGTAGGTTAGAGCTGGTCGCTCTCCTTTTGCTCGGCAACGTGAAGGGGTCCATAGGAGTACATCACTTATCAGCTTCACCAGCAGTGTCCCGCATGTCTAGTTCGTCTAACTTTGATAGTTTTCGTGATGGGTGGTTGGTGGCCGTATAGCTGCTGGTTTGTGGGGTGTTTCCTCCAGGATTTGTTCAATATTGCTCGCAGCATATAAGTGTGTGTATGTGCGTGTATGTGTGCGTGTGACTGTAACCCGGCAAAAATGGCACATCATTGCGATATTTGTGGACCAATACGCCTATAAGGAACTCATTTAGAAAATAAAGCAATATTCAGTATAATTGATAAAGGAATGATTAATTTTTGGAAGATGTGTTGCAACCGAGGGCTATTTTACTTTTGTTTCTGTCTCTCTTTCTCTTTTTACATATAGGCACGTTGACATGCTCGTAAACACAATCACACACACACACACAGACACACACACACACACACACACACACCCACTCATGCACATACACGAAAAAAACACATATACACGAATACATGCATACAAGCACGAACACAATCGCATACACACACACACACACACACACACATACACATACATGAACACAAGCACTCACACACACATACATGCACATACATTCACACAAGCACTCACACACACACACAAACACATACATACACATACATGCACACACTCACACACACACACTAACACATACATACACATACATGCACACAAGCACTCACACACACACACAAACACATACATACACATACATGCACACAAGCACTCACATACACACACAAACACACACATACACATACATGCACACAAGCACTCACACACACACAGAAACACATACATACACATACATGCACACAACCACTCACATACACACACAAACACATACATATACATACATGCACACAAGCACTCACTCACACACACAAACACATACATACACATTAATGCACACAAGCACTCACACACACACACAAACACATACATATACATACATGAACACAAGCACTCACATACACACACAAACACATAAATACACATACATGCACACAAGCACTCACATTCACAGACTAACACATACATACACATACATGCACACAAGCACTCACACACACACACAAACACTTACATACGCATACATGCAAAGAAGCACTCACATACACACACAAACACATACATATACATACATGCACACTAGCACTCACACACACACACACAAACGCATACATACACATACATGCACGCAAGCACTCACATACACACACAAACACATCCATACACATACATGCACAAGAGCCCTCACACACACAAACACATACATACACATATATGCACACAAGCACTCACATACACACACAAACACATACATACACATACATGCACACAAGCACTCACTCACACACACAAACACATACATACACATTAATGCACACAAGCACTCACACACACACACAAACACATACATACACATACATGCACCCAAGCACTCACATACACACACAAACACATACATACACATAGATGCACACAAGCACTCACATACACACACACACACACATATATACACATACATGAACACAAGCACTCACACACACACACAAACACTTATATACACATACATGCACACAAGCACTCACATACACACACAAACACATACATACACATTAATGCACAGAAGCACTCACATACACACACACATACATACACATACATGCACACAAGCACTCACACACATACACACAAACACATACATACACATATATTCACACAAGCACTCACATACACACACAAAAACATACATACACATACATGCACACAAGTACTCACATACACATACACAAACACATACATACACACACATGCACACAAGCGCTCACACACACACACAAACACGTACATACGCATACATGCACAGAAGCACTCACACACACACACACACATACATACACATACATGCACAAAAGCACTCACACACACACACAAACACATACATACACATATATGAACACAAGCACTCACACACACACACAAACACATACATACACATACATGCACACAAGTACTCACATTCGCACACAAACATATACATACACATACATGAACACAAGCACTCACATACACACACACATACATACACATACATGCACACAAGCACTCACATACACAAACAAACACATACATACACATACATGCACACAAGCACTCACATACACAGACTAACACATACATACACATACATGCACACAAGCACTCACACACACACACAAACACATACATACACATATATGCACACAAGCACTCACATACACACACAAACACATACATACACATACATGCACACAAGCACTCACATACACAGACTAACACATACATACACATACATGCACGCAAGCACTCACACACACACAAACACATACATACACATACATGCACACAAGCACTCAAACACACACACACACACACACACATACAAGCAGAAACACATACACACGTACATGGACACAAGCAAAATACACACATGCCCATAGGCATATACACTTGCGCACACAAAATTAGAAAAACACGCATACAGACACGCACACACAAAAACACACACATACATGCATAAACGCATAAATGCACTTTAATACACACAGGCACAAACACACACACACACACACACACACTAGCACAAACACACACATTCACATACATACATGTATACAAGCACTCACGCACACACGTTTGCGTGCGCTCACAAAACCCTACATACATACACACACATGCACAAACACATAAATACACACAAGGAGAAACACACACATATACACACACACACACTCACAAACATATACACACACATACATGCACAAAAGTAAAAAGCTCACACATACAGATGCACAACTACACACCCATACACACACATATACACACACGCACAAGCACATATAAACACAAAAGGACAAAGCACATACACATACACCCACGCTCACAAGCATATACACACATATATTCACACACAGAAACACACACGCACAAACACATATACACACGCACAAACATACATGCATACACACACACGCACACAATAGCACAAACACATGCACACAAACACACACACATACACAAACACAGGCACTACCACACATACATGCACAAGCACACAAACAAATTCACATACACATGCACATACACACTCACTTATACACACACACGCATAAACACACACACACACATATACACACACGCGCACACGCACACACACACACCCGCGCAAACACACATACATGCTCAAACACATGCACATACATACGCACATACACACTCATATATACACACGCACACACACACGAATAAACACATACACACACATGTACAAAGACATATACATGCACAAACACACACAAACACATGCACATACACACGCACATACACACACTCATATATATATATACATATACACACACACACACACACAAATATACCCATTAGTTTATATTTACTCAGATTCTCAACTCTAAGAAAGGTTCAACGCAAAAAAAAAACACTCCCCTACCGAAGAGTATCCTGATATGACACTAAACAATTTGATGGTGAGGTTCTTGTGTTATATAATTGCAGAAGGATTTTTTTATATTATCCATTTTCGTTTTGTATATCTTATCTTTCTGTTTAGTTAGGCTGAGAACCTTTCGGCTTAGTGCATGGGTTAGTTAGGTGCACACATTGAGTGCAGGTGTTCACACGCACGCGGGGCAGATTTGACAATCACAGATGTCACCATAAAAACCCCAGATAGGAAATGACCGGGGACGTGAATGACGTCATGCCCGGAAGCGATGGGCTGAGGATTTTGGAATTAAAAAAAAAATAGTTGAGATTTTGGCTTGGATGAAGCAATTCGATTTTCGGAGCGTCCGAGGCCAGACCAGTAGTTTGCGGCGGGGTGCCGCACGTGGTGAGGTCAGATGGAAAAGTCAGCATAGAAAGAAATTGTGTCTCTCTCTCCTCATGTTGAAAAACCTGAACCAATTTTGTGCTTTTCGGATTCCCTGTGTCTATTTTACATATTCATATCTTGGTCGTATTTTTGGACCTATATATATTACACTTGTAATGCTGGAGATTTAGCGAATGCTGATTACTCCTTCATTGTCTTCGCTCCCAGATCCACTCTGGTCCGGAGTGGTAACAATGATAGGATCCTGTTTACGGGTCAAATAGAACTAAACTGTATTGTTTAAAATAGAACTGTTTTGACATTTAGACTACGTACTTCCTTTAAACAACATACTTATGCTAAACTGAATTGATTGAATCGGAAGAGTTTTGAAATTTAACTGCGTGTAGAAAAAATATATATACTTATACTAAACTGAATTGTTCGAAATAAAACTCTTTGACTAAACTGAATAGCTTGAAATAGAAATGTTTTTGACAATCAAACTGTGTACTCATGCTAAACTGAATTGTTTAAAAGAGAACTGTTTATTTGTATAAAAATGGATTTGGCATTGAATAACCTACAAAGGTTGATATGCCAAAGAACCAAAACAATCAAACAAATGAACATATTCTCCTCGAGTGGTTTTTGTACCAAGGCTCAGTGGCTCAGTCTGTATTTACTCAACCCCACCACTATTAGCAAGATGCATCAGAAGCACATTACTGCCCATTCAGCTGTCTGCAGAATACACCGACAGCATCTATACAAAAGCGTAACACCCCCAACCCAACAAGTGTCCTGGATAGGACACTAAACAATCTGATGGCGAGGTCCCTGTCCTGAAGATCTGGGCAATGTGGAGTACCCTTTCGTTGCCATTGCGGAGTGGTAGCACCTGACAGGGTCCTATCAATGAATTAAATAGAACTGTTTGACATTTAATCTGAGTGCAAACAAATAACGGATGTTAAATTGTTACTGTTACATAGCAATACTTGAAACCATCTAACTTTATGAAAATGATTGATAATAGATATAATTATTCGTGTTAGTTAGAAACACTTCAAGCCATTAAAAAAATAAGCTCAGGATCGTTTAAAATTGTGTTTACAAATTAAATATTTAGCTTTTAATGGTTATATTTTGAGTTATTTCAAAGGGAAAATAAATTAACTCTGTTATATAAGCTGCACACAGACTACTTTTCATTGTGTCAAAGTGTCATTTTGTCAGTGTTGTCCCATGAAGAGATATACTTAAATATCTGCAGAAATGTGAGGGGTGTACTCACTTTTGTGATACACTGTATATGTATATGGAAGATTTGGCATTAAATAACCTACAATAGTTGATATGCCATAAAACCAAAGCAAAGCTAGTTTTATATATTCAGTATATATGTATAAAGAAGATTTGGCATTAAATAACCTACACTAGTTGATATGCCATAAAACCAAACCAAAACCAGTCTTATATATCTAATATATATGTATAAAGAAGATTTGGCATTAAATAACCTACACTAGTTGATATGCCATAAAACCAAACCAAAACCAGTCTTATGTATCTAATATATATATATATATATATAAATATGATTCGGCATTAAATAACCTACAATAGTTGATATGCCATAGAACCAAACCAAAACCAATCTTAAAACACTAGATAAAATTTATCCAAAGAAATCACCATTTACTTGAACCACGACTTTGTAATCTGCAAGTTTTTTTCGAAAAACCTCCTTGTTTGCATTTATAAATACTGTCATTATCCTTGCCTTCAGTTCCTCTTTAGTGTCGCTCGAAGTTGTTTTGTTCTCTCGCTCAACTCCGCCCCAAAAACAATAATCAAAGAGGATTACAATTTGGTGAGTTGGATGGCCTGATATTAGAGGTGTGATTGCATAACATTTTTGACAACACTGGGTTCTCCTACTTGTGTAGCATGGTGCTGAGTTTTTTTTTTATCAGGCATAGGTTCTTCTGGTAGCAACTTTCTGAATCCATGTAAGTACTACTTCCTCTAGGCACTTGATGTAGGTCTCGTGTTGAGCGTGCGATCAAGTGGGAAGATGGATATGGACTGGGTGTTTGGTTTTCATTAATATAAACATAAATCCGTCAACAGAATGACACCCAAACACGTTGAATTCTTCGTATTGAAACCCTCGGGTGAATGCCTTGGTGTACAGTATATCGTTTCTTGCTTCATCATGTTGAATATTAATTTGAAAATCCCTATAGTAGGTCGTTGCAGCCGCGGAAGTTGGACACTAGGAACAAAAGTAATAGGAAATGCACCTGGTACCTAAAGAGACCAGGACGCAAGTAGTCTAATGCAAAAATGCCTCAGAAACTGCGTAGATGGCATGTGAGAGGGAATCAGACACTGGGAACAAAAAAACAGGAAATGCACCTGGTTCTTAAAGTAAACAGGACACAGGTTCCGCCCGGTGGATATACCGCGTAAATATCGTGGGTGGCATTCTAGAAGGAAGCGTGATTGCGCGCATTCAGTGGTTGGTACGCTAGAAGCAGGCGTGTCCTCTTGCCACGAATTAAGCAGTAGGTTGATAGAGATGTGACCACGAAAATTTGCGTGGGCGTGCGGGATCTGATATAACCCGGAGAAATTTCGACCCGAAGCGCGGAAAGGCTTTATTTGTCTCGGTCTCTCACCAGACTGGACTTAACACCAGGTCAATGACTCAAAGGTCGATTATAGTGGGGATTTAAGGAAAAGGAAAGTCGTAAATTATATTTTCCTACATCAGAGTGTAACATACCCATACATGAATATACGAAACGTACATAGAATGTTCATAACATATATACATAACATAGAACATAGGAATCTCGAAACACGAAAAACACGTAATGACTTCTTAGTTCAGGTACGAAACTTTTTATTACCTTTGAGTTTAAAGGTTTTTCGACATAAGGAGAGATACACATTTTTTCTATTCTAGCTTTTCCATCTGCCTCCCCAACACGTGTAGCACCCGCCACAAGGCCACTAGCCTGGCTTCGGAAAGCAAGCAAAAGCCAAACGTCTTCTCCCGAGGCAAAACTCAACTAAACTCACTTTTTCAAAATCCCCCAAATCCTCCGCAGGCTTCCGGTGCGTGACGTCACCTGCACTCACCAGCCCCGTTTCCCATCAGGGCTATTGTGACATCTCTGAGTGACACGTCCGCTCTGCGTGCGCGCACATGAACACCTGCGTTAATGTTGCACCTAAGTAACCCATGCACTGAGCCGAAAGGTTCTCAGCCGAACTAAACCCAAAGCCATAGAACGAAATCCCTCGGCCATTATATTACAAGCTTTGTCTTTTTTTTTGTTATACAATAATTGTGCTGCTTTCCTCACAGACAATACCCAAGTGACTCTAGTTTGCCGGGCAATAAACTAGTAAAGTGCATGCGCGAAATTAATGATTTAAAATGGCGACACTACACCAATCGAACTTAATGATTTAAAATGGCGACACTACACCAATCGAACTCTTTAGCGATCATATATTGAATTAGTTTGTACTTGTCTTTAATTGGAATCATTTTGAGATGAGGCCTTTAATCTGAGAATTAATTTTTTATTTATTGCAGACTTTTCCCCCTCATCTTGGTAGTTTTTTTTTTTGTGTGTTATTTCTTCTTTCAATATGTGAAAAAAAAAGAAAAAAAATAATTAATTCTCAGATTAAAGGCCTCATCTCAAAATGATTCCAATTAAAGACAAGTACAAAAAATTCGGTACGGACCCGACTCTGGAAGACCAGATAAGGATTTATAAGACCAAAAAATCCATCCTTGATCCATCCCGTGCCACAGCGGATAGAGGCATTGAGTCTCTACGGTTCCAGGTGAGCATTGTCAGAAGATAGCGGTTTCAAATCCTACCCAAGCCGGCCAGAGGTTTACTTGGTCAAAAAACGTGGTGCGATAGACAACAACTATGGAAGGCAGTAATTACTGGGGATACGGTTACAAGACTCAGCATTCCTATTCGAGGTCGCGGTAAATCACCTGAAGAAGGCCAGAGGTGAAATTTGGCCGAAACGTAGTGAAAGAAGAAACAACACAAAAAACTCAAAACAAAAAAAAAAAAACTACCAAGATGAAGGGGAAAAGTTCGCAATAAATAAAAAAATAATTCTCAGATTGAATTAGTTTATTACCAAACAAGCAAAGTTTTGAATGATTGGAATTTCAGTATAAAATACTGTTGAAAATAAACATTAGAAGTAAACAGAAACATCTTATAATGTCACTTAAATTGTTTGTCTTCCAAGTTTTACAAACATTGATCAGGAATAAGTGTTTTGATAATACATTTGCTTTGTGATCCAGACTAATACTTTTGTACCATAGCCAGATACGGCTTTGTGGGAAACGTACATCGAATGTCCATAAAGATAGAATCTCGAAATACGAAAAACACGTAACGACTTCTCAGTTCAGTTACGAACCTTTTATTGCCTTTGAGTTTAAAGGTTCTTCGACATAAGGAGAGAGACACAATCTTTCTATGCTGTCTTTTTCATCTGGCCCCCATCTCGCGCATCGCCCATAGCGCGCAAATTCGTCTCGCCTCAGTGGGCCCCAAAGATCAACCGTCTCGTTCGGTGTCTAGCTTCAACTCTCTGTCTTCGAAATTCCCAAAATCCCCCGCCCGCTTCCGGTGCGTGACGTCATTTGCACTCCGTCACCCTGTTCCTCATCTCGGGCTATTGTGACATCTCTGAGTGACACGTCTGCTCTGCGCGCGCACGTGTTAACACCGGCATCAAGTTTGTACCTAACTAACCCATGTACTGAGCCGAAAGGTTCTCAGCCTAACTAAACCCAAAGTCATGAACTGAAATCCCTCAGCCATTATATTACTCTTTCTTATCAGAAGTTGAAAGCTGCTTGTAAGCACGCGAAATTGGAAACAGTTCAATCAATATTGACTAAGGAGTGGCTGGAGGAAGCAATGTTCAGTCACACTTTCTTCAAGAAAATAAATAGTCTTGGATCTTTTTATATTCCAGAATACGGCCAGCATTACCTTCTTTACTGAACGCTCCGCCATTAACTTTTCCTCTACCGGAGAGTCAGTGTATTTCAACTCCGTGGAATGTCTTTTCGAACCAGGTTCGTAATGGCAAACCCATGTTTAGCCAATTTATAAAATTATTTTGATTGTAATAGGTTTTTTTTTTCAGATACAAGTGCGACTATATTATACGGGCGTAGCTCTATGGAAATACAAGTATGTGTGTATACATATACGTTCAGGTGTATACATGTGTATGGTTGTGAGTTGACTATTGGTATGTGTATGCGTATGCCTATATATGTGGGTGTTCATATTGGGACCAAGATATATTTGCGTGGGATGAACCGCAGATGTTCTGATAGAAGTGGGCCGTGGCTTAAAAAATAGTATTCCACCATTTAGCGTCTCCTGGAGACATGTTGTCCCCTAGTATGTTTGTGTCCAGCGAGTGGGTGACTAACGGTCCAGAAATGGCGAGGTTTGCCTCTGCTTACATGCAAGAAGGTCAGTAGGAACCAAGACAGTGCAGCCAAAAGAACCATAATATATATGATTTGGTTTGGTTGAGTTTTTCGGTATATCAACCACTGAAGGTTATCTAATGCCAAATCCTTTATATATATATATATATATATATATATATATATATATATATATATATAAAGGATTTGGCATTAGATAACCTTCAATGGTTGATATATATATATATATATATATATAAAGGATTTGGCATAAGATAACTTTCAATGGTTGATATACCGAAAAACTCAACCAAACCAAATCATATATATTTGATATATATATATATATATATATATATATATATGATTTGGTTTGGTTGAGTTTTTTTGGCATATCAACCATTGAAGGTTATCTAATGCCAAATCATTTTTATACATATAAATTAAATCTATAAAATTTTGTTGGGTTGGGTTTTATGGCATATCAACAATTGTAACTTATTTAATGTCAAATCTTTATATATATATATATATATCAAATATATAATGTCTAAACACGTTTTGTTGATAACATTTTTAAACGAGCCAGATTTCATTTTTTGCACACAATGAAAATGTTTTACAAAATTTATATCTAATCCAAACATCTCTGTTTACTATTAATCAATCATTTGTTTCCAGACAGCTAAATGTCTTCAAGTATTACTATTTTACACTAACAATTTGTGCACCATAGCCATGATATGGCTATGTGTGAAACGTACATAGAATGTCCATAAATATATAACACAGGACTTAGGAATCTCGAAACACGAAAAACACTTGACGACTTCTTGGTTCAGGTACGAAACTTTTTATTACCTTTGAGTTTAAAGGTTCTTCGACATAAGGAGAGAGAGGCACAATCTTTCTATTCTGCACCCGCCACAAAGGTCTCCGCGTGCAAGAGAAAACCAACCGTCTTCCCAGGTGGCAGGTATCATCTCAACTCACTGACTTTTTAAAAATCTCCCCAAATCCTCCGTGCGCTTCCGGTGCGTGACGTCATTCGCACTCGCTAGCTTCCGTTTCCCATCTCGGGCTATTGTGACATCTCAGAGTAACACTTCCGCTTTCCGCACGCGAGTGAACACTTGCGTTAAAGTTGCACCTAAGTAACCCAGGTGCTGAGCCGAAAGGTTCTCAGCCTAACTGAACCCAAAGGCATAAACCGAAATCCCTCGGCCATTATATTACATTTGATTCAACATCAGAGATTTGTTTTCACCCAATTAAAATTTCAAACAATTCTATTTCAAGCAATTCAGTTTAGCATATGTCATTTGTTTAAATTAGTTTGAATTTCAAAGTACACAATTTAAATATCAAACAGTTCTATTTGACCCTTAGATAGACCCCTTTAAGGTGCTACTGTTGCGTTGCCATATACACGAATATGGCCATGTGCGAAATAGACATGTAATGTTCATTACTACAGAACATATAAAGAACAGGAATCTCAAAAACACGTAACGACTTCTTGTTCAGGTACGAAACCTTTTTATTAACTTTGAGTTAAAGGTTTCGACGTAAGGAGGAGAGACACAATCTTCTATGCTGTCTTATTCATTTGGCCCCCCAACTCGAGAGGCCCCCCATAGGGCGCAAGTTCGCCTTGCGCCTGCGAGCTCCAAAATTGATCCTTCTCGTTTGGCGTCTAAAACCCGACTCTTATTTTCTTCAAATTCTCACACAAACTTCCGCGTGGTTCCGGTGCGTGACGTCACCCGCACCTTGTCACCCAGTATCGTCTCGGACTGTTATGACATCTGAGTGACACCTCCATCCGCTCGCGCGCATCCGCGTTAACACCTGCTTCAATCTTACACCCAACCAACCCATGTGCTGAGCCGAAAGGTTCTCAGCCTAACTAAACTCAAAGGCATGAACTGAAATCCCTCGGCTATTTCGTAACACTACCACTCCAAAGCGAGGAAACCACAAACTGTCATTTTGTCAAAAAACTTTCTCTTCCCTGTGACAATACCCCTTCGACCCCTGTATACTTATCAATTTCTAAAAACAATTCTGTCTTGGCCGGTGATTCATCTAGTGGTTCCGATAGGGGTGTGACACATTTCTTTGTGGCCAAAAGAAATACAACCGAGGGAACGGGAGAAAAAGAACAAACAAACAATAAGGGCTTGGGTCAACTCAAGTGCAAGAAGGGTGGTTGACACTGCATTCCTTGTGCGTCCGTAGACTAACGTTGACGTTCATTTTTCGCGAAATTTCCACGAAGCCACGAGGAATGCTGACTCATCTTGACTGGTCTCCAACTCACTGCTTCCTTCTGCCCACCGTTGTCGACTCAGAACTGCGAACTCATATTGTCTGTCTTTCTCACTGCTCCTGGACCCTATCTCATGCCGACTGGTCTGTTCTGCTGTCCATTGTCGACTGCCCCTCTGCGTCACCCTTCGCCAACTGCCTTCTCTGGGTCCTTTTTCCAACTCTTTCTCTCGCGTTCCCTTGCCCACTTCCGGTCGCGTCGAGATCTCGAGCTCATGCCTTTGTTTGGTTTCGCGCCAAAACAAACAAAAAAATCGTCTGCTTGCACCCCCTCATGGTGTTACATCTTTCCTTTAAACGACATTTACTCATTCTTTTGTCTTCGTCTTGTTCTTTTTTATGGAACCGTCTCAGACTCATGCATTTTAACTCGACCTGCTGAGAATCAGCAAACAACGATGGATGAGATTTTAATTCTGCAAGTGCAAGCCTTATTCGTATTATCACACAAGCAGATGTGATCACCGGGTGGACCGGTGCACACTGTGCATTTGCAGATGAAAGCTTTTTTAAGGCTGATGAATCTGTAATTGCTACACTGAGAAATTTTCAAGCTCATTTCATGTTATGTTTGAATGATTCTGTTCCGGATTGAAAATCGATACTTCTATGGATTGAAAATTTCAGATCGACTCGTTAATTGATTAAAAAGTGGACTTCATTGAAGACCTCCATATTGACAAGATTATGAGACCATTTGTTGTCCAGTTTACTTCACGTTCAGTCCGTAAGCAGGGTTTTGCTTTCCGATTGTCTGATTAAACAAAATATGATGAGTACAATGAGGCTATCATTGCCACAGACGAAAGCTTATTTACAATTTTCAAATACAAGTAAACTCTGTTTTCTATGATACGATGGTCAGCCAAAAATAAAGAAATCAAAAAAAGAAAAATGCTTTTTTTTTTGCATTGTTTGAAATTCATTTGGAGAAAAACTTATTTTGATTCTGAGGCTGCTCAAAATGTAAGTACAAAAAAACTTAGCGACCGTAGATGAGGGCGACCTGAAGGTTCCCTTTACAATAGCTACTATACGGAAATGTAGGGAAGGGCGATACTCCTTTCCTCGGATTGATCCACTTTACTCTTGATAAGCACCTTATAATGCAATGAGTATGAAGCATAATAATAAGTGTTGAGCAATGAGATAAAAAGTACCATTTTTTGAGTCTTTCATATAACTCGACCTGGGATTGAACCCTGGTCTCCCGGGCCATTGGCGAACACTCTAACCAAACTAGACAATGGCCGGTGAGTTTAAAGTGCGGGAATAATTTTATCCAGAGCGTCCTGGTTTTGAGTATTAATTTTATTGCCGACTTTTGTCCTCTTTTTGGTAGTTTTTGTTGTTTTTCTCACTACATTTCGGCCAAATTTCACTTTTGGCCGTTTTCAGGTGATTAACCGCGACCTCGGATAGGAATACTGAGTCTTGTAACCGTATCCCCAGTAATTACTGCCTTCTATAGTTGTTGTCTATCACACCACGTCTATCGAAACGTAGTGAGGAAGACAACAAAACCTACCAAGATGAGGACAAAAGTCCGCAAAAGAATTAATACTCAGATTAAGAAACCTCATCTCAAAAAGGATAAAGACGTCCTGGTTTTGTTCGATTTGGTTTTATTGAATATCAGCCATTGAAGTTTGATATTTATAAACATATATATATATATATATATATATATATATATTGTCATCCACAGACTGATCTGTTTCGTTCTATATATTATATATATTAAATGCTTATGATTTATATATGATTATATATTATATCTGGACTTGGCTAAGAAAAGGAAACCTTAAGAGAGAAACGGAATCCCTCCTAAAAGCAGCACAGGACAACGTCATAATAACCAATCATATCAAAGTGAGAATAGATAAGTCGCAACAAAACAATAAATGTAGGCTATGCGGTGACAGAGACGAAACGATCAATCACATAATAAGCAAATGCAGCAAATTAGCACAGAAGGAGTATAAGACTAGACACGACTGGGTGGGCAAGGTGATCCACCGGGAAATGTGCAGGAAATTTCAATTCGACCATACAAACAAATGGTATATGCACAACCCAGTACCTGTCCTAGAAAATGACTCGCATAAACTCCTATGGGACTTTAACATACAAACGGTTCCCCTAATCCCGACCAGAAGACCAGACCTCATAATAATAAACAAAATAAGAGAATCAGCAAAATTGTACACTTTGATATCCCCGCGGCCCACAGAATCAATCTGATGGAAAGTGAAAAGAAGGATAAGTACCACGACCTTGCTAGAGAATTGAAAAAGCTGTGGAACATGAAAGTAACGATTGTGCCAATTGCGATTGGTGCGTTAGGCACAATAACTAAAGGATTATTAAAAGGCCTGGAGGACTTGCAAATTGGCGGACGGGTAGAGACTATCCAAACGACAGCATTACTAAGAACGGCCAGAATCCTGAGACGAGTCCTGGAGACTTGAGATGACTTGCTGTCAATCAAACCTCAGTGAAAAACCATAAGCTAACACTGATGAGAAAAACTCGAAAGGAGTAAATAATAATAATATATATTATATATGTAATATAAATTATTATTATTATTATTATTATTATTATTATTATTATTATTATTATATATATGATTATGTATTATAAGTCTAGAGAGTCAAATAGTTCACACGTTGCTATGAATAATTAACAATTGAATTAAACATCAGTCATTTGTTTACACACAGTTAAACAATCAAACAGTTCTATTTCTAACAATTCAATTAAGCATAAGTCATTTGTTTACTCCCAGCGTAAATTTAAACAGTTGTATTTGACCAATAGATGGGATCCTATCCGGTGCTGCCACTCCGAGCCAGAGTTGATCTATAAACAATGGCAATGGAGAGGTACTCTGCATTCTCCAAAGCATCATACGTGACAGGAGCCTCACCATCAGATTGTTTTGTGTTATATCCAAGACACTCATTAGAGGGGAGGTCTCACCCCTTCAGCAGAGATGCAGTCGGTATATTCTACAGCCCTAGCCGACTGGACAGTTCGGATCCTGTGTATTCATGCCATTAAAGATTGCAGGGAAACTTTGAAAAAAGTTATGATTGCAATACATTTTTTTAGAAATTATTCAAATGGTGCAATTAAAAAAAAAAAACTCACAGGGAGTTGATATAATTGGCTATTGTTTAAATATTATCATTGCTGTTCTACTTCAAGGGTGACTTTGACATCAAATAACCCACGAAGATAGATATGCCGTTAAAAAGGAAACCAAAACAAACGTAATCAGAACATAAAGATTGCCTATTAAGGATTATTGTTAGTTACTTGAAACCATATGAATATAATCAAACAGTTACTTCCAACAAGGCACCAACTATACGGCCACCTATCTCCCATCACGAAAGCTATCCAAGTTAGACGAACTAGACATGCAAGACACTCCTGGAGAAGCAAGGACGAGCTCATAAGTGATATACTCCTATGGACCCCCACATAAGGCCGAGCAAAAGCAGGACGACCAGCGCGAACATACATACAGCAGCTACGTGAGGATACGGGATGTAGCCCTGAAGACCTGCCGGAGGAGATGAACGATTGGGAGAAGTGACGAGAGAGGGTCAGGGATATCCGTGCTAGCGGCACGACATGATGATGATGATGATGATCAGAAAGGAATACTTAAAACCAAATAATCGTCTGTAAATTATTTGTATTAGATAGGAATCCTTCATATATAACTGTTCAAAGAAATGATTATGATGTACATCGTTACTTGAAACTTTACAATGGTGTTTTAAATAGGACTGCTTGAAACCATATTGCAAGCAAGTCGGCTGGGGCTGTAGAATACATTGACTGCGTCTCTGCAGAGTGGTAAGATTCCCCCTCATCAACGAGTATCCTAGATGTGACAAAAAACTATCTGATGGCGAAGGTCTTGCGTTGTAGAGTACCCCTTCATTGCCATTACTTCCAGGTCCACGCTGAATCGGAGAGTTAGCACCTGATAGAGTCTTATCTACGGCTGTTTGCACACATAGAACAATCTATGTGTGCAAATAAATAACTGAAGTTTAATTGTGACTGCTATATAGCAATACTTAAAACCATTTTATTGTGTGCAAAAAAGAGCTCAAGCTCGTTTAAGAATTTTACCAACAAAATGTGTTTACAAATCATAAATATATTCAATATATATGTATAAACAGGATTTGGCATTAAGTAACCTTCAATAGTTGATATGCCATAAAACCAAACTAAACCATATTGTTCTGTGCAAACCATTTGTATTAGATAGGAATAAGTAAAAGTAAAGTTGGCGACCTTAGTCGAGGGTGACCCGATGGTTCTCTTTTCGATAGCTACTACACCAAGGTGTAGGGGAGGGTGCTACTCTCTTGCCTGGATTGCTCCACTTTACCCTTGATCCGTACTTTATAATGCTGAGTGTTGAGCAAGGCAGCATCAAGTACCATTTTTTGAGTCTTTGGTATGACTGGTTTCCCTGGCCATTGATGAACACTCCAACCATCTTCGCCAATGGTCCGAGAGACCGGGGTTCAATCGCAGGTCGTGTCATACCAAAGACTCAAAAATGGTACTTGATGCCGCCTTCCTTAACACTCAGCATTATAAGGTAGGGACCAAAGATAAAGTTGAGGAATCCATGGAATAAAGTTGCGCATTCTCCTACACCTCGGTGTAGTAGCTATTGAAAAAGGAGCCTTTGGGTTACCCTCGATTAAGGTTACTAACTTTACTTACTTTACTTAAATATACTTGATACTTGATATCATATTACTGTGTGTAACATATTGACCCTCGGCCGAGCTGTCAAATAAGAGATGCACCTGTGTAAATAACAGGTGCATCCGGTTGAAGATATCAGGGTATAATCTTGACTGTGGACGGGTTGAATTGGGTGTAGATGTGACGCCCACAAGAAGCAGGTGGATGTCGAATAATTATATAACCCGGTGCCACAGACTTGTTCAGTTAGTTCGAGATAAGATGATGTAGAGAGAACCAGCACCCAGCAGAGGGCTATGGGCCCTCAGGACCCCCGATTGAGCAGCCCAGAAGAACGAGAATAAAGTGCTGCTAAAGACAGAGGAATTTGGAGTCAATATGTTGTAGTCTGTTCAGTCTCCAACTCACCTCTCACACACAACCCTTTCGCAACCCTTTCGAATAAAGTGTGAGAGGTATATTTTTCTAAAGAAGTGTGTTCGTTCGTCATTATTGTTGATTTTGTTTCCGCACATATATGGTTGTGACAATGCAACATGTGCTATCAACTGATTGTAGACAAACTGCAGTTAAAAAAAAGGCAATGAAACATTTATCATATAATCATAATTATTATCAAAGATTTAGAAAGAAATCAAATTTTGGCATAAAATAACCATATGGAGTTTGGTTTGGTTGGATTTTATTGCATATCAACCCTTGTAAGTTATCTAATATCAAGTCCTTTTTCTACATATTATATATTTCCCGGTCGGATGGGGCTGTAGAATAAACCGACTGCTTCTCTGCAGAGAGGTAAGACCCCCGCCCCAATGAGTGTTCTGGATATGACACTAAACAATCTGATGGTGAGGTTCCAGTTATGCTGGAGCTTGGTGGAATGCAGAGTACCCCATTAATGCCATCGCTTCCAGGTCCACTCTGGCCCGGCGTGGTAGCACCCGATAGGGTCCTATCTATGGGTTAAATAGAACTTATGGCATACTTATGCTAAACTGAATTGTTTCACTAAACTGAATTGTTTGAAATAGAAATGTTTTTGACTATTAAACAGTACTTACATTTAAACTGCGTGATTATTCTAAATTCAATTATTTCAAATGGAACTGTTTTTTGACATTGAAACTGTATTTACACAAAACTCAATTGTCTAATATAGAACTGTTTTGACATTTAACTTTGTGTAAACAAAATCTGTACTCATACTAAACTGAATTAGCTGAATTAGAACAGCTTGACTAAACTGAATAGCTTGAAATAGAAATGTTTTTCACAATTAAACTGTACTTACATTTAAACTGCGAACTTCTGCTAAACTGAGTTTGAAATAGAACTATTTGTATAAAAATGGATTTGCCGTTAAATAACGTACAAAGGTTGATATGCCATAAAAACCAAACAACCAACATATTGTATAGAATTTATAAACGCATAGTTTGTAGATAACATTTTAAAACTATCCAGAGCACATTTGTTAACACACAGTTAAATGGTTATGCATATGATTTATAAGACAATATTTTTAAGGTAATCATATTTTAAATGAGTCAGTGCTAATTTGTTTCCACAGAAGTATTACTATTGTTTGCACACAGTTAAATGGTTCCAAATATTCTAACACGAATATTTCTATTTAGAATTGATCATTTCAGGCTCATTTAAATGGTTTTAAATATTGCATCTAATACTTTTATATGCATACAGTTAAATGGTTTTAAGCCTTGCCATATAGCACCAACAATTTAATTTAGGCCCACTGTTAAAGAATTTCAGTTATTTCTAATCGATATTAATAATTCTATTCAGCTGTACTAATTTGTTTGCACACAGTTAAATTGTTCCAAGTATTCCTGTGTATCACTAATAATTCAATTAAGCATGTCATTTTTTAAAGAAGTAAATGATCATGCAATTTTATTTCTAGCAATTCCACTTAACATAAGTCGGTTATTTGTACACAGTTTAAATGTCAAAGAAGTCTATTTGATCCATCGATAGAATCCTATCAGGTGTTTTACACCGGGTCAGAATGGGCTTGAGAGCAATGGCAATGAAAGGCTACTTCCCTTAAAGCTCTTGTGTTGGAGACTCATTAGGAGTTGATATGCCGTTAGATAAATGACCCCATTCAACTTATTGTTGTGGCATTATCTTCAATATGTCAAATGACCAGTTCAGAACATGGTTTATCTTATACAGTTTTTCGGAAAAAAATGCTTTATACCAACATAAAAACGTCTGCTCTGATCTCCATAAACCTGTATTAACATGTTAAATATTTATGCCGTATTGTTCTGAAATTCAAAACAGAATTTGATAACGAGTTCGATTTCCGTAACAAGACAAAATCTAACACTTAGTTAAATTCAAGATTACTCAGCAAAAACGAGAAATTGTATTGTGAATAGCAGTCTGATGGTACTGGTGCCGCAGCAAAACCATCGCAGCGAAAGCTCCTGTGCTTTAACTTCATCAAGTAACACTCTTCGCCCGCTGGCCTATGGATGTATTTACCCAACACCTTTACCACGGGTTAGATGTAACAAGGTCACTTTTTAAACGGAGTACAGCTGGTCTAAAATCAGACTTTTCCTTCTCCTTGACCAGTTAAGCTTACCTGTTTTAAATAACTGATTTCCCAACTATTAAGCTGTAAGCGGAAGGAGAAGAGATATCATCATCATCATCATCATCATCATCATGTCGTGCCGCTAGCACGGATATGCCTGATCCTCTCTCGACTTTTCTCCCTATCGTTCATCGCCTCTGGTACTATTTACCAACCCCTCCGCTCGGGCAGGATATGACACAAGGTCAATTTTTAAGCGGAGTTTAACAGGTTTGAATTCAGAGTTTTCCTTCTCCTAGACTAGTTGCCTCAACAAGGCTGAAGAACCTAGTCCGTCCTACTATTTACCCATAGCTGGAGGGAGAATAAGGGGGTTCATACCTTTCCCAAGGGTATTTGCCCGAAAGTGAATATAATAGCGCGACTGGAGTACGAACTCGCGTACTACGATTCCGCAGTTCATCGCTTTAACCATTACACC
The DNA here is from genome assembly GCA_963585895.1 of Sepioteuthis lessoniana. NCBI lineage: Eukaryota > Metazoa > Mollusca > Cephalopoda > Myopsida > Loliginidae > Sepioteuthis > Sepioteuthis lessoniana. The sequence goes on along the minus strand of OY757922.1, from coordinate 33,130,052 downwards.
ACGAGGACACCCCCATCGCCTCTGGTAGGTCTTCAGGGTTACATCCCGTATCCTCACATAGCTGCTGTATATATGTTCGAGCTGGTCGTCCTGCTTTTGCTTGGCCATATGCGGGGGTCCATAGGAGTACGTCGCTTATGAGCTCGTCCTTGCTTCTCCAGCTGTATCCTGCGTGTCTGGTTCGTCTAACTTGGATAGTTTTTCGTGATGGGAGGTAGGTGGCTGTATAGTTGGTGCCTAGTGGGGTGTTGCCGTTGGGACTTAGTCATGCCTTTACGTTAGTATTAAATGAATCAAAGCTTCGGTCAGGATTTGAACTCAGATCACTGATTCAAAGATAACCGTGACATTAAACAGGCCAGCTTTTCGCGTAAAGTAAAAATATACATTCATGGGATGTGATTGGAGGAGGATTAATTCTCATTTAGTTTAGTCTATCTCTTTGTCTTATTTAGCGTGATGCTCACTAAAACTCGACCACGAAAAGGACTACTTAATTACGACTGTATGTTACGGTCCAGCACGTTTGCACTTCGCCACAGAGACTCCCTCAGCTAGTTTGAGGAGGTTTCAAAATCAATCTTGTGGTTTTTGTATTTTTGTTGATTATAATTTTTTTTTTAACAGCGCTGA
>OY757922.1:33076919-33124419 GCA_963585895.1 Sepioteuthis lessoniana | reverse complement strand
AAAAAAAAGTAAAGGAAGAACAGAGAATATATATATATATATATATATATATATATATATATATATATATATATATAAATTGCATATATAATTGCAATTAGAAGGAAACTCAAACCTGCTTAAACTGTCATTATTTGTTTCGCCGGGAATATCATTATACTCTCCGTCTAATCAGATGATCTTTCTAACACTTTATTGTTTTGACCCCTTTCGCTCTCGTCTAAGAATTTTGAATTCATATAGATTTTTTTCCTTTTTTTTTTTCATACACATATAGACTGTAAACCACATTTGCTGTTTTTCAATCTCAAGTTAAACGTGAGTAGTCATCTGATGAGACGGAGAGTATAATAATATTCTCCGACGAAATAAATTTATAATGACAACTTAACCAGGTTTGGGTTTCCTTCTAACAGCACTATATACGTTCTGTATGTGAGTTTTATTATATTAACCTGGAAGGAAAAGATGTGTAAGTAAGTAAAGTTAGCGACCATAGTCGAGGGTGACCCGAAGGCTCCCTTTTCGATAGCTACTACACCAAGGTGTAGGGGAGGGCGCTACTCCATTCCCAGGATTGCTCCACTTTACCCTTGAACCGTACCTTATAATGCTGAGTGTTAAGCAAGGTGGTATCAAGTACCATTTTAAAAGTCTTTGGTATGACTCGACCTGGGATTGAACCTAGGTCTCCCGGGCTATTGGCGAACACTCTAACCGCTGGGCCACACTCACATAGATTTATATGATATTCCTCGTATATTCTAAACGCGAAGAATCCACACCCACTGTCTTCGGACGCTGACTCAATATTACTGATATATATATGGATAAAGAAATTATTTTAATACTTTTATTCAAGAGCTTGTTCAAATTCATGCCAGATAGATAAAACTTTTTAAGTCGCCTTCATTACTTAAAGTTATATATATATATATATATATATATTAGAGAACAGTGTTCTGATTTGAAGTTTAGGCTAACAAACCTAACCCCATCCCTAACAAATAAACACATACATTTTGTGGAGGAGGAAAAACGGGAAGTTCAAATAAGATTTTGGCACCATAATTTCCAGTTGGACCTAGTAGCCGTTTACTGCTGCCAATGTTCTGGCAAAGGATCTCAACAACCAGAACAGCTGAAAGTATCTAACGCGTACGGGTTGCGCTCAAAGAAAAATCGGAAACCGACTGCGGGAGATTTAGAAGATCTGAGGATTCCACAGAATATATTCTAACAGGAATTCTGACAAAGAATCTGTGGAAGCAGAAATTTGTTTTAAGGCTCCTGTCACAAAAAAAAAAAGAAAAGAATGAATCTAGTGCTCTGCTTGAAGAAGTCTTGCTTAAAACTGTTAACAGTCTCCAACGCTGTATTGTTATGATCAGCAAACAAGGTTACCTGACTATTTTTTGTGAGATCGATTCTCACTGAGAGGCCTATACTTCTGGCGATTTGCTAATCAAAGCTTAGCATATTAAATGAGTCTGGGCACCTACCGTGGTGTAAATGGTTGGCAAACTAGGCAAAAAGATAATTGTTAGTAACATCGATTCTCACTGAGTGCCCCATACTTCTGGCCATGAGCTAAAAAAGTCTAAGCTTATCAAATGCATCAGGGCATCTCGTGTGGCCTGGTGAAAGGGTTAGCAACAGACGTTATTTTTAGTGAAATCGATTTTAACTGTGTGCCCTATTCTTTTTGGTCCTGTGCTAAATACGGCTTAACTTATCTGATGACTCAGGGCCTATCGTGTGTAGCAATGTTTAGAAAACTAGGCTAACAGACAATTGTTTGAGAGATCGATTCTCACTGGGTGCCGAATTCTTCTAGCCATTTGCTAAAGTTAAATGAAAATAGGAATCGGCATTTTCTCTAAAACGTTTTTACTCGAGGTACTTCGTGGAGACTCGATTTCATGTCCTGTGCGAGGCTGTTTTGAGTTTCAATTCTTGCTTATTCCCGTCGAGTAAAGGCATGAAACAATCTCTTTATATCACAGTTACGAGTAAATAAAAGGACAGTTAGAGATCTTTAGCCTTGTAACAGCAACCCTTGTAGGAGAAAGAAAACTGTGAATTCAAACCATCTGTGCGAACAATTAAAACCTGACCGCAGGGAGAGTTCGCGTGGCGTAACGACAAACGAACTGGAATGCGAGGTCGTAGTTTGCATGCTCGAACTCCCCCCTCCCCACATTAATACGTTCACTTTATGATTGCTATCGTTGGGAAAGGAATGAAGCCCCATATCCCCACAACTATGGGATATAGAGTAACATTACTGTTCATTGGGCACCTCTGGTGGTGTAACGAAAAAGAAAAAAAAAGGGCACCTCTGGTGGTGTAACGGTTAGCAAACTGGACTAGCAAACCTACACGAGTGAGTTCAAGTCTTACTAGGCGCCCCATTCATTCAGCCTTGTGCTACATCGAAGCAAAGAGCTTTGTAAATTAATAACATTACTGTTCATTTACTAGGATGGCATTGGCATTATATAACCCACGAAGGTTGATACGCTCGTAGCGGATGGATTGAGTAAATATCTACGTCATGGATATATGGTTATACTTTTTTCTTTTTTAGTGGCATATGAAACATTGATGTTTATTTAATGCCAAATTCTCTCCCCCTCTCTCTCTCTATATATATATATATATATTTATGATTTTTAAATGAGTCACTGTTCTTTCGTTAGCACACATTTACATCCTTTCTAAAACTGAAAATTCTTTTTTTTTATTATTATTAAGGGTTTTCGGGCTATTGTCTTCATCTTTATTCTTATTTCCACAACGTTTCGACCGATATGTCCTCCGGATTTCTTCAGGTGTTAGTCGAACTCGGGAACCTACACGGAACTTCGAACTACGTCCTTTATTGATTCCGTTCCGATTCTGTTAGCCATAACTGGGTACAAGTATTAAGTATTCCTGTATTGTTACTCACGTACAGTCAGGATTGAACCTGCAACCTCCAGATGCTTGTCTTTTCGAAGCTTAGGGAACCAATGCCTATAACTGTTACGCTATGTGTCCTGCTGGACAGTTTAGAGTGATTTTTTTGGATTTATAAACTTAATGTTTTTACTTGACTAGGTTTGGTTTGGTTTGGTTTCTTTGTTTAATAGCATATCAACCTTTGTAGGTTATTTAATGCCAAAGCTATTCTCCTAGAAGAACAGTTGTGGTACTATTTAACCCATAGCTGGGAGGATAAGGGGGTTCGTACCTTTCCCAAGGGTATTTGCCCGAAAGTGAACGTAATAGCGCGACTGGAGTACGAACTCGCGTACTACGATTCTTCAGTCCATCGCTTTAACCATTACACCACGAGGACACCCCCTTACTTGACTAGGATTACTATTATGTATGATTTTTTTACCTGTGCTCATTATTAGATTTTTTATCCAACCTTTTTTTTATTATTAGTTCCCATATTGTATTCATCTCTATACTTGGTCTACTCAACTGGTCATTGTAGCCCCACATATGTGCTGATTCCTTTAGGCGTCTAATCCTCCAATGTTTAATTCTATCAACTATTTCAACTTCATCCCATAAGGGCAAGTGATTTCCCTTCTCCTTCCATATATGGTCTGCCATACCCGACTTTTCTATCTCACCTCGTACTACTGCCTTCCGATGTTCTTCTACCATTACTTTTAGTTGGCGACCTGTCTCACCTTTGTATATTTTATCACAACTGCAAGGGATGGAGTAAATACAGTTCTTGATCCTGTTGGATTCCGTTGGTGGCTTGACTCGGAAGAGATATCTTCGGAGAGTTGAACCACTTATAAATACTGTCCAGATGTCATATGGACTACATATCTTTTGGATCATTTCGGCTAGTCTTTTGACATAAGGCAGACATACTGTGGTAGGTTTTCGGGTATAATCCTCTATCCTCCTATTCAGGTTTCTTGGAGCCGATGTTATGCGCCCGGGGTAGTTGTTACGATGGAGGTTGTGTCACAAACTAATCATTTCTTCTTGATATGCATCATTATCGAAACTAATGGTTTTTCCGCGATGTTGTAAGCAACGGACTATTCGTTTCTTTACCGTGTATGGATGATGGAAGTTGAAATTAACAAACACCTGAAGAAGGCCGGAAGAGATATCGACCGAAACGTTGTGGAAATAGCAAGAAAGATGAAGACAATAGTCCGAAAACCCTTCATGATAAAAATCATCAAGCTTCGTCTCAGAAATTTAGACAATTGATAATTCTATTTGTGCACCGTTAAATTGTTTTAGATATTGCAATCAAACACACATAGTTTAATTAGCACTCAACAATGATGATGATGATCATCACCATCATCCTCGGCACGTTTAGGGTTAGGTTGAGGGTTTAGTGTTTTCAAGTATTGTTATTGTTGTATAGTGCCTCGTATCACATGACTTCTGGTATCGCGAAAGTATAAAAGACGCCGTGTATCTTGAGAAGACAAAAGCAGAGACAGAAGAGCTCTGAAAGACCTCGGTCAGTAGAAGACTAACTTCGGTCGTAACACCTACAGCGTGAGACTTATAATACTAGTCGGACTGTACCACTTGACTTGATAGATAATTAACTCTGTTTCACTGTGTATCGTTCCCTTATTACGATACAACAGTTATCTAATAATTATGATTCAATTTGATATCAATCATTTGTTCGAACACTGTTAATTAATTCTACTTGACTTATAGATATTGTTAATTGTTCTACTTGACTTATAGATATGATCCTAACAGTTAATACCACTCAGGGTTAGAGTGGACCTGGGAGTAATGGTATTGAAGGGATACTCCACGTACCCTGAATCTCCTGAACAGGAGAGTAATCGTCAGATGGCTTTGTGTCATATCCAATACACCCGTTGGGAGTGGAGTGTCTTCCACCCTGCAGAGATGTATTCGGTGTTGTCTACAGCCCCAGTCGATAGGAACAGAATTACTGCTTTGAACCTGGAAGAAATCATCAGTATTCCTAGTGGGAGTCATTTTAGTATCTACATCCGAAAAAGGTTTGGTTTGATTTGGTTTTATGGGGATTTTTATGAGCCCCGAAAAGCCCGTTTTATTCCTGCGTTTTGTAAAAGAATAAACCGTACTCAACCAGCAGTAGAGATTTGGGCGAGAGCCTTTGAAGAAAGGAAGACGAACGACTTATATATGCAACAAAGTTTATATGAAACAACAACAACAATAAACAGGTTTTTTTTACACCAAATGGAATAAACAACGAATGTGTAAGTACCAGTTCATAAAAGTAAGTTCAAGGAAGAATTCACAAAAGATGTAAAATATGGTTAGGTTTGTTGTGAATGTTGTAAGGTTGAAGGTAAAGTAGGTTTGATAAGGTAAAGTAGTTGGTAGGTTTGCAGATAAAACGCCTGCTGGAACTTAACTGTGTGTGTGTCCTGTTCCTTTTAACTCTGCACGTGCGTTCGTCGCTCTTGGGTCCCGGTGGTGGAAGGTACCAAATACGTATACCGTCAAGGGGCTGTTACGAAAAGTACCTGATGCTAACAGTTGTGGGACTGGAAACAAAAGAGAGAGACTCTCCTGTGGGGCTCTTTTTTATAATGGAGGCCACGTGACCCGAAGGGGCTGCTGCTGATCGGTGAAACAGGATCACCAGTTCCTTACCAAAATTTCTACAGTTTAGCTTTATGGCATATCAATCATTGTAAGTTATTTAATGCCAAATCCGATTTCGACATATATATATATATAAATTTTAAACATAAGTCAACAAAGATAAATAGTTACAAGTATTGCTATGTATGATTAACTCTTCAGTCAATCATCAGCCGTTTGTTTACACACCATCATATAGTTAAGTATTATATCTAGGACACTCGTTGGGGTCGGGTCTTACCTCTCTTCAGAGACGCAGTCTCTGTATTGTCCAGCTTCAGCCAATTGGATTTCCGGAAAAGGAGATACGAAATCGAGATAATGTCAATGTTTGGATTATGTTTAACAGTACATGCATACCTTATTGATTATTTAATGCAAAATTTGATTTATTTGTAAATATTTGATTATAATCATAGCCATATTTTCATTGTTCCATTGCGATTTAAAAAAAATCGCCCGTTTCATTTGTCTATAATCCTTTGATATCAAATTCTCATAGGGTCTCAAGTATTTTTATCTACTACTAATGATTTATACACAATTATATGGTTTCAACCGGGCCAATGAGTAAAGTGTTTGCTAATGGTCCGGGAGACCAGGATTTAATCCCAGGTCGAGTCATATCAAAGACTCCATAATGGTACTTGATACCACCTTGCTTAACACCCAGCCTTATAATGAAAGGATCAAGGGTAATGTGGAGCAATCCAGGGAATGGAATAGCGCCCTCTTTTACACCTCGGTGTCGTAGCCATTGAAAAGGGAGCCTTTTGGTCACCTTTACTCACTTTATATGGTTTCAATTATTTCTTTCAAATACTAATATGTTATACACAATTATACGATTTAAAGTAAACGTTCCTATCTAATATCCTTCATTTGTTAGAACACAGTTTGATATCAGTGACTGTTGAACATAGCTATCTATACTTTCAACGTTCCGTTGTAATCGATTTTTATTTGCACTTTGTCTGTCAACACGAATCATTTGTTTGCCTGCAGTTATATATCAAATAATTATCAGTCATGAAAAGATGTCCAGGGAAAAGTGAAAGTGAAAGTGTAGCAGTTATCCTAGGCGAAAACAAACTCAGCGGATCAAGTTCAAATTTGGGAAGACGTCCTTTGCATTTCCCTTCGTGCTAATGTCCTCAGCAAAGCATGATACCCTTTCTTGTATTCACGCCTAGGGCAGTTTGGGTTCTTTAGCTTTCTTGCTAAATTAAATAGGAGAAGAAAATGAACTCTACCCTCAAAATCGGCAAATGTGTTGCTGGCAATTCTACTCTTCAAAAAAAAAAAAAGAACTGTTTGATACGGAAAACTCAGTGCCCTGACTGGGAGTGGAGCTGTGTCGCCACGATCGACAACCAAATCTCGAGAATCAACAGCCACGGGAGATTTTTTGTTCAGACATGCGCATTAAGGTTTCTTCTGGTTTGTTGCCAGGTTAAGTAAAAGTCGCGTAACCGGTTCTCGAGATGTTTTTTGCTTGATAATTTTGGACACAGCCTCGTGTTTATGGGCTTATCTGTCAAGTTGAAAAAGGGACAGTTCAAAAGGTTATTTTTTCAGTTCTGTGGACATTGTCCCGTGCAATCTTCCACCCTGTGGGAAATTTGAATTGTTTAAATTCTGCTTCCTGTTCAATCAAAGCTAGACTGTTTTTGTTAGGAAATATTAAAGAGAATTTTATTTTGAATACAGAAAGACACCAGAGAATGAGTTTATTGAACGATTCAACTTACTAATATTGGAACTTAAGGCCTTGTTTGTCTTTTACCTCTTTCTTTATTACATTTGAAATTATGGTACACAAACGATATTCGATGACAGAGATGGTTCTTAAATAATCTAAAGTAGTTTGTTGTCATTTTCTATCAACGCTGTTCAACAAAGCATGGATCTCCTCTTAATATCACTTCTCGGTTTTTCGGCTCGGAAGACACATAAAATGATTAACAACTAAGTTCAAGAGAACCTTCTACCACCAGGAAACATCTACCCCTCGTCTAAAAGAGATAAGAGCTGGGTTAATTGCCACGTGCTTTCAAATGAAATACCAACGAAATCAAAGCAATTATTTAAAGTGTCCTGCAGGGAGCTTGCTTTCCCAACATTAAACCGAGCGTGTGTCACATGCTTGGCCTGGTATGGAGTCTGATAAAAAACTATATCCTTCTCCTAATAATTCGTTATGAGAAGAATTGGTCTCTACAACGAGAACGATGTAACCCAGACAAATTCTTCTTCGAGGTACCAACATTTTTAATACGAGGGTCAATCAAATGAATATGTTGAATTTTGCAATAAAACAGCAAACATTTCACCCAAGAAAAATTGTTCCCTTTTCAGTATAATATCCATTCTTTGAAATACATTATACCATCGAAAAGAAGCTTTTGTATTAATTCAGGAAAGATTTTTTTCAATTTTGTTTTTAGCCATTTTAATTACGCTGCTTTTGATTGCATGACCGCTTAAAATCGTTGTTTCCACGTAGAATTTCTTGGTTGGGGTGAAAAGGAAAAGCAGAGAGTGCCAAATCTGAACAGTAAAAAGGAAGTGGTAGATGTTTCCAACTAAATTGACTGAAGCTTTCCTCTGTTCTTGCTGCTCGTCATGGTCCCATTGTAACCCAAAAACAGCTGACAAAATGGTACATGATGACCTTGTATTTTTTAAGACAAAGATCATCATGAAGGATTTTGTGTGCTGTACCAACTGAAATTCCCACTTGTTCAGAGATGTTCTTTCTTGTAACTCTCCCGTCTGCAGCCAAATTTAGCGCATTAACTGAATCCACCATTTCACGTGAGCTTGCTATATTGAGCCTGCTTGACCTGCCTTTATTTTGAATGCTCATCCGAGCTTTAAACTATTCAAGCTATTAGTAAACATTTTTTGGACTAAAACATGCTTGTCCGTAGACGTCACTGTCATTTATAATTTTCACATGTTTTGCCTTTTTCAGCCATCAAAGATCTGATGACTAAACTCTGTTCAAGCATGGAGCAGTTGCTGCATATTGACCATTGACAGACCCATTAAAGTCCTACTTATCTCTCTCTCACTCTTTCATACACTTATAGCCAATTTCGACCCTTTGAGAAGTAATATAGACTAATATTTTTATCCAAAAAAGTGCTTTGGTTCATCAATATTCATTAGTATGCAAAACAATCTATTTGGTTTGCCGCCATTTTGAATAGACTCAAAAGAAATATTTTCGCGGGACTTCAAAATAATATTGGCCATAAACCAACATCAAACAATGCAGTTTATCATCATCATCATCAACAACATAGCGTGCCCCCAGCACGGATATCCCTGACCCTCTCTCGCCACTTCTCCCTATCGTTCATCGCAGATCTTCAGGGCTACATCCCGTATCCTCACATAGCTGCTGTATGTATGTTCGAGCTGGTCGTCCTGCTTTTGCTCGGCCATATGTGGAGGTCCATAGGAGTACATCACTTATGAGCTCGTCCCTGCTTCTCCAGCAGTGTCCTGCGTGTCTGGTTCGTCTAACTTTGATAGCTTTCGTGATTTGGAGGTAGGTGGCCATATAGTTGGTGTTGCCTCCAGGACTTGTTCAATATTGCTCGCAGCATTCTTGTGTAATTGCCGTCTAGCTTTTTCTCCAGCCGTTTTGTTAGCGTCCAAGTAGTGCATCCATACAGCAGTATCGATACGACTGCTGCTTGGAAGAAACTGCGTTTCATTTTATCAATCAGGTCTGATTTCCATATGATCGATAGCTTATCGATAGCTGCCCATGTCTTCGTTAGCCGCATGTCGATGTCCTTTTCGGTTGACGAGACACTGCTTCCTAGGTAGGTGAACTTGTCTACCAGTTTCAGAGAGGTTCTGTCTAGTGTGGAAATGTCGCCTGTTTGATTAAAGCACATGTATTCAGTTTTGTGTGCATTGACATGGAGGCCGATGCCTGCGGCGGCTTGTTCCAAACTATGCAGTAGTGTTTCGGCTTTATTGGGTGTATTTGCCAGAATCGCTATGTCATTGGCTTAGTCGGCGTCGGTAATTGTTTTTGCGGGGTACCTTCTGCTTCTTTTCTTTGTCAGCTTAACGCCGTTTTTCTTTGATTTTATCAATCGATGTTCTAAGCACGTAGTCTAGACAGATGATAAAAAGGTGTGGGACTAGCGTGTCCCTTTGTAGTACTCCTGTTACAATGTCGAAGTATTCTGTGTCTCCATCCAGTGAACGTACTTTCACTTTGGTGTTTCTATAGAGAATCGTTATTATGAAAGATTTCTGAAAAAAATCGTTAAAAAACTTACTCTATTTGTTGAGCAAGAGTCGCTCAACGAATAAAGTAAATTGATATGGTATCAAAATTATTTGAATTTTTATTAACAAAACTTTATCTTCAACGACTGTTTTGTTCTGGAAATGACCCTAAACTGGATGCGATGGTAAAGTTCTAGTTCTGGAGCCCTGGAAAGTGTAAAGGACAACTTTATTAGCATTAGTCTAAAGTCATTAGTCTAGTAGTAATATCTATTTGAATATCTAGCTTTATCTACTAAAACAATCAAACACAATCTACAAGTAATATCTACTAGAATACCTCGCGCTATCTTGTCAGAAAAGATAGTATTAGTCAAAACACAAATGTTTTTATGAGAAAAAGTTAAGATTCACGTAATAAAATGTAGCAGTTATTGTTAGCCTCAATCTAAAGGAGTGTATAGTGTGTGTGTGTAAAATATCCTTGTGAGAGTATGTATTTACCAACGCCTCCGCACGAGCAGGATTTTGCACAAGGTAAATCTTTTGCGGAGTTCCACACGTTTGAATTCAAAGTTTTCCTTCTCTTAGAGTGGTTGCCTAACCAAGGCTTAGGAATTCAGTCTCTCCCACTATTTACCCATAACTGGAGGGAGAATAATTGGATTCATACGTTTCTCAAATGGTATTATTGCGATATAAAATGCAAACAGCCTTTTGAATGATTTGAACTTGTGTCACAGTGCCCATTTCCTACGACGATAACCATTACACCACGGGCATCTCGCTGTGAGAGTATGTTACATATCCGCTCAATGTTAAGACAGTTAAATGGTCTTGAAATTTATTGCATTTTTGAAAGAAATGAATGTTAAATCTTTACTTAAAAGAAATGAACGGAAAGGTTAAGTTGATATGGAATATTTCCAATTCCTACTAAAGAAATAAGTATTTCTTCGCTTATTTATACAATTGAACTAGGCTCGAAATTAGATAATATAAGTTCATTTATCTTCGATTCTAATTGTCAAATATGAATTTTAAATAATGTCGGAGGAAAAAGATTTTTTGAATTATTTTGCGTTTTGATCCTTCAAAATTTTCGTTAGAGTTGAATATTATTTGCGAAAAAAATCGAAATTTTTAAACAAGTACGAAAACGCCGATGGGTCAATAAATGTTAAAATGCAGATACAAAAAGTAATAGCTTCTAGTGGCTATTTTTTATTGCACAAGATTAAGTTTTTTTTTGTATGGAAATCAGTTGGTTTCAGATATATAAGCTGGATTTGATATTAAATAAACTTCAGGCGTTAATATACAATATACATTGACCAAATCAAACTGAACCTTCTCAATAGTAAATTTCACAAATTCTTATTAAATATCACTGAAAAAGAAAGCAAAAAGCAAATCCGGATATGCTGTAAATTGCGGCGTACAAGTCGATCAGGAATAGAAGGGTTTGGTTTCTTTGTTTAATGACATATCAAACCTCGTAGGTTTTTTAATGCCAAAGCAATTCTCCAAGAAGTAGAGTAGTGATAGTATTTATCCCATAGCTGGGAGGATAAGAGGGTTCATACCTTTCTCGAGGGTATCAGCTCGAAAGTGAACTACAGGAGTTCGAACTCGCTTACTACAATTCCGTAGTCTATCGGTTTAACCATTATACCACGAGGACACCCCCTCGGGAATAGAAGTCAATCTCAAAATTCTGGATTAGATTTATACCTGCTAAATAAAAGTAAATCAAGTTAGCAACCATAGTCGAGGGTGACCCAAAGGCTCCCTTTTCAATGGCTACAACCCCGAAGTGTAGGAGAAGGCACTACTCCATTCGCTGGATTGCACCACTTTACCCTTGATCTATATCTTATAATGCTGAATTAAGCAAGGAGGCTTCAAGTACCATTATTTGAGTCTTTAGTATGACTCGACCTAGGACTGGACCCCGGTCTTCCAGACCACTGGCGAAGACCCAAAACATTCAGTTAGCCTCTGTGACTTTCTAGTTAGTGTTTACTCAGTGCATCAATTTTGAAACTGTGTTTAATATAACGTTAATACAATACTTAGTTTGTATCAGTTTTACTCTTTTATACTGTTTCGTTCGGTGGTGGGTTATTTTGGCAAACACTTTATAATCTTTTCACTTTCATACAATTTCAATTACCGAGTATGGAAACTTAGAATACTGGCTCGCAATGCTTCTTTGTAACCCTATACACCTCGTCAGACCTCTATCTGACTGATTTATATATTTACTATTTCTAGTCACGTGACTCCAGTAGCACAATCTATTTCAACAGTTGTGTTTGTTGGCTGGAGATCAGAGCTTGACCATACGAGTTGGTATCGGCAGATTCTTCTACATAACATATTCTAAATTAATTTTTTTGGTGTTAATTTGTTACATATGGTCACCAAATACGAGTTTGAGTTGTATTGTATAGTCACAATACAACTATACAAATATACAGATGCAGGGAAATACGAAACACTGGCCTCTCTCCGTTGTTCAGATATGAAACATTTATTAACTTCTTGACTTTAGTTTTTCGACACGAGGAGAGAGAGAGACACACAATTTTTTACTGTGCTGACAGTACTATCTGACCAAACAAACGCGCTGCGCATCCCGTAGCACCCAAGATCTCTGTCAGTAGAGATCTGCAGAACTCCATGGTCAGACTTCAACTTCAACTGTCTCCCATTGAGGCAGACAAATCAACTGTCTCCTACATCGTCCACAGTCAACCCCCAGCTGGACTGGCCCTGCCCGGCCCGGCCCAGAGTCGAATCTCAACTAACGTCTTTTTCAAAATCACCAAATTCTCAGCCCATCGCTTCTGGGCATGACGTCATTCACACCTCAGTCCCATTTCTCATCTGGGGATTTTATTATGACATTTGTGATTGTCATATCCTCTGCACACGAGCGTGAACTACACTAAATATGTGTGCACCTGCACTAAGAGCCGAATAGTTCAAAGCCCAACCAAACCGAATGATAAAATATAATTAACGAAAAATGATTAATATGAAAAAATCATTCCGTAATTATATAACAGTTGGAAACGTCCCTGACAGTCTGCTGGAATTGGGGTAAGTGGTGTATATCGACTGTTCTATAGGTTGACCACTCTGGAATAAAACTTTGGATTTTAGCCCTGCCGTATATGTCACCTACGTTTTTTTAGTGACTTTTCAGCCTTAAAAGCTGACTTGTACGCCGCATGAAATGCTAATTAGGGTTGTTTATTACTTTTAAAATAGAATTGCCAACATAAACATGGACCGCTGTTAAGACGGAACCCGAAGGTCTCACATCTCATCTAGTGGTAATTTGATCCAGAAAGTTCTACATGTTTAGCTAGTTTGTCTAAATGCTTTTATTATATACCATAATGAAGAGACCATAATGCTTACATATATATATATTATATATATATATATATATATATATATATATATATCTTCTTTATTGCCACGAAAGGGTCGAAATAGCTTGATGTGAGGGGCAAATAAACGGGCTATTATCATTGACACTGCATTGGGGACAGACATATTGGGAGCCTTACTTTTTCTTTGACGGGAGGTTTGATGTAGAACCAGTTCTTTGCCAGAGCACCACCTGGCTCCCACCTCTCTGGGTACTCGCTGACTGCTTTCAAAATGACTCCGTATGTGACTGAATCTGATCGCATGACTCCCTTGTTATTGTATAATATTCTGAACGCCCTCTCATTTTCCTTTCGGTTCCCAATTCATTTGATTCATATCCGTTGTCCTTTGTTTAAATAGGTGCAATATCCAGTTTTGAAATCCCTAAGTAATCGGTCTGTGCAGGATCAGTATGTAACACTTTTAGCATGCTGTGTCATAAGCTACGTGATATTAAGTATATTTACTTCTTCAGGACTGAAGCCTCACTATCAGATACTGTTTAGAGTTCTACTCAAGACGGGCCTTACTTTTGCGGTGATCTTATCCTTCTTCAGGGGAAACAGTAGGTGTATTCTATGTCTCACCGATTGGGTGGATTAAGTTTTATTAACAGATCTTTCTACTTAACCCTTTCGAATGCAAAGGGACAATTTTGTTGATAGTGATAGCTCAATGAAGGACTTTTTTCTAAAAGCTGCTCGTTGATCAATCCTGTGTTAATGTATAAAAACATCACTAGGAGGCTACACTGTGCTGTAGGACAATGTAAAGGTTGTTTTGTAAAATATCATATCTAAAAGTGCATGTTGTGTTTTCAAGGTAGTGAACTATTGCATACCCTTCTTGAAGAGAGTTTCCGTGGAGTAATGGCTAACGTTTTGGATCTGAGACACCTTGGTAAGTGAGTTCGAACTCCAGTCACGCTAATGAGTTCTTTTTCGGGCTAATAGCCTTGGGAAAGGCACGAACCCTCCTATCCTACTAGCTATGGTTTAAATAGCACCACTACTAATTCAATTAAGCATCAAGGATGACTTTAACATTAGATAACTCGTAATGGTTGATATGCCATTAAACTAAAGTAACAACACAATTGCTAATTATATTATCATGTTTTTTTAAATCATTAATAGATTTGTTTAAACAAAACAACTATTTTGCAGATTTTCTGAAAATAAATCTCCCACTCTACAGATAAGGCCCAGTCGACTGGAGCAGTAGAATTCACCGTCTGTATCTCTGCAGAGGGGTAAGACTACTCCAACGAGTGTCCTGGATGTGACACAAAACAATCTGATGGTAAATCTTCAGTAATGTTGGAGCTTTGAGGAATGCGGAGTACCGCTTCATTGCCATCGCTCCCAGGTCCACTCTGGCCCGGAGGGGTAGTGCCTGATAAGGGTCTTATCTATGGGTCAAAAAAAATATTTGACATTTAACCTGTGTTCCGAGACATTGAAAATGAGTGCAAAAATGACTTATGCTAAAATGAATTGCTTGAAATAGAACTGTCTAAAATTTTAAGTGGATGATAAAAAAAATGACTGATGTTTAATTGAATTGTTAGTGATACATAACAATACTTAGAACCTCTAAACTTTTATGACATGCTACAGTGAAATGTTTGAAATCAAACTGTTTGATCATTTAACTGGGTTTTAACAAATGACTAATGTTTAATTGAATTGTTAGTATTAAATGGCGATGTTTGAAAGCATTTAACTGTGTGCAAACAAATGATTTATAACAAATGAAATTATTCGTATTTGATAGAAGTGAAATCATTTAACAGAGCGTAAAAAAATTAGCTCAAGTTCATTTTAAATTGTTATCGATAAAATGTGTAAAGAAATCATATATTTGATATATATGCATAAAAATGATTTGGCATTAGATAACCTACAATGGAGGTGTCCACGGTGTAATGGTTATCGTCGTAGGAAATGGACACGGCGACAAGAGTTCAAATCTTAGACTAGACTGGTTGCATTTCACATCGCACTAATACCCTTGGGAAAGATATGAATTCAATTATTTTCCCTCCAGCTATGGGTAAATACTAAGGCAGACTAGGTTCTTCAGCCATGGTGAGGCAACTAGTCTTGGAGAAGAAAAACTCTGAATTCAAACTGGTTAAACTCCGCTTAAAAATGACCTTGTGTCATATCCTGCCCAAGCAGATGGGTTGGTAAATATGGATAACCTACAATGGAAGATATGTCATAAAACCAAACCAAACCATTTAGGAAGATTAAAATAGTATCTGCTTACGAAAGGATTCATATCTTCGAGAAAAAAATGAAATTATTCTTGAAAGCGTGAAGAATCGGATAATATAGTCATTAAGATAAAGTTGAAATTATTTTCACACGTAATGCCAATTCCTTGGCATTCAAAAGCCTTTCAGCTTGAAAAAGTACATAAACCCGTTTGTATTGTACAACTGCATGGTGCAATGTTTTGTCAAACAACCTTGTATTAGCCGTACATAAACTGACTAAACGACATCTAGTTTGCAACTGAGTAACCCAATGGGAGAGTGATCACTTATAGGTAGTAAGGCCTCTTCACTTTTCAAGCTATCGACTCTTTTACTGATGTGAGGGATTAGAGTTAGATTTTTAAAGTCTTGCTGAGTGCAACTCTAGTCAAATTTCATGCTATGTTCCGTTTGTTGGAGTGTATGTTCCACCCGCTGTTATTTTGACACTAGCATCTTTTTTTCTCAAATTGTCCGTCCAAATTGTTGCCATGGGAACACGGAGAGATAAACGATATCAGTCACGTCTTAACAGCGCAGATTCTGAAAGAAATTATGCATTGGTCGGATGCAGAATTCAGAGTAAATAAAGACTGCGTGAAGTCTATTTTTACCACAGTTACTCAGATGCAAACATACAATACACAAAAACAAAACAAACAAACAAAAAAAAAAAACAAACCAAAAAAGCAAACAAAAAATCAACTGCGTTTTTTTTTTTTTAAAGCCAAATCGTCTTTAAACATACATGTTAAACAAATATATTTATTAAACATATTTTGTTGATAACGTTTTTAAATGAATCTGAGATAAATTTTTGCAGTTCAATGGTTTCAAGTATTGCTATGTAACTGTAACAATGTAAGATCAGTCATTTGTTTGCACACATTTAAATAGATATGCATATATCATTAGTAAACGAATAATTTTTAGGTAATTTGATGTTTAAATGCGTTAGAAGCAATTTCTTTGTACACCAGTATTGCTATCCTTTCAACACAGTTAAATGGTTTCAATTTTTACAAAGACTACTTATCTAATTCATTATTAATCATTTGTTTGCATACAGTGAAGTGGTTGCAAGTATTACTATTTATCACTAATTATTCTATTTAACACTCTCCATTCATTTTCTCTGTCAAATAGTTCCAACTATTGCTATTTGTTTGCAGACAGTGAAGTGGTTGCAAGTATTACTATTTAACACTAATTATTTGATTCAACACTATCCATTCATTTTCTCTGTCAAATAGTTCCAACTATTGCCATGTAATGCCAGTAATTCAATTTAGGCACACTGTTAAAGAGTTTCAAGTAGAGCTACTTAACACTTATAGTTCTGTTGAACATTACTTATTTGTTTGCATACAGTTAGATGGTCAAACAGTTCTATTTCTTACAATTCAATTTGACATCAGTCATTCGTTTGCATCTAGTTTTCTATTTGACCCATGGAAAGGATCCTATCAGGTGCTCCTACTCCGGGTGAGAGTGGATCTAGGAGCAATGATTTAAGATGAAGTAATCCACATTCCCCAAATTTTCAGGACTGAAGTCTCACCATAAGGAGTGGGTGGAGGATCTGACCCCTTCTGCAGACATGCCGTCTGTGTATTCTACAGCCTCTGCCGACGGGACTGAACTAACAGAGGATAAAATTTACTGATCTTAAAAAAAAAAAAGAAACTATTTTTTAATTTTCTAACTGCAGTTCCTAACATAAACTTTTTTTAGCCTCTTGCACAATTTCCAGCGGATCAACTTTCCTACCTAGTCCTGCTCATTCTCGTATTTCTTTTTGTGTCCACTGATATGATAGAAGTTTTATCTGTCACGACTGTATCGTCTGCAGAGAAATATGAACCCTGCCACCTCATTTAAAAAGGGGGTGTCCTGGATATGATATCCAACTAATTGTAATGATGAGGCTGCATTTCCAGAGATTTGGTGAGTGTAGAATTTCCTTTCATTGCAATTACTCCCAGTTATACTGTTTCCAGGAGTGGTAGTGTTTGTTAGGGTTCTGTCTATGAGTCAGATAGACTTTTTTAAAATTATTCGTATTCGATTTGACCGTGTGCAAACGAAAACGAAAAAATCTTTAGAATCAAATATTCAAAAATGTAAATAGAAACACAATTCCCTAAATGACTATACACTGGTGGCTAGGTCATTAAAACATTTAATCGATAGCTAATTGTCGACATTTACAGATTTGGTTTGGTTTAGTTTTACGGCATATCAACCATTTGACTTAGTTAAAGCTAAATCCTATTTATACATATATATTGAATATATAAGATTTGGTTTAGGCTTGGTTTTATGGCATATCAAACATTGTCGGTTATTTAAAGGCAAATCCTCTTTATACATATATATTAAATATCTCAGATTTGGTTTGGTTTGGTTTTATGGCATATCAAACATTTTAGTCAGTTTAAGCCAAACTTTATTTATACATATATATTGAATATATACGATTTGGTTTGGTTTGGTTTTATGGCATATCAACCATTGTAGGTTATTTAATGCCAAATTCTCTTTATACATATATATTAAACAAATATATGATTCGTAAACATATTTTGTTGATAAGATTTTTAAATAAGTCTGAGCTCATTTATTTTGCACTCAGTTAAATGGTCTCAAGTATTACAATTCAGTCATTTTTGTACACATTTCAATATATATATATATATATATATATATATATATATATATATATATATATATTGTCAACCATAGACAGACTGTTTCGTTCTATCAGAACTCTTAGTGTGGCTAGACACGTAGGACGCTCGAAGCTGGGATCGAAACCCATCCAACTTTACGTTTGACTAAGTCTCAGTGTAACACTATGTAGGTGGTCCGCCAAGCAGACAATCCCTTTGTCTGTTTTGGCGCGAAACCAGACAAAAGGTTTGGACTCGAGATCTCGACGTGACCGGAAGTGGGTAAGGGAACGCGAGAGGAGTTGGAAAAAGGAACTCAGAGAAGGCAATTGGTGAAAGGTGACGCGAGTGGCCAGCCGACACCGGACAGCTGAGAGACCAGTCGGATGAGATAGGGTCCAGCCGCAGGGAGGGAAGACCGCTCAAGATGAGTCAGCACTCCTCGTGGGTTGTAGAATTTTCGCTAGAAATCCCCGCTAGAGTTAGTCTACATATGCAAATAGGGAATGCAATGTTACATAACTCCTCTTCTTGCACTTTGAGTTAAACCAAGCTGATATTGTTCCTCTGTTCTTTGTTCTTTCCTCCCACTCCTTTGATTGCATTTCTTGTAGCCATGAAGAAATGTGTGATGCCCCTATCGGAACCACTAGTTGATCACCGGCCAAGAAGTGAAATGGTTTAAAGAAGTTGACGTATTTAGGGGGGAGGCGAGGGTGTATTGTCACATCAGACTGCTCGGCCAACAAGCGTACCACGTTGGCAAAGGGAATTTTTAAGGTATTTATGCTGCTGCAGCAGCAGCAGCGTCCGTTTGTTTACATTTTTATACCCTAGCGGCTACCAGAGTGCTCAATTCTTTCGAAGAGCTTTGCACACACACACACACACACACACACACACACACACACACACACACACACACACACACATATATATATATATATATATATTAGGTAAGAAATAGGTTTGTCGGTAATCTCATTTTTAAACGAGTGAGAATTAATTTGTTTGCACTCTAGTGTTGCTATTTATTCTACACAGTTAAATGGTTTTAATTTATACTGTATGACACTTATAATTCTATTCTATATCAATCATTTCTTTGCAGGCTGTGAAGTGGTTACAAGTATTGATATATAACACGAATTATTCTATTCAACACTATTCATTTATTTGCACACAGTTAAATATTTCAAAGTATTGCTATGTTATACCAATATCTCAGTTTAGGCACACAGTTAAGGGGGTTCAAGTATTGGTATTTAACACTAATAAT
Source organism: Sepioteuthis lessoniana (assembly GCA_963585895.1). Classification (NCBI taxonomy): domain Eukaryota; kingdom Metazoa; phylum Mollusca; class Cephalopoda; order Myopsida; family Loliginidae; genus Sepioteuthis; species Sepioteuthis lessoniana. Next base: position 33,104,864 of record OY757922.1, on the reverse strand, counting down.
TCTATTAAACATTGCTCATTCGTTTGCACACAGTTAAATGTTTCCAAGTATTGATATGTAAAAGTAACATCAGTCATTTGCTCACACACAGTTTAATGATTAAACAGTTCTATTTCTAACCATTCAATTTGGCCTAAGTTAACATTGTCAAATGCTTCCAAGTATTGTTACACATCACTAATAGTTCAAATAAACATTAATCATTTGTTTCCATACATGAAAACGACCAAACAGTTCTATTTCTAACAATTTAGTTTAGCCTGAATCAGCACACAAATAATCGGACACACGAGTAAACAAAAAAATTATAATGATAATAACAATAATAGTAACAACTTCAACAACAACAACAACGTTAAGTATTGACGTGATTTATCTGTCGAAGATTACTCGTTTGGTTCGACGATTCCTCACGAAGTGGTGATTATGAAACCACTTCGATTAAACGGAAAAAAAATCTTTATTGATTCGGTAATATTTTAGGTTTCATTAATTTCAGTCTTTTCACACAAATTACTAAGCGTTTTAGAAGTCATCTGTCGGTATATTGTCTCTCTCAGAGTGTTTCACGGATTCAATCCTTACATGAAATAGTCTTTTAATCTTTGCAAGATCTTCGTATCCCTATTCTCCTTTATAGCGACTCTCTCCAGAATAGTGGGGTCACTTCGCGGCGCCTATTTTCTATCTGAATAACACCTAACATGTGGTAATGAGTTACATGGTATCTGTCTCAAAGAACGATCTCTGGCTTAACTTAATGCGGCAAGTTATCCTATCATACTAACACGTAAGTACAGAGTTTGAAATCTATCTATCTATCTATCTATCTATCTATATATATATATATATATATATATATATATATATATATATATATATATATATATATATATATATAAAGCACAATAATAACAGACGTTTGATGTTTTTTTTAGGTGTTCTAAAATTATATTACTAAGATTCTAGGTGTTTTCATTATTTTGTAAAACCCCTTTATATATATATATATATATATATATATATATATATAAAGGGGTTTTACAAAATAATGAAAACACCTAGAATCTTAGTATCATAATTTTCGAACTCCTAAAAAAGACTTCAAACGTTTGTTATTCTTGTGCTTTTTTTTTAATTAATAATTTTTCTCGTCTTAATTCACTGAAATTGTTATTTTTTTTACAGATATCATCAGAAGAAATTAATCAAAGTTCATTTAAATGGTAGACCTATCAGACTTCAAAAGAGGTCAAATTCTTGGTGCTTGTATTGCAGGCGCTAGAGTTTCAAAACCCGCTGAATTATTTGGTTTAGCAAAGGATTACTGTCTCGACCGTAATGACAGCATTTGAGAAAGAAGGAAAAACATCCCCAGGAAGAAAGCCAAAGCTGTCTGATTGGAACTGTCGGACTCTTACGTGGATTGTTAACACAAGAACACAGCTCCGAAACTTACAGCAGAGCTTAATGACCATCTTGGGAACCCAGTTTCTTCAAAAACCGTCAAAAGGCAGCTGCACAAAGCCGGTTTTACGGGATGGTTGCAATCAGAAAACCATGCTAAAATAAATTTTAGAAATTTCCCGGTGTTTAAATTTTTTTTCATTCCTATATATATATATATATATATATATATATATATATATATATATATATATATATATATATCCCGTATTTTACAGTTTGTATAACACACGGGCATATAATACGCTCCTCAAAATAAAAAGATTTATTTTACTGGTTTATATTACCAATGTCAGGTGAAGTGTTTCATTGTCTAATGGTATATCAACCTTGCTGGATAATTTATTACCATAGACATCCTTCTAGAAGGACAGCAGTAGTATTATTTAAGTCACAGTCATTGAAATAAAGGGTTTCATGCCTTTCCTAACAGTATTCGTTGTAATTCAGAACCTTTCTCTCCACCACCTGACATTTGTAGTCCTCCGCACTCCCAGGTTATTGTTCTCGTTTTATATATATTTTATTTTAAAGAAAAATTAACAGTCCATCCATTGTTCATTTATCTTGGTAACAGGATACTTTATGAACCCATTTTGTATTGTTCGTTCAATTATGATGAGAATTATCATTATTTATATATATATATATATATATATATATATATATATATATATATTTCATTAAGAAAAACAACAAACCGGTTAGGATTATAAATTTATTTCCATACTGTTACGCGTTTTTGAAAAATTCAAAAACACGAAAAAAATTTAACAGGACTTCTTCAGATCCTATGGATAAAATAAATCAGAATAGACACAGGAAAGAAGGTGGGAGGGGATAGAAGACGGGTGAAGAGTTATTTCCGTATTTAGCCCACTTCCGTTTTTTATTTTATGATATTTACCAACCCCTCCGCTCGGGCAGGATATGACACAAGGTCAATTTTTACGCGGAGTTTAACAGGTTTGAATTCAGAGTTTTCCTTCTCCTAGAAGAACCTAGTCTGCCCTGCTATTTTACCCATAGCTGGAGGGAGAATAATTGGAGGGAGAATAATTGGTATTAGTGCTATGTGAAATGCGATCAGTCTCGTCCAGGATTTGAACTCGTGTCGCCATGTCCATTTCCTACGACGAAAACCATTACTCCACGAGCACCTACTAATTTTTTTTATTTTATTGTCGGTTAGAATTGTAGTAAATTTATTTAAAAAAAAAAAATTATTTTTATTTTTATTTTTAAATTCTAATTACATTTTTACTTAAACTACAGAATCAATATTAAAATAGATTTTTAACTCTATTAAATAACTCTACGTAATCATACAGTAATAATTATATTAAATTAAAATCAAGATTTAATTAAATTTAAACTTAAAAAAAAAATCGAAACTATTTAGAACCTATTAATCAGTTACACTTTTAATGATTAGTACGTATATATGATATGTTTTTCACATTTTCTATCAAACGTTTTATTTTATTTATTCATTTACATTAATTCTCATTTTAATTGTATGCTTTTTTAAAAAAATTTTCTAAGTTAATTATCTATAGTTTAAATTTAACCCTATGTCTACACCTAGCAATTAATTCACTTCTCTTATTTAATAATTTTTCCGACTCTGGATAAAGCAAAATGTGCATTTTTTCTTCTAAACACAGGTTGCATCATAAAATGAGCATTTTTTCTTCTAAACTCAGATTGCATCATAAAATAATACTAAATAATATATATATATATATATATATATATATATATATATATATATATATATATATATATATGTCTGTGTGTGTGTGTGTGTGCTTAGTCGGGTAGCAGTCGTTCATTTAAGCATGTTTGATTGAATAATAAAGACACATTTTGTCTATATAATTTTATAAAGATTTTTTCAAGTTTCCTGGTAAGTGACTTGGTTTTGAGTCGGAATTGGTTGATGAATTTGCCAAAATTAACCCAACTGCTTTCGGACCTTTTATAGGCTATCATCAGGGGTTAATTGCATGTATAAAGAGTGTTCTTTAAAGAGTTTATTTTTAGTTTTTTTCAAGACATTATAAAATTACGGAAACGCAGAGTTGGATAAAACTGAGATGCTGATAAACTTAAAAAACAGAACTCGATCAACAGAAATAGAATATTGTCAAGAAATATGAAATATTAAAAAAAAACAAAAAAAAAATACTAAAGGCATTTCAACTATTTATACTAATGTATATAAATAGTTTAGTTCAATTGCTTTCTTTAATGGTTTATCAACGTTCGTAGGGTATTCAATGCCAAATCCCTCCTTGTAGAAAAATAGGAGTGGAACAATGTAGCTGTGGAAATAAGGAGTTTCATACTTTTCCCAGGTTATTAATACGATTGTGAACGCAACTATAGTTTGAATTCGTTATCGATGATGTCACAGTGCAGTTGGCTCTCCCCCCCTCTCTCTCTCTCTCTCTCTATATATATATATATATATATATGTATTGAAGAGTGAATGTTTAGGCAGCATTTTATCATTCAAGCAAATTATATATATATATATATATATATATATATATATATATATATATATATATATATGAATGTGTGTGTTTACCCAAAATTACCACACGAGCATGATATGATACAAGCTAATTTTTTTTATAAATTTGGATTTAGAGTCTTCCTTCTCTTTGATTGACTGCTATACCAAAATTAAAGAACACAGTCAATCCTACCACATCTAATGCCAACAGCCTCCTCCAGGGTATAAAATTGGGTCACCGTGACCATATGTTCAAAAAATAACCATTACACCACGAACGCCTCTCATATATGGGTGAGAATTACGCAAAATTTCAAAGGTTTTACAACAATGTATTAAGTCGTTAATTTAAAAATATCTATGAAAAAGTGAGCACTTGGAACTTAGAGAGAGAGAGAGAGAGAGAGAGAGAGAGAGAGAGAAAGAGAAAGAGAGAGAGAGAGAGTGTGTGTGTGTGTGTGTGTGAGAGAGAGAGAGAGAGTGTGTGTTTGTGTGTGTGTGTGTGAGAGAGAGAGAGAGAGCAACCAGTGGCCTTCCACTTGTTGGTACGATATATGTGGTCTTTCTATTATGAAGAGTGTCAACAATATCCATTTTAAAATCATCGCGTTTAATGATATGCAAGCACGTGTTTGTGGGTGTGACTAATGCGAGGCGAAGTTGTTTGTCGACAAAATATTCTTTAGCTGCAGAAGTTGAAAATCTAAAACTAGGTTCCCGCTAAAATTAATTGCTGCGCTGCCAACAGCAAATAAATAAATAAATAAATGAGTGAATTGGCACTTTTTTAGTTTCAGCTGCTTCATCGTTGAGGTAATATTTACCAACCCCTCTGCTCGGGAAGGATATGACACAAGGTCAATTTATAAGCGGAGATTAACAGGTTTGAATTCAGAGTTTTCCTTCTCCTAGACTTGTTGCCTAACCAAGGCTGAAGAACCTAGTCTGTCCTACTATTTACCCATAGCTGGAGAGAGAATAATTGGATTCATACCTTCCCCAAGGGTATTAGTGCTATATGAAATGCAATCAGTCACGTCCAGGATTTGAACTCGTGTCGCTGTGTTCATTTCCTATGACGATAACGACTACACCACGTTGAGGTGAACGTTCAGATGAAATACGCTTGGGGTGCCGAACGGGACGTACGAACCGTTTGGGTTGCCGGGAGAGAGAAAAGGATTCCGAGCAAACCATTTTTGGAGGGGGGGGGCGGTGGTGGGGAATTGTGAGTATTCAGTCGCGAGGAGTTAAAAAGAATTAAATCTTCAACGATCGAAGGAGTGGACCTTGCAGTCTAGGTCGGGATGTATTCGCCGATACTGATCGACACGGAAATCTAGAGGAATTGGACTACGCAACATTATTTATAAACGTTATTCCGTTTATAACCGTGTATAAGTTGAAATATGACTGTAATATAATAGCCGAGGGATTTCGTTTTATATATCTTGCCTTTCGGTTTAGTTAGGCTGAGAACTTTTCGCTTGAGTTAGTTAGGTGCAAACATGAGCGCAGGTGTTCAAGCACGCGCGGAGCGGACGTGTCATTCAGAGATGTCACAATAAAAATCACAAATAGAGGATATGACCAGGGATGTGAGTGACGTCACGCACCGGAAGCGTGGGCTGAGATTTGAGAAAAGTCAGTTAGTTGAGTTTTGCCGTTGGAAGAAGAAGGTTGACTTTCGCTTGCTCACCGAGGCCTTGTGGCGGGTACCACACGTGGTTTGGGGCAGATGGAAAAATCAGCATAGATAGATGGTATCTCTCTCCTTATGTCGAAAAATCTTTAAACTCAAAGGTAATAAAATGTTTCGTACCTGAATTAAGAAGTCGTACGTGTTTTTCGTGTTTCGAGATTCCTATGTGCTGTGTTATATATTTATGGACATTCGATGTACATTTCACACATAGCCATATCATGACTATGGTACACAGGGAGCGATGTCATTGAAAGAGTACTCTGCATTCCCCAGAGCTCTAGCATTAATGGAGGATCACTATCAGATTATTTAGTGTTCAATCTAGGACACGCGTTGGGGGAGTCTTATCTCTCTCCTTATGTCGAAGAACCTTTAAACTCAAAGGTAATAAAATGTTTCGTACGTGAACTAAGAAGTCGTAAGTGTTTTTCGTGTTTCGGGATTCCTATGTTATCTATGTATGTGCGTTATGGACATTATCAACGTTTTGCGTACCGGTATGAATATGTCTATTTCACGTATTCATATCTGGCTATGCAACATGATCACATAACATTCATAAGAAATATTGGTGTTGATTTATACATGAGTAACAATTTTACCAAGTTTGTAGTTGTTCAATCCTACAAGGTTATCATCGCAGCTTATGGACACTGCGACACGAGTTAAAATCCAGGACGTGGTTGATTGCATTTCCCATAGAACTAATACCTTTGGAAAAGGTAAGAATCCAGGGATGCATACTCCCCTTCCCTAAAAAGGGGGACCTCGGATTAGCCAAAAACTACCGAGGCATAACACTTACATCCATAGCAGCCAAAATCTACAATGCCCTACTACGAAACCGCATAGAACCCAAAATCGACAACATACTTAGGAAAAACCAAAATGGCTTCCGAAGATCCACGACCTCACAAATATTAACCATCCGTAGAATCCTTGAAGGTGTACGGGCAAAAAACCTACAAGCGACATTAATATTTGTCGACTTTACCAAGGCCTTCGATTCCATTCACAGAGGAAAGATGGAACAAATCCTACTAACATACGGCATACCTAAAGAAACAGAAGCAGCAATAACGATTCTCTACAGAAACACCAGATGGATTCACGGAATATTTCGTCATTGTAGCAGGAGTACTACAAGGAGACACGCTGGCTCCGTACCTCTTTATCATTTGTCTAGACTACGTACTTAGAACATCGATTGACAAAACCAAAGAGAATGGCTTCGAGCTGACGAAGAAAAGGAGCAGAAGGTACCCCGCAAAAACAATTACCGACGCCGACTACGCCAATGACATAGCGATACTGGCAAATACACCCGAAACAAGCCGAAACACTACTGCATAGTTTGGAACGAGCAGCCGCAGGCATAGGCCTCTATGTTAATGCACACAAAACGGAATATATGCGCTATAATCAAACGGGGGACATCTCCACACTAGACGGAACCCCTCTTAAACTAGTAGACAAATTCACTTACCTAGGAAGCAGCGTCTCATCAACCGAAAAGGACATCGACACGAGGTTAACGAAAGCATGGACAGCTATCAATAGGCTATCGATTATATGGAAATCAGACCTAACCGATAAAATGAAACGCAGTTTCTTCCAGGCAGCGGTCACATCGATACTGCTATATGGGTGCACTACATGGACACTAACTAAACGGTTGGAGAAAAAGCTAGACGGTAATTACACAAGAATGTTGCGAGCAATATTGAACAAGTCCTGGCGGCAATACCCTACAAGGCACCTACTGTACGGCCACCTGCCTCCTATCACGAAAACTATTCAAGTTAGACGAACCAGACATGCAGACACTGCTGGAGAAGCAGGGACGAACTCATTAGTTATGTACTCTTATGGACCCCCACACATGGCCGTGCAAAAGCAGGACGACCAGCACGAACATACATTCAGCAGCTGTGTGAGGATACGGGATGTTGTCCTGAAGACCTGCCTGGGGCGATGAGCGATAGGGGGGAGTGGCGAGAGAGGGTCAGGGATATCCGTGCTACCAGCGTGACATGATGATGATGATGAAGAATCCAATTAATCTCCCTCCAGATATAGGTAAATAGTAGGGCAGAGTGGGTTTTTTAGCCTTGGTTAGGCAATCGGGTTAGGATAAGGAAAACTCGAAATTCAAACCGGTTAAACGCCCCTTAAAATTTGACATTCGGTCACATTCTGCTCTTGCAGAGAGTTTGATCAATATATATATATTAATATATATATATATATATATATATATATATATATATATATGAAATCCTCTTTGGAGCAGATTGCATTTCATATACCGCTGGTGCCCTTTGAAAAGGTATAAATGCAACTATTCTCCTTCCATCAAAGAATAAATAATATGGTAGAATGGCTCTTTTAACTTGGTTTGGCAACCGGTGTTGGTTTGGTTTGGTTTTATGGCATATCAACCATTACAGGTTATTTTAATGCCAAATGCATTTTTGTTACATATAAACATTTCTATTTCAAACAATTCTGTTTAGTATAATAACAGGTTTTTTGTTTACACAGAGTTAAATGTAAAATTAGTTCCAAATAAAGCAATTTAGTTCAGCATAAGCACACATTTTAGTTCTATATGAACCAGAGATAAGATCCTATTTGGTGCAACCATTCAGGGCAAGGCTGAACCGGAAGTGATGGCAATAAAGAGGTACTCAGCATTCGCCAAAGCTCAAGTGTTATTGGAACACCACCATCGGATTGTTTAATGTCATACACGGGACAATCGTTGAGGGAGTGTTATCCCTCTGCAGAGATGCATTTGGTGTATTCTGCAGACCCAGTGGACTGAGCGATGCATATTATCGATTTGATTATCATAATCATCGTCATTATACACTTCCAAGCAGATATATAATTAGTAATTGATTGATTTTAATGACATATCGATCCGTCTAGAAATATTTTATGTCAAGAATTTAGGGAATCACGTCCCTTTTCACATTTTTATGTAGTTGATTTTTTGCGGCTTTCTTCACAGTTTTATCGGATACGAAAATTTTTAAAGCATATTAATTTGACCCATAGATAAGAACCCCCCCCAAAACTACTGACATCCCAGGCTCAACCCGGCAGGCTCAGGGTGTTGTAGAATACACTGACACAATCTCTATAGAGGGGTAAGACCGGCCATATGATATTAAAACAATCGATAGCTAGGCTCTGGCTTTGGAAATTAGGATAATGTGGAATAACCCTTCATTGACATTGTTCAAAGGTCCATTCTCACCTGGAGAGATAGCACCTGATAGGGTCATATCCATGGATCAAATCGGACAAACCCTGTGTGTGAATAAATGACTGATGTTAAATTGTGACTGTTATATAGTAATACTTGAAACCATTTCAATGTGGGCAAAAAAAGAGATCAAGCTCATTTTAGAATGTTATCAATAAAATATGCATACAAATCATATATATATATATATATATATATAAAGAGGGAGAGAGAGAGAGAAAGAGAGATAGAGAGGGGAGCGGGATTTGGCATTAAATAAACTTCAATAGTTGATATGTCATAAAACCAGACCAAACTAAATAAAATATATTTAATATATATGTATAAAGAGGATTTGGCATTAAATAACCTCCAGTGTTTGATATTCTATAAAAGCAAACCAAATTATATATATATATATATATATATATATATATATATATATATAAAGAGGTTTGGGCATTAAATAACCCCCAATGGTTGATATGCTTTAAAAGCAAACCGATCCAAACCTTATACATTTAATATACATGTATAAAGTGGATTTGGTATTAATAACCTACAATGGGTGATATCTCAAAACCAAACAAAACCAAATCATATATATTTAATATTTATGGATAAAGAGGATTTGGCATTAAATAACATAAAATGTTTGAAATGTCATGAAACCTAACCAAGCCAGACTACAATGAACTTGTGTTGTATATCATGATGAAGGAAGCAATAAATGGACCGTAACACATTTCTTTATAAAAAAAAAAGTTAACTCACTCTTCTTTATTACTCGAAAGGGTTGTGATAGAGAGACAAAGACGAAGGACCAGACTAAGATTGACAGATTGACAGACTAAGATTGACAGAGGAATGCTATGATTGACCCCATTTATTCTTAAGATCGTTGTGAGGCCATACTCAGGACCTTACGTCTTTGCTTCTTCGACGGAGATTTCTCTCTGGACACTCGCTGACTGCTCTCCGAATCTCTTAACTGACTGCCTATTCTGACTGAGTCTACCTGTGGATATCTGTGTAGATATAATATTCATAAGGCCTACCATTTCCCTTTGATTCCCATCCCGGCTCTAAACCCACGTTATATATTTTCGCTGTTCTCTTGTTTACACAGCAGCAACTTCCTGTTTACAGAATCCACAAATACCGGCTGTCAAGGGTCAATATGCAACACTTGGGAGAAAGGGCAGCGAAAAGTTCACTCAACACTCCCGAGATCTTCAGAAGTGGAGCCTCACCAGCAGATACAATTTAGTATCAGACCTAGGACTCCTCTTTTTTAGTGGGTTGGCGTCTTATCCCTTTAGAGCCAGCATACTTTAAGTCCCTCACCATGGTGCCATCCAGATAAGGGTAAGTTTTAGTTATTTCTTTTTCTGAACACATATATTTAAAATGTACGTCCTCAACTCGATATCATTTACCTACAACCCATTTAGCTGGGACTGTAGAATACACCGATTGCATCTCCTCAGAGAGCTATGAAACAACACAACGAATGTCCTAGTTATGAGTTTAAATAATCTAACGGTCAGGCTATAGTAATGCTAGGGCATTGGGTAATGCAGACTACGCCTTCATTGCCATCGCTCTCAGGTCCATTCTGTCACAGAGAGGTAGCACCTGATAGGGTCCTATTTATGGGTCAAATAGAACTGTTTGACGCTTAAACTGATTTCAAACAAATGACTCATGCTAAATTGAATTGTTAGAAATAGAACTGTCATTTAACAGTGTGTAAACAAATAACTGATGTTTAACTGAAATGTTAGTGATGCAGGGCAATCGTTGGGACCATTTAACTATGCAAAAAAATCTGTAAAGCTGAGTAGAAAGATTAGTGTTAAATAGCAATACTTGATACTCTTTAACTGTGTGCCTAAATTGAATTATTGGTATTACATAGTAATAATTGGAGCCTTTTGACAGTGTGAAAATGAATAGATAGTGTTGAATAGAATAATTAGTGTTAAATAGCAATGGTTGTAACAACTTCACTGTGTTAAAAGAAATGATTAATATCGAATAGAATTATCCTATTTACTAACCCCTCCGCTCGGGCAGGATATGACACAAGATCAATTTTTAAGCGGAGTTGAACAGGTTTGAATTCAGAGTTTTCCTTCTCGTAGGCTAATTGCCTCAACAAGGCTGAAGAACCTAGTCTGCCCTAGATTGGATTCATACCTTTCCCAAGGGTATTAGTGCTCTGTGAAATGCAATCAGCCTCGTCCAGTATTTGAACTCGTGTCGCCGTGTCCATTTCCTACGACGATAACTATTACACCACCGGCACCTCGTAGATCGAATCGGATTATTAATGTGAAATAACATTAACTGAAACCATTTAACCATGTTGAAACAATAGTAAAAGTAGTGTGCAAACAAATTAATTCTAAGTAATTTAAAAATTAAATTACCAACGAAATAAATGTGCTAACAAATGTAACATAGCCATGATATGGATATGTGAAATGTACATAGAATGTTCATAACTCATATATAGATAACATAGGAATCCCGAAACACGAAAAACACTTGACGACTTCTTAGTTCAGATACGAAACTTTTTATTACATTTGGGTTAAAAGGTTTTTTGACATAAGGAGAAACATACACAATCTTTCTATGCTGACTTTTCCATCTGCCCCCCCACCACCACGTTCGGCACCCACCGCAAGGCCTAAGCAAACTCCGAAAGTCAACCTTCTTCTTCGGAGGCAAAAACTCGACTCACTGCTTTTCTCAAATCCCGAAAATCCTCCGCGCACGCTCTCGGTGCATGACGTCATTCACATCCCATGGTCACAAAATTCTATCTGGGATTTTTTTCTTTTTGACATCTCTGAATGACACATCCTCCCTGCGCGCGCGTGAACACCTGTGCTCATGTTGCACCTAACTAAGCCATGCACTAAGCGAAAGGTTCTCAGCCTAACTAAACCGAAAGGCAAGATATATAAAACGAAATCCCTCGGCCATTATATTACAAAAAGAATTGTTGTTAAATTGTAACTTTTATACTGCAATACTTTTGATTGGGTGTAAAAAAAGAGCTTAGGCGCGTTTAAAAATGTCATCACGAAAATGTATTTGCAAATCATAAATTTAATATATAAGTATGTATTAGGGAAATCAGACCTAACCGATAAAATAAAACGCAGTTCCTTCAGGCAGTGGTCGTATCGATACTGCTGTATGGATGCACTACATGGACGCTATCAAAACGGCTGGAGAAGAAGCTAGATGGCAATTACACAAGAATGCTGCGAGCAATATTGAAAAAGTCCTGGCGGCAACACTCCACAAGACACCAACTATACGACCACCTGCCTCCCATCTCAAGAACTATCCAAGTTTGACGAACCAGACACGCAGGACACTGCTAGAGAAGCAGGGACGAGCTTATAAGTGATGTACTCCTATGGACCCCCACATATGGCCGGGCAAAAGCAGGACAACCAGCACGAACATACATTCAGCAGCTATGTGAGGATATGAGTTGTAGCCCTGAAGACCTGCCAGAGGCGTTGAACGATAGGGAAAATTTGTGAGACAGGGTCAGGGATATACGTGCTAGTGGCACGACATGATGATGATGATGATGTATATATAAACATGATTTGGCATTTAAAACCCTACAATGGTTGATACGACATAAAAGCAAACAAAACCAACTAAGCATTGATTTATCTCCCATTAGATTTGTCCCTCTGACGTAGTAGGTAAAGTGCTCGATGGCGCTATAAGATGTACACAAAATCGCCATTTCTATTTATGAATTTACCCGATAACAGCAGGCACTTCCGGTAAAAATTGGCCAATCAGAGACGTAAACTGAAAGCATTTAAGATCCTTTGCAACTCTCCTCAAAGGCAGTTGCTCCTTGAACGTTCTACCAGAAAGACCTACCTTTTGGATTTACTTCAGAGGAAACTTACTGGCTTGTGTTGTGTATCATAACGAATGAACGACAATACTTGTTAGTAAAAAAATATAACTTTCCTCTTTATTGTCACAACTGTGTGTAAGAGAGAGAGAGAGAGAGAGTGAGAGACGGACACAGGACTGCTATCATTGACACCACGTTGGATACATATTCAGAACCTTATATCTACATCTTAGCCGCCTCCGCAAACCCCGCAGGTTGTGCTCAAGACGGCATGTCTTGTCTACTCGCTGGCTGTTGACCGAAACTGTCTGCTGACAGCGAATCTCTTGTCATTATATAATATTCCTAGCAACCACGTATTTTCCTTTTGGTTCTCGATTCACTTTATGCATATCCTCTTCAGAAATCCACAACTAAAACGTTATGAAAAGTCAGTATGCAACACTAAGATTATCAACACTGGATTCGGTGAACAAAAGAACATCTGAAGTCATACAGTGGCGACAAGGATTTTAATAGCAGTAAGCGATTTCGATCTCCAGTCGTGCTACTGCGTTCACTTTCGGCCTTATTACTTTGGGGAAGATCGGAACTCCCTTATCATCCAGGTAGTATTTAAATAATGCCACCACTGTTCTTCTACAAGGACAGTTTTGGCATTAAATAACTCATGTAAGTTGGTATGCCATTAAAACAAAACAACAGACAAACAAACAAACACCGAAGCCATCGTTATTTCTTAAGGATTTTTTTTTTTGGCACACAATTTAATTAAATACAAATAATTCTTAAATAGATCTATTTGGTGTGTAGATGGAAGCCTAACAGGTTCTACCACTACAGGTCTAAGTGGACCTGGCAGTGATGGCAATGAAGGAGTATTTCGCATCTATTTAAAGTGATACCTTACCCTCCACTAGGGAATACAATCAGCGTATTCTAAGCCTTCCCCGGGGGTAAGAAGTTGATTTTAAGTTTACAAAAATGTTTATACAATCTCATTGTTTAAAAGACCGACCTTGTATAACAAACCAAGAGATATGAAGCACTCCACCCTACACAAAAAACGTAAAAAAAAACGCTTAGAACTTCTTATTATAGAATCATAAGAAGCTTAATCGATTGCAGTCAAAAGTAAAAAGTATGTAACCTAAATATCAAAAGACTATTTTTTAAGCAGATTTGTAAAATGGCGTGACTGAACTAAAAATGACATCGGTTAAAATAAAAATAAGAAAAAAAAAATGAAACAAAAACAACGAAAAACAAAACAAGAAAATAAAAAAAAACAAACAAATAAAAAAAAACAAGCAAAAAAACAAAACAAAGCAAAAACAAAAGACAAAAACAAAACACACAAAATCATAAAAAATAAAATCAAAACCTATTTTGAATGGAACCACTTCAGACAGTTTTCCAGTATAAATCTCAATAAACAGTTCTCTTTCCTTCATCGTTTGTACGTTTCTCTTATTCCAACATTTTGACTGTGACCAACGGCGTTCATTTGTCTGACAGACAGGCACTTTGTTCTTTTGTAGACATCCGGCAAACATTCTATTTTTAAGACAAGCAGAAAGCAACGTCAGTGTTGTCTGCGTTAAAATACGCCAAAAACATTTAAAAAAAACAACATCTATTGCGAGTCAGTATTTTTTATAAGTCCAAAGTACAATAAGAGACGTTTATTAATTTTTTGCACTAAGTCATTCATTCTTTTCTTTTTGAAGTTAGATTCGCGAAATAATAACGTGCTAAAACGAGCAGCTAGTATCACATGTGATGTTTGATATGACCGAGTGAATTATTTGACGTTCCTAATGATCGGTTGTTTGAGTTCTATGGCATGTCAACCTTTGCTGGTTATTTAATGCCAAATCCATTTTTATACAAATAATCATTTCTATTTTAAACAATTCAGTTTAATATAAGTACATAGTTTAATTGCTAAAAACATTTTTGTTTCAAGCTATTCAGTTTAGTCAAACAGTTCTAATTCAACCAATTAAATTTAGCATAAGTATAGATTCTATTTATACACCGTTAAATGTCAAAAACTGTTCCATTTCTAACAATTCCGTTTAGCATAAGTACGCAGATTACATGTCAAAACAGTTCTATTTAGCATAAGTACGCAGTTTAGTTCTATTTGACCCACAGATAGGACCCTATTAGGTCCTACCACTCCGGGCCAGAGTGGACCTGGGACTGATGGCAATGAAGGGGTACTCCGCATTCCCCAAAGCTCCAGTATTACTGGAACCTCACTATCAGATACGAATTCCACCAATTCAGTTTAGTATAAGTATAGATTTTATTTACACACAGTGAAAAGACAAAACAGTTCTATTTTAAACAATTCAGTTTAGCATGAATACACAGTTTAATTGTCAAAAACATTTTTATTTCAAGCTATTCAGTTAAGTTAGAAAGTTCTAATTCAAACAATTCAGTTTTGCAGTTAAGTACTGTTTAGTTCTATTTGACCCATAGATAGGATCCTTGCAGGTGCTACCACTATGGGCCAGAGTGGACATGGAAGTGATGGCAATGAAGGGGTACTCCGCATTTCCCAAAGCTCCAGCATGACTGGAGCCTCACTATCAGATTGTTTTGTGCCATATCTAAGACATTCCTTGGTGGGTCTTACTCCTCTCTAGAGATGCAGTCGATGTATTCTACAGCCCCATCCGACTGAGGCAATAGAATAATTAGTGTTCAATAGCAATACAGGAAATCACCTCACTGTGACCAATATCAAATGGATTTATTAATAGCAATAATTGAAACATTATGGGCAATATGGCGTAACGGTTATAGGCGTTTGGTTAAAGAGCTTTCAAGTGAAATCATCTGGAGGTTGCGGGTTCAATCCTAACTACATATAAATAACAAAGAATACTTACAATACCCTAACACTCGTACCCATATATTGTTAATGGAATTAGAACAATCAACTCCCGTGGTTTAAAAAAAAGAGTTCGGTTAGAAGTTCTTCGTTGTGTCCCGAGGTCACTCTAAAACACCCGAAGGACGCATCAGCCGAAACGCTGTGAATATAACAATGATAAAGACATTAGTTCAAATATGTATTAGAACGCTCTTCTAAAAGCATATAATGAGGCCACACAGGTTGGCTTGCCTTTAAAATCAAACTCTTCCCCTGATGAGCCTTATAACATACTAAACGACTCAAAACTTCTCATTATCCTATTTACCAACCCCTCCGCTCGGGCAGGATATAAAACAAGGTCAATTTTTAAGCGAAGTTTAACAGGTTTGAATTCAGAGTTTTCCTTCTCCTAGACTATGTGTATAGTTGTATATGTATAATGTAGCTGTACAACATTGGCTTCTCCCAATGGGAGCTTATTTTCACCGTAATCCTGTTGCTTTTTAGGGTGAACATGTCCGTGCATTTGCGCAAAATACTCAGTAAATTTTATGTTGTCAGAAATAAGTAAAGTTAGTAACCATAATCGAGGACGACCCGAAGGCTCCCTTTTCAATATCTACTACACCATGGTTTTGGTAAGGACGCAACTCCTTTCCATGGATAACTCCACTTTATCCTTGATCTACACCTTATAATCCTGACTGTTAAACAAGGTCTGGTCTGGTCTAAAAACCAGACCTGACCGATAAAATGAAACGCAGTTTCTTCCAAGCAACGGTCGTATCGATACTGTTGTATGGATGGATTACTTGGACACTAACTAAACGGTTGGAAAAAAAGCTAGACGGTAATTACACAAGAATGTTGCGAGCAATATTGAACAAGTCCTGGCGGCAACACCATACAAGGCACCTACTATACGGCCACCTGCCTCCCATCACGAGAACTATCCAAGTTTGACGAACCAGACATCCAGGACACTGCTGGAGAAGAAGGGACGAGCTCATAAGTGATGTACTCCTATGGATCTCCACATATGGGCAAAAGCAAGACGACCAGCTCGAACATACATTCAGCAGCGATGTGAGGATACGGGATGTAGCACTGAAGACCTGTCAGAGGCGATGAACGATAGGTAGAAGTGGCGAGAGAGGGACAGGGATATCCGTGCTAGCAGCACGACATGATGATGATGATGATGATGTTAAGCAAGGTGGTATCAATACTATTTTTGAGTCTTTGGTATACATATTTACCAACCCCTCCGCTCAGGCAGGATATGACACAAGGTTAATTTTTTAAGCGAAGTTTAACAGGTTTGAATTCAGAGTTTTCCTTCTCCTAGACTAGTTGCCTAACCAAGGCTGAAGAAACTAGTCTGTCCTACTATTTACCCATAGCTGGAGGGAGAATAATTGGATTCATACCTTTCCCCAGGGTATTAGTGCTATGTGAAATGCAATCAGTCTCGTCCAGGATTTGAACTTGTGTCACCGTGTTCATTTCCTACGACGATAACAATTACACCACGGACACTTCCAAAACTTCTCATTATAACCTTCAAATAATAAAATGTTAAAAAAATTCTTTAAATAAGGATTCAGTACTTATTGAGGCCAGTAGTTTTCCAACTCTTGGACCCCAGGATTTGGTTTGGTTTAATGGCATATCAACCATTGTAGGTTATTTAATATCAACTCTATTTTTATACATATAAACATTTCTGTTTCAAACAATTCTGGTTAGCATAGATACACAGTTTAAATGTCAAACTGTTCTATTTGACTGATACCGGATGCTACCAATCCGGGTAAGAGTGAACATGAAAGGGATGGCAATAAAGGGGTACTCTGCATTCCCCAAAGCTCCAGCATTACTGGAGAACTGACTATCAGATTGTTTAGTGTTATATCCAGGACACTCTTTGCAGGAGTCTTACTCCTCTGCAGTCGGTGTTTTCTGCAGCTCCAGCCGCCGGGGCCATTGGACCACAGGAGTCTGCATGATCAGCAGCAGTGTTATGCAGACCCGGTAAGGGTCTCTTGAAAATTTGTAATTACCCGATTAGCGACAGAGCCACGAATTCATATTTCTCGTTACTAATACACACTTATAAAAATTCAATTTAATCAGCAATCACTCTAAAACATTTTAAGGAAAGAGGCCTCGTGGCGTAGTGGGTAACGCGCTTGACTACGACGAGATTAAAGCGAGTTTAATCTCCAGTCACTCTATTACATTAACTTTAAGATTTCAAGATTCAACGAGTCGTTAATTCGCGGATAATACTCCGTTTCTAATGATCCATTAAGTTATCCCAAAAAGAATATTTTAAGGGGTGTCCTAATGGTGTAATGGTTAAAGCGATGAACTGCGGAATCGTAGTACGCGAGTTCGTACTCCAGTCGCGCTATTACGTTCACTTTCGGGCAAATACCCTTGGGAAAGGTATGAACTCCCTTATTCTCCCTCCAGCTATGGGTAAATAGTAGGACGGACTAGGTTCTTCAGCCTTGGTGAGGCAACTAGTCTAGGAGAGGGAAAACTCTGAATTCAAAACCTGTTAAACTCCGCTTAAAAATTGACCTTGTGTCATATCCTGCCCGAGCGGAGGGGTTGGTAAATAGTACCTAACACAGAATATTTTAAGGGGTGTCCTCGTGGTGTAATGGTTAAAGCGATGAACTGCGGAATCGTAGTACGCGAGTTCGTACTCCAGTCGCGCTATTACGTTCACTTTCGGGCAAATACCCTTGGGAAAGGTATGAACTCCCTTATTCTCCCTCCAGCTATGGGTAAATAGTAGGACGGACTAGGTTCTTCAGCCTTGGTGAGGCAACTAGTCTAGGAGAGGGAAAACTCTGAATTCAAAACCTGTTAAACTCCGCTTAAAAATTGACCTTGTGTCATATCCTGCCCGAGCGGAGGGGTTGGTAAATAGGATAATGAGAAGTTTTGAGTCGTTTAGTATGTTATAAGGCTCATCAGGGGAAGAGTTTGATTTTAAAGGCAAGCCAACCTGTGTGGCCTCATTATATGCTTTTAGAAGAGCGTTCTAATACATATTTGAACTAATGTCTTTATTTGAACTTAATGTCTTTAGTACCTAACACAGAATATTCGGTTGGAAACAGAACAAGTCAATATAAAAATGTTGTATATTGACCTACGACCCGGCCGAGCTGTCAAAATAGGAAATGCACCTGTGTAAATAACAGGTGCATCCGCTCGAGGAATATTAGAATATAACCTTGACCGTGGACGGGTTGAATGAGTGCGATTTGAGACGTTCACAAGAAGGTGAACGTTGAACTATTATATAACTCAGTGCACAGGAAATTCAATCAGTTGGGGATCAGAGGAGTTGGAGATAAGATGCAGTAGAGAAAACCAGCACACAGAGAAGCTAGGCCCCCAGGCCCCCGGTTGAGCAGCCCAGGAGAACGGGAAAGAAACGCTGATGGCCATAAGAGTCGGGGTCAAAATGTTGCAGTTCTGTTCGGTCTCCAACTCCCTCTCACACACAACCCTTTCAAATTAAGTGAGAGGTATATTTTTCTAAGAATCGTCTTATTGTGTTGTCGTAATGATTTTGCATGCATATGCATTTTTGTTTGTATAGTTGGTCATGGCTATACAACTATAAGACATTTAATTGTAAAAAATTCGGGATAGGAACTCAGTTCCCTCCCTAGACGATACACGAGACACAAGCGTCCAAGAAACAAACAGAAAAATCCATACAGCAAAAAGGTCGGAGCCAATTACTTTCCCAGACCTGGAATATAAAAGAGGGTGGCCCCATGTGCTCGCTGATAGGGACGAACCACTCTGCTCCTCTTAATTCCTGTTCGGGAAAGAAGCGAATTCGCCGGTTCACCTTGTATCGTGATGCAGGAGAGTTCCACGAACACTGTGAAAAAGGAGACCACTCCGTTTAGTCTCCCAACAGGACTAATACTCTTCGTAAAGTCACGAACTCACTCATCCCTGATGCATGGTTTAAATAGTACCTCAGCTATTCCATATAGATAGATTTGGCATTAAATAACATCAAGTTTGATTAAACGAAGGAATCATATCATGCCAAGTCAAAACTTTAGCTTAGCTTGATTTCTGAGCAGCCATTAGAGGCTTAAAAGGCGATAAAATGCTGTAACCTTTTGCAAAAGCATATTTATACGAAAAAGCATTAACAGCCCTTGCCAAATACAGATCTAGACTCGGGCAAAAATAACAGAAATTGATAATTTGTGCCAAGCAAGCCAAACAAATGTCATTACTCAGTGCAAATATTCTATGTGATTTTCATGAAACAATTTTTTTATAAATTTCACTTATATATATATAGGTACCCTGAGGAGCCGGTGCTAGGTATCCTGAGGAGCCGTTTTAGGCGAAATTGTTGTAGGATAGTCCCGACTCGCGATTTAATTTTTGTAATTGACTCTGTTTAGTATTGAGCACTTTTTGTAATTGTAGCATTGCAGCATTTTGCGGTGGGTTTTGTTCTTTTGACCAACTGATTGCATATCTCTAGATTTTTTTCAACTGTTGTGACGAAGTTGGCCTTTTCTTTTTTTTCTCCCGTTAATCTTTTTCTTTTTTCCCCCAGGCAATGATTCGAGATTTGGTATCTCTGAATTATGGCGGTTTTTTCATTTTTTTTGTCACTATGAATGCTGGTAGATAGTAAATTAGTAAGTATATATATATATATATATGAAGATCCACGAGATAGACCCTAAAATTGGAAAGGAGTCCTGGCTCCAAAAAGTTTGAAAATCCCTGTTTTAAACTGAGCATTCTGCTTTAGAACCTATTCGATGAAAAAAAAAAGTGAGACTTTTCTTAGAATTCAATATTGAGGAAATCGCAAATAGACTGCATCGAATTCTGATGTCATAAGCCAAAACATCTCGGTTAGGCGTTCGGCTACTTCTAGTCTGTAGAAGAAGGTGGTCGTTGAACTATTATATAACTCAATGCACAGGAAATTCAATCAGTTGGGGATCAGAGGAGTTGGAGATAAGATGCAGTAGAGAAAACCAGCACACAGAGAAGCTAGGCCCCCAGGCCCCCGGTTGAGCAGCCCAGGAGAACGGGAAAGAAACGCTGATGGCCATAAGAGTGGATTTAATCTTTGTTCCTTTTCTTCGAAACTTTTAGAATATTATAACTGAAATAATAGATAACGTTTTAAGCAGAGTATCTCTTTCGCTGAAAGTGTTCAATAAAAAGAAATTTAATTTGAAATAATTTGTTGGTTGTTTTTTTTTTACGATGCATCAACCATTGTTGGGTCATTTAACGTCGAATCAAGTAATTTTGATAAAAGTTTTACTCAATCCAGTTTAGTATAAGAATAGTTTTTTGTTTACCCACAATTAAATGTAGAAAAAAGTTCTATTTCAAACAATTCAGTTCAGCATAAATACGCAGTTTAAATGTAAGTAAGTAAAGTTGGTGACCATAGTCAAGGGTGACCAGAAGGCTCCCTTTTCGATAGCTACTACACCAAGGTGTAGTGGGAGGGTGCTACTTCTTTCCCTGGATTGTTCCACTTTACCCTTGATACGTACGATATATTGCTGAGTGTTAAGCAAGGGGGAATCCAGTACCATTTTAAAAAAGTCTTTGGTATGACTCGACCAGAGATTGAACGCAGGTCTCCCGGACCATTGGCGAACACTCTACCCACGAGACCAATAAATTTAAACAATTCAGTTTAGCGTATTTACACAGTTTAGTTCTATTTGACTCAAGGATAGGACCCCATCAAGAGCTACCATTTCGGGCAAGAACTGACCAGGTGTAATATAATGGCCGAGGGATTTCGGTTTATGCCTTTGGGCTTAGTTCGGCTGAGAACCTTTCGGCTCAGCACATGCGTTCGTTAGGTGCAACATTAACACAGGTGTTCACGCGCGTGCGCAGAGTGGACGTGTCCCTCAGAGATGTCACAATAGCCCGAGATGGGAAACGGAGGCTAGCGAGTGCGAATGACGTCATGCACCGGAAGCGCGCAGAGGATTTTGGGAGATTTTGAAAAAGTCAGTTAGTTGAGATTAGACCTGCCTCGGGGGAAGACAGTTGATTTTCGATTGCTCGCGGAGACCTTTGTGGCGGGTGCCACACGTGTTGGGTGGGGGACAGATGAAAAAGCCAGAATAGAAAGATTGTGCCTCTCCTCGTTATGTCGAAGAACCTTTAAACTCAAAGGTGATAAAAAGTTTCGTACCTGAACTAAGAAGTCGTTAGGTGTTTTTCGTGTTTCGAGATTCCTATGATCTGTGTTATATATTTATGGACATTTGAAGTACATTTCACACATAGCCATATCATGGCTATGGTACACAGGGAGCGATGTCATTGAAGGAGTACTCTGCATTCCCCGACGCTTCAGCATTACTGTAGCGACACCGTCAGATTGTTTAGTGTGTAATCCAGGACACTCGTTTGGGGAGTCTTATTCCTCTTCAGATATGCAGTCAGTGCAAATTTCAAAATGAATATTTAAATTATTAGTGAATATAATCACGTATGAGTCGACGACATAATTTCCAGACCCCAACTAACTTTCACCACTTGTGTTAAAAGCCATTTACCAATCTTTAAGGGAGACGATCGATCAAATGAAAATCTGGTAATACCTTCGTTAGATCGATCACTTTTAGGAAAATGCATAAACAATCATGTAATTATTATACATATTCACGTTTATCACACACCTCTATCTTTCGACAATGAAATCTGGAGAAAAAAATTATCGTGTAGCATCACTGATTATTTATTATTTGTAGTTGCAAAGTTTAAGCTAAATTTATCATTTGTTTAACTATACTCATATTAATTTAAAAAAAAGAATTTATATTGTTTATATTATGTCTAACCGGCCCATTAGTCTCGTGGGTAGAGTGCTAACCAATGGCCCGGGACACCGGGGTTCAATCCTAGGTCGAGTCATACCAAAGACTCAAGGAGGTGCCCGTGGTGTAATTGTTATCGTCGTAGGAAATGGACACGGCGACACGAGTTCAAATCCCGGACAAAATTGATTGCATTTCACATAGCACTAATACCCTTGGGAAAGGTATGAATCCAATGATTCTCCCTCCAGCTATGGGTAAAATAGTAGGGCAGACTAGGTTCTTCAGCCTTGGTTAGGCAACTAGTCTAGGAGAAGGAAAACTCTGAATTCAAACCTGTTAAACTCCGCTTAAAAAATTAACCTTGTGTCATATCCTGCCTGAGCGGAGGGGTTGGTAAATATGCATACCAAAGACTCAAAAATAGTATTGATACCACCTTGCTTAACATCATCATCATCATCATGTCGTGCTGCTAGCACGGATATCCCTGTCCCTCTCTCGCCACTTCTACCTATCGTTCATCGCCTCTGACAGGTCTTCAGTGCGACATCCCGTATCCTCACATCGCTGCTGAATGTATGTTCGAGCGGGTCGTCTTGCTTTTGCCCATATGTGGACATCCATAGGAGTACATCACTTATGAGCTCGTCCCTTCTTCTCCAGCAGTGTCCTGGATGTCTGGTTCGTCAAACTTGGATAGTTCTCGTGATGGGAGGCAGGTGGCCGTATAGTAGGTTCCTTGTATGGTGTTGCCGCCAGGACTTGTTCAATATTGCTCGCAACATTCTTGTGTAATTACCGTCTAGCTTTTTTTCCAACCGTTTAGTTAGTGTCCAAGTAATCCATCCATACAACAGTATCGATACGACCGTTGCCTGGAAGAAACTGCGTTTCATTTTATCGGTCAGGTCTGGTTTTTAGACCAGACCAGACCTTGTTTAACAGTCAGGATTATAAGGTGTAGATCAAGGATAAAGTGGAGTTATCCATGGAAAGGAGTTGCGTCCTTACCAAAACCATGGTGTAGTAGATATTGAAAAGGGAGCCTTCGGGTCGTCCTCGATTATGGTTACCAACTTTACTTATTTCTGACAACATAAAATTAACTGAGTATTTTGCGCAAATGCACGGACATGTTCACCCTAAAAAGCAACAGGATTACGGTGAAAATAAGCTCCCATTGGGAGAAGCCAATGTTGTACAACTACATAATACATATACAACTATACACGGAAATATAATCAACAATAATGACGAACGAACACACTTCTTTAGAAAAATATATCTCACACATTTTATTCTCGAAAGGGTTGCGAAAGGGTTGTGTGTGAGAGGTGAGATGGAGACGGAACAAACGGCAACATATTGATCCCAAGTTCCACTGACTATAGCAGCATTTCTTCCTCATACTGCTGGCTGCTCAACCGGGGTCCTGAGGGCTCGAGCCTTCTGTCTGGAGCTGGTTCTCACTGCCTCGAACTGCAACTCGAACTCTAACTAACTCAAACTATCTGTGGCACCTGGTTATATAATTGTTTGACATCCACCTACTTCCTGTGGGCGTTGCAATTGCACCGAATTCAACCCGTCTACAGGTCAAGGTGATACCCCGATATCTTCAACCGGATGTACCTGTTTCTTGATTGATGGCTCGGTCGAAGGTCAATATGTTACACCAAATTATAAACCAACACATATTCCAGAGGATATTTCTCATTAACGGCGTGGAACACGTTGGTGGGAATTATGGATAAATCTTACTTTCGGCCGTACAGTTTCGAAAGTAAGCCGGAAAAAGAAACTAATTATATAATTCTATTGTACTGAGCGTCTCTAAATATATTCGGGATCCATGTGACTGCTAATAACTCTATTCATAATAATCTTGATTTCTTTTTTATATCAACTGTCTTCAAATGATGCAACTCATTAATATGATTATGATTTATTATATATATATATATATATATATATATATATATATATATATATAAAGATGTAAAGTCGACGTTAACGTTTCGGTTTCAGTAACCATCATTAAGACTTGGATACCAGAATAGTTCACATAGCGATGGATACTTTCTGAGATGACAGGAGCAAATGAGAAATATAAAACGAAAAGATACACAAACGTGCACATAGCGTTCATAATTCAAAAGTCATAAGAACGTGTCTGGCACGTGGAAACATATTTGAAAACGTTGGATTTCCCAAAGAAACGAGATAAATCCTATCGTTTATTAAGAAATACGCAACGGCAAGTAAGTTTTCATATATATAGATTGTTTTGAAGTCATCCACGTTAAATGTCGTGTAAGATTGTATTTGGCATTTTTTTTTTATATCCAAGTCCTGATGATGGTTACTGAAACCGAAACGTTAACGTCGACCTTACATCTTAATAAATTCACCTATTTGGATTATGTTTTTCTGCTATCTTCATACTGTCGGATTTTGATCCATACTTTCTTTCATACTGTCCTTTCGGAAAAACAAATGCATTTAAAACACCAAGATGGGAACTGCACAAGAATGCTGCGATCTGTCTTGAACAAGTCCTGGAAGCAACTCCCCCCAAAAACAGCAGGTTAGCTATCATCTGAAATACCATTTAAGTAGGACGAACATGTCATGAAGGATACTGCTGGAGAAGCAAAGACGAATTTGTAAGTCAGTGTTTACTGGTCACTTACAAAGACTGACTTATAAGCTAAATCACTTCAGTGTGAAAGCAAGATGCAGCCAAGAAGATCTGCCAGGAGCGATGGATGAGAGAGGTGGATAGAAAAAGATAGTCAGGAAACTCCGTGCTGTCAGTACTACTTCATGATAAGTATATATATATATATATATATATATGTGTGTGTGTGTGTGTGTGTGTGTATATAAAGTAAGTAAAGGTGGTGACTGTAGTTAAGGGCAACCCGAAAGCTTCTTTTTCATAGGCTACTACACCGTGTTGTGGGGAAGGGCGCTACTCCTTTTCCTGGATTGTTCCACTTTACCCTTGGTCTGCAACTTATAATGTTGAGTCTTAAGCAAGGTAGCATCAAGTACCATTTTTTTTTTAGTCTTTGGTATGACTCGACCTATGATTGATAGGTTGGTTGGTTGTTTCGTTTTACAGCGTATCAATCCTTTTCGGATCATTTAACACGGAATTAAGTCATTTTAATAAAGGTTTGGTCTGGTATGGTTTGGTACGGTTTGGTATGGTTTGGTTTAATGGCACATTGTGGGTTGTTTAAAACCAAATCCATTTTATACATTAAAACAGTTCTATTTCAAATAATTCAGTTGAGCACAAATACACAGTTTATTTCTATTTGACCCCAAGATAGGACCCTATCAGCGAAAGTGGACCTGGGTGCAATGGCAATAAAGGGGTACTCTGCATTCCCCAAAGCGCCAGCATTACTGGAGCCTCCCCATCAGCTTGCTTAGTGTCATATCCAG
The DNA here is from genome assembly GCA_963585895.1 of Sepioteuthis lessoniana. Classification (NCBI taxonomy): domain Eukaryota; kingdom Metazoa; phylum Mollusca; class Cephalopoda; order Myopsida; family Loliginidae; genus Sepioteuthis; species Sepioteuthis lessoniana. The sequence goes on along the minus strand of OY757922.1, from coordinate 33,078,784 downwards.
GACACAAGTTGTAGGGAGTTACTCCTTTGCAGAGATACAGTCGGTGTGTTCTGCAGCCCTAGTTTACTCGGCCAAAACAAGGATTGGATCCCGGGGTGATATATATATATATATATATATATATATATATATATATATATATATATATATATATATATATATATATATATATATATATATATATATATATATATATATATATATATATATATATATATATATATATATATATATATATATATATATATATATATATATATATATATATATATATATATATATATATATATATATATATATATATATATATATATATATATATATATATATATATATATATATATATATATATATATATATATATATATATATATATATATGTTGGTATTTACGTTTTTTATAATCAATCTGTAAATGTGTATTGGAGGTGTCCTCGTGGCGTAATGGTTAAAGCGATGGACTGCGGAACCGTAGAAACGAGTTCCTATTCCAGTCGCGCTATTACGTTCACTTTCGGGCAAATACCCTTGGAAAGACTATGAACCTCCTTATCCTCCCAGCTATGGGTTAAATCGTACCACTACTGTTCTTTTCGGAGAATGGCTTTGGCATTAAATAACCTACAAAGGTTGATATGCCATTAAACAAGGAAACCAAACCAAATGTGTAATATATATATATACATATATATATTTACAGAATGGATATAAAAAACGTAAATACCAACTTTGAAAGAAATTAAAAGTTTTCCGTTAAGTTTTCGATACTACTTTGACAGAGATGAGATAATACCTAATTTTGTCATTTTTTTAAATTTAAAAACACAACAAATCCGTCACTTGAAGTATCATGTGCAGAGTACAGTCATAAGACAGATCTACGAAAAAATTGTAAAACTAACCCGATTCTTAGTGTGACGTATAATCACGGGGTACACGTGATATCCTCACGAGAAAAAAAAAAAAATAGAACGAAAAAAGATTTTAAAGGAGAATAAATTACGGAATTAATCCAGTGGTTCATGACATAAGACATACGAATTAACCAACCTACACATAGATATCAATTCACTTCTTTTGGTTAGCAGTTGGCTTTCAAAATGTCCGATCACACACACACACACACACACACACACACACACACACTCACACAGATATATATATTGTCAATGAGTTTTCCTAAAAAAGGACTTAAACAAAATTCTTAATAAAATGGCAATGTACGTTCATTGCTAACATAATTCTTAGTTTGGTTTGATTTCTTTGTTTTATGGCATATCAACCTTTGTTGGTTATTTTACGCCAAATCCATTTTTATGTAAATAATCAGTTCTATTTAAAACAATTCAGTTTAGCATGTGTACACAGTTTAAATGTCAAAAACCTATCTATTTCAAACTATTCCAGTAGTTATAAATAACAATTCAGTTTAGTGTAGTACAGTTTCAATATCAAAAACAGTTCAGTTTCAAATTCCTCAGTTTAGCATAAGCACGCAGTTTAAATCTATGTACAGTTTAACTGTGAAAAGCATTTCTATTTCGAGCTATTCAGTTTAGTCAAGTAAATATAATTTAGCTAATTCAGTTTAGTATAAGCCCAGATTTGGTTTACTTACAGTTAAATGTCAAAACAGTTCTATGTTAAACAATTCAATTTAGTGTAAATACAGTTTCAATGTCATAAACAGTTCTATTTCAAATAATTTAGTTTAGCATAAGCACGCTGTTTAAATGTAAGAACGGTTTAATTGCTAAAAACATTTCTATTTCAAGCTATTCAGTTTGATTAAACAATTCAGTTTAGCATAAGTATGCCGTTCGTTTTATTTAATCCATAGATAGAACCCTATCAGGTGCTACCACT
>OY757922.1:33059419-33074419 GCA_963585895.1 Sepioteuthis lessoniana | reverse complement strand
ATCCTTATGAAGTTGGTTCTTTTAATTTTTTTCTGGTCGTTCTATACTGGTGTGTCCACGTGTGGTAGTCCATAGGATAACGTCGCTTATGTGTTTGTCTTTACTTCAACAGCAGTGCCCTGAATATCATGTTCGTTTTACTAGGACAGTATGTGTGATGGGAGGTGAGTGGCCGTATAGCAGTTTTGTAAGTAGCTTCTTCTAGTGTAGTTCCCGTCTAGTTTTCTCAAAACGTTTCTTTCGAGTTCAAGTGGTGCTGTAATATTACGGACTGGTGCCGTCATTGAATTGCGGCGGCGGTCTCAAGGTTGGAGAACGTTCGAGCACATCAGCTGTCATCAGTCATTGGGTACATAGGTCTGACGATCTAAAATGCCACGAACCTCGCTCGTGCAGGCAGAGTGACCTGTAGAGTTCAAGTGCGATTTTAAAATAATCACGCGTGAACTTTCACGTGTTGCACTACTGTTCCACTGGTGACCATCGAACCTTCGGGAACCTTCGAATTGATCCATCAAATCGTTATATAAGAAAATCAAGTTGCGAGATTTTGGCTGTTCAAGACAGGTTTCCAAACAGGTTTCAACAGAGGTGCACGACGCCCTGACACATGTCATACCCCAGCCTGTCACAGCAAGCCAACTGATGTGATACATATCAACAGGCCGACGATAACAACGCTGCCGTCATCGCCAAGAAGAGGAAGGTGAGCCTTTCCTACGCACGCTAGCTGAAGTGCGCGGTGGAAAAGACTAATACAGAAAGAAGACGTTTGAAAGCGACAAAAAAAAAAAAGAGAGAAGGCGAGGAATAACGCTTTTGAACGAACTTTTTAACTACAGTCCTCTGTAATCCCCAAGAATAAAAGCGACAACTATTTTCTTCCTTGAGATTCAAGTTTTGAGTGTTTCTTTTCTGCGAATTCATTTCTTTTAGACACAACGTTTTAATAATTTTTTTGGTCCTATGCCAAAGTGCAACTATACAGTAGTACTGAAGGCTACATCTCTGGAGAATTCCCGTTTTATTTTATCAGAGAGATCAGTCCTGTCAACTACAGTCCATACTTTTCTTATGCGTATGTTCGCAACATTTTCAGTAGATGAGATACTGCTGCCAAGGAATATAAACTGGTCTAATTTCAGAGACTTGCCGTTTTATGAGGAGATGGTGTCATCTTGATTAAAACACATGAACTGTTTTATTTGCGTTCATATAGAGACCAATACCCGTTGCTGCTTGCTCCTGGCTATGCTGCAGAGATTCGGCTTGAGCAGGTTTATTTACGAGATGTGCTTGATTATCAACGAAGTCAGAATCAGTTTCCAAGGGATATCATCTGCTTCTATCTTTTCCAAAAATTTGACACCGTTTTCTTTCATTAGATCTCTTGACGTTCATAATACGTCATCTAGGCAGATTATAAATAGAAACAGTGCCAATGTATCTACTTGCAAGACACCATGTCAAAGTTGTCAGTGTCGTCATTAGGTGAAACAACCATCTCCTTCGTGCTCTTAAAAAGGATTATTGAGGTGCCCGTGGTGTAATGGTTATGGACACGGCGACACGAGTTCAAATCCTGGACAAGACTGATTGCATTTCACATAGCACTAATACCCTTGGGAAAGGTATGAATCCAATTATTCTCCCTCCAGCTATGGGTAAATAGTAGGGCAGATTGATTCTTCAGCCTTGGTGAGGTAACTAGTCTAGGAGAAGGAAAACTCTGAATTCAAACCTGTTAAACTCCGCTTAAAACTTGACTTTGTGTCATATCCTGCCCGAGCGGAGGGGTTGGTAAATATGATAAAGCATTATCATAACGATAACAGTTTCTTTTGGAAAACCAAAGACCTATTGCATTTGCTTCTTCTTTCCTTTGTTTATGGAATCAAATGTCTTCGAGAAATATACAGACAGTGCTGCTTCGAGATTTTTTGTTTGTATTCCTTCAATGAAACGACGAACTGTCAGTATCCGAGAAGTTGTGGATCGATTTCTCCGAAAACCATTATAGTTCTTCCTAAGAATTTTCTCAACTTCAAATCGGGGACGAGTGAAATGCAGAGATATTATAAACCTTAGCAACCATACCAGAAAGAATAATACCTCTGTGGTTTTAGTGATTCTGAGTGAAATATTACGGGTCTCACATAGAACGTTGTAATATTACTGCACCAAATAGGACGTTATACCTTTACCCACCTAATGTACGGTTGTACCACCAAGTGCTCGAACGTGTTAATGGCTGTATCGCTAGGTCTTAAGTAGTAGTCGGACCCTGTTGTAACCTCGCGTGGGAAAAGTTGACGAACACTCGAAACTTCGTCTTTGTTCCCTTACACAAAAGTTTATCCGTTACTTCTCTTTTAAAGTAAAATGCGGAGAAAGAAAGAGTGTATAACAACTGAGTTGACCGCGTTAGCTGAACAAAGAGAAAAGATATGTCATGAGGAGAAAGAGAGAGTAGACACAGACCTTTCATTTTCCTTCTAGTTTCCTGTTGTAGTTCTAACGTCTTTGTTCGCTGGTTTCATCTTCATAGGTCCGGGTCTAGAGCCCACCTCCAAATAAGGGCTGCAGTTTTCTACAATCTTCTCATTGTCCTGGCTAGTGATCACCCTCGTCTTTACCTCTTTGCATCCGGTTGCAAAGTTACTTTCAAATCTAAATCGTCTGCTTACTTCCATCTTGTGTCAGAGGGAGAACCATATCCCTTTCCGGTGGTTCCACACATGATTTGGGACCGCCTATTTTTTGTTATCATTTTTAATTACCATAGTCATTCAATCATGACTGGCTGACCTAAAACCAGTCCTTTAGGCTGAGTCACTCAGAGGTCATCTGGCCGTTCCTGTACATTCTATGCCTGCTTTTTCTTCGCATGTTTTCTTATATCGCTCGTTCCCCAGAAATTAGCTTCTTGTTCTCTTTATAGCTTGGACCAACCATATCACGTTACACAAGGTTACATTTCTTCGGGAAGAGGAGAATGCAGTTTTTGGTCATTTTTGTCTATTGTGTTTTAGTTACACGTACCTTTGCAGAATCGAAGAAGTATTTAATGAGATTTTTTTTTATCTTTAAGTGTTTCCGTACTTCAGGAGGTATTTCATCGAGGCCTGTAGCTTTTCTACTTTTAATTGCTCTCGGAATTCATTTTTAAGTGTCCAAGTTTAATGTCTTGTTAGTCATGGATAATTTCTACAGTTAGTTTGTCTGTTACTTCAGGAGGGTTTCCAAGAAGATTCAGGAAATGTTCTTTCCATTAAGAGAGAGAGAGAGAGAGAGAGAGAGAGAGAGAGAGAGAGAGAGAGAGATTAAATTGGTAAGTTTTGCTATTGGAATAGAGTCTTCAGACCTTTTATTTGGCAAAACAAAATCTTCAGGTGAAAAGGTGGAAGATGAAGTGTTCTGTATTTCATTTTATCATTTTGATATCCTGTGTTTCATCACCATCTTGTTTTTGTTTGTATATATATATATATATATATATATATATATATATATATATATATATATATATATATATATATATATATATATATATATATATATATATATATATATATATATATATAAAAATAAACAGGCTCATTGTTCTGGTTGGTCGAGTGTTCGCCAATGATCGTGGAGACCGGGGTTCAATCCCAGGTCGGGTCATACCAAAGACTTTCAAAATTGTACTTGATACCTACTTGCATAACACTCAGCAATACAAGGTACGCATCATGGGTAAAGTGGAGCAATCCAGGGAAAGGAGTAGCTCCCTCCCCTACACCTCGGTGTAGTAGCTATTGAAAAGGGAGCCTTCGGGTCGCCCTCGACTACGGTCGCTAACTTTTCTTACTTTATATATATATATATATATACAAATACCTACAGAGTCCAAAGTAATCTACCTAGGTTTCACCTAACCCGATCATCAGTATGACGTGACTCTGTTTTTTTTTTTCATTTGGCATTGGTAGGGGTTGATTATTTTCGAGCAGTGCGATTGTTTTTAGTCTTTTCTTTTTTTATGGAAATTTTTTCTCAGATATCAATTTGTGTAATATCTGTTTGTTTACAAATTGTTCCATCTGGGTTTTTTCACACCATCAGCATAGAAAAGGTATAAAACTAAAAGATGTATATATACATATATGTGTGTGTGTACTGCCCTTTTAGTAACCTTGCGTTTTACGGATAGCAGCCAAGTTATTTTGATTCTCGATTAATGAGTTGTATGGCTATCTTGTTTTGTGAATTGAATTGAATTGCCACGACCAGAAAATCTGGCGAACATTTATTAGGTTTCATCAGTAGGGTATACAGTGATCTCCCCCACTGAAGATCGAACCAGCGACCATAGATTGCAGAGCCGAAACTCTACGATTGAGCCAACAATTCACATCACAGAAGTGACACAAAATCAACAAGTTATGGTAATTGCGCGGCACAATTATCCTGAATGTGTCTTATAATTTACATCCGTACTCTTTACAGAGGACACGGTCACCTCCAGGGCCATGTTTTCCCAAGAGGATTGGAAATACACATCCACGTAATTATTATGACCTCAAGGGAAATGATATAGATGATCATTTTTTTCTTTTTTTTAAGTAGAGGAATTATATTGTGGATTGGAGGTGCCCGTGGTGTAATGGTTATCGTCGTAGGAAATGGACATGGCGACACGAGTTCAAATCCTGGACGAGACTAATTTTCATTTCATATGGCACTAATATCCTTGGGAAAGGTATGAATCCTATTATTCTCCCTCCAGCTATAGGTAAAGAGTAGGGCAGACTGGGTTCTTCAGTCTTGGTGTAGCAACTAGTCTAGGAGAAGGAAAACTCTGAATTCAAACCTGTTAAACTCCGCTTAAAAATCGACCTTGTGTCATATCCTGCCCGAGCGGAGGGGTTGGTAAATATGAATATTGTGGATTGAAAATGTTCTTGTTATCTCCTTTAGCCAGTGGTAACTCTCCTCATCCTCATCGCTTGACGTTGTCCCATATTCTTTACTGGGATGAATAACCAAGATATTGTCTGTGTACACGTTCTTAAATTCATTTAGCTAATATAACCGACTCCGTACAAGAGTCGGGAGTACCCTTTAGACCACAGCGGAAAATGAGTTTGGAATATTCTACTGTTCTGGGCTAACTAATTTAAAATCGAAATCTAACTTCTAACTTTTGAAAAACCTGATTTGCAATCATCGAATGACAGCCAAACTTTTAACTGTCCTTAAAGGTCATTACCTGTCAATTAAACTTTTTTGGCATTAACTCTTTCCGCTTTTGGACAGCTGTTAAAAATCATTTCAAATCATGTACGCTACAATTCAAATAATCGATACAACTAACCTTATTTTACACCTGTATGAATTGGCCGCTCTTTTCTGACATATTAAGCTTTGCAGTTTATTTAATTGAAAAACTTATATATATATATAGGTGTGTGTGTGTGTGTGTGTGCGTACGTGTGTGTGTGAACAAAGTAGAAAAACAGAATAATCCAAATTAAATGAATTTATTGTGATGTGAAGCCAATGTTTTTCTACTTTCTGCATACTGTTGGATTCAGATCCATATTTACTTTCATATATATATATATATATATATATATGTGTGTGTGTGTGTGTGTGTGTGTGCGTGTGTGTGTGTGTGTGTGTGTGTGTTAACGAATAGAGTTTAGATCATTTTATTTTTAAACCTGTAGTAGGAAATCATTTGTCTGCATAAAGTTAAATAGTTTCAACTATTATTTACCACTAATAATTCTATTTTTCTACTATTTCTATGTAATATTAAAAACTTGCGCACAGCTGTATAGTAATCATCATCATCATCATCATATTGAGCCGCTAGCATGGATATCCCTGACCTTCTCTCGCCACTTTTCCCTATCGTTCATCGCCTCTGGCAGGTCCTGTGGGCTACATCCCGTATCCTCACATAGCTGCTGTATGTATGTTCTAGCTGGTCGTCCTGCTTTAGCTCGTCCATATGTTGGGGTCCATAGGAGTACATCACTTATGAGCTCGTATCTGCTTCTCCAGCAGTGTCCTGCATGTCTGGCTCGTCTAACTTGGATTGTTTTCGTGATGGGAAGAAGGTGGCCGTATAGTTGGTGTCTTGTGGGGTGTTGCCGCCAGGACTTGTTTAATATTGCTCGGAACATTCTTGTGCAGTTGCCGTATAGCTTCTCCGGCCGTTTTGTTAGCGTCCAAGTGGTGCATCTATACAGCGGTATCGACATGAACGCTGCTTGGAAGAAACTGCGTTTCATTTTATCGGTCAGGTCTGACTTCCATATGACCGATAGCTTATCGATAGCTGCCCATGTCTTCGTCCTCAGAAAACCAATAAACATTTCTATTTGACCCATAGAAATCTGACAGATATTTTAAATTCAGTTTAGAAAGCACCTGAAAGTAAAGGCTATATGATAAAATAGAATTTACATTTTTATAAACTCCAGGTCAGATGCAGTTTAGTGTCATACACAGGGCATTCGCTGGGGATCGGGTCTTATCCGTTTGCAAAGATGCAGTGGGCGTATTCTACAGTCCCCAGCCTACAGGTTGATGTATTGGTTGAGTTTTAGATTATATAACAGTTCATTATATAACATTTCAGATTATTGTAACATTCATTTTTCTCTATTTTGTTCCTGTTACTTAGTCATCATCATCATGTCGCGCCGCTAGCACGGATATCCCTGACCCTCTCTCGCCACTTTTCCCTATCGCTCATCACCTCCGGCAGGTCCTCAGGGCTACATACGTATCCTAACATAGCTGCTGTATGTATGTTCGAGCTGGTCGTCCTGCTTTTGCTCGGCCATACGTGGGGGTCCATAGGAGTACATCACTTATGAGTTCGTCCCTACTTCTCCAACAGTGTCTTGCGTGTCTGGTTCGTCTAACTTGTATAGTTTTCGTGATGGGAGGCAGGTGGCCCTATAGTTGTTGCCTTGTGGGGTGCTGCTTCCAGGACTTGTTCAGTATTGCTCGCAACATTCTCGTGTAATTGCCGTATAGCTTTTTCTCCAGCCGTTTTGCTAGTGTCAAATGCCCGTCGCATTCGTTGAGAATTACGTTGGCGACACATGACGGGGGTGGGGGAATGATCATCATCATGTCACGCCGCCAGCACGGATATCCCTGACCCTCTCTCGCCACTTCTCCCTATCATTCATCGCCTCCGGCAGGTCTTTAGAGTTACATCCTGTGTCCTCACATAGTTGCTGTATGTAAGTTCGTGCTGGTCGTCCTGCTTTTGCACATCCATATGTGGGGGTCCATAGGAGTACATCGCTTATGAGCTCGTCCTTGCTTCTTTGCACATAGCTAGTTATAGATTCGTGGCAGTTCTTTCATGAATCAGAGCTCTTTCAATGCAACTGCACCATGACAAATGTGACTTGTTGTGAACATGCAGTGATCAATTGGACAATCACTCTCAATATATAGCCGGGCTTCAACAATATCTCCACTATATTTCCAAAATTAAAACATGTGGGATACTAAAATTTATTCTAAAAAAAAAAAAAAAATAAAAAGATAAAAACATGAAAAAAATGCCTAGAATTAAATCCAAAACTTCTCTAAATTCGACATACGCACGACATACGCACGACATACGACAAATAGTTCCATGTACTGTCATGTCATACCAATAATTCAATTTAGGCACACAGCTAAATGTTTAAAAGTATTGCTATTTAACACTAATATTTTTATTCATAAAACGGTTTAATCCAAAGACTGGTTGTCATACCAAGGTTAGAGATCATAGTCTTCCCTACTATTTACTCATCACATGTCTCCCTCTTGTCTTGTGTTCACATCGTTTAGATAGAATAAAACCTTATATCCGATAAGGCTACTCTCTAGCAAAGCATGGACAGTATGATTTACCCATTCATAGTTATTTCTCCCCTATTCCCGCAGACCCGAATTGCTTTGCTTTGCTTTTATGGTATATCAACTATTGTTGGTTATTCAATGCCAAATCCTGTTTTTACATATATATTAAATATGATTTGTAAACACGTTTTGTGGATACACACAGTTAAATGATCAAACAGATATATTTCTAACAATTTAGCAAAAGTCAACAAAGTTAAAAAGTTTCATGTATTGCTGTGTTTCACTAAAAATTCAATAAACATCAGTCATTTGTTTACACACAGTTAATGAACCAACAGTTCTATTTCTAACAATTCACTTTAGCATAAGTCAACAAAGTAAAATGGTTCCAAGTATTGCGATGTATCACTAGCAATTCAATAAACATCAGTCATTTGTTTACACACAGTTAATGAACCAACTGTTCTATTTCTAACAATTCACTTTAGCATAAGTCAACAAAGTAAAATGGTTCCAAGTATTACGATGTATCACTAGCAGTTCAGTAAACATCAGTCATTTGTTTACACACAGTTAATGAACCAACAGTTCTATTTCTAACAATTCACTTTAGCATAATCAACAAAGTAAAATGGTTGCAAATATTGCGATGTATCACTAGCAATTCAGTAAACATCAGTCATTTGTTTACACACAATTAATGAATCAACAGTTCTATTTCTAACAATTCACTTTAGCATAAGTCAACAAAGTAAAATGGTTCCAAGTATTGCGATGTATCACTAGCAATTCAATAAACATCAATCATTTGTTTACACACAGTTAATGAACCAACAGTTCTATTTCTTACAATTCACTTTAGCATAAGTCAACAAAGTAAAATGGTTCCAAGTATTACGATGTATCACTAACAATTCAATTAAACATCAATCATTTTTTTACACTCTCTTAAATGATCAAGCAGTTCTATTTCTAACAAATAAATTTTGCGCAAGTTATTTGTTTGCACACAGTTTAAATAGTCAAGCAGGTCTATTCAACCTATGGAGAGGACCCAGTCAGGTATTACCATTCCAGGCCAGAATGAACCTGGGAACAATGGCAATGAAGGATTACATCACATTCCCCAAAGCTCCTCGTCATCAAATTGTTAAATTTCATATCCAGGACACTCGTTAGGGTGTGTGAGGGGTGTATTACCCCTCTGCAGAGAAGCAGTCAGTGTACTCTGCAGACCCCGCCGATTTGGCTGCTGACCCGGAGTTGTTGTATAAGTAAGGTTCTCGTCCATGGGTAAAGATCTCTGAAAATTATTAGCATTGAATAGGAACGCTTGAAACCATATAGTTGTGCCAATAAATTATCAAACAGTAATTAAAACAAAACAATGAATTAATTATCAGCATTTGATAGGATCACCTGAAATCATATAACTATGTACAAATTATTTTTGATAAGAATAATTGATACCAAGGAGTTGTTAGATTTTAGATTTTATGGCATATCAACCTTTGTAGGTCAATAATGCCAAATCAAAATATTTTAATTATGTATGATATCCAAGGATCGGAATATTGGACTACGAAATGGCCCGGGAAACCGGAGTTCAATCCAACATAGAGTGGTTCAAGAGATTCAGGGGGTGTCCTCGTGGTGTAATGGTTAAAGCGATGGACTGCGGAATCGTAGTAAGCGAGTTCGTACTCCAGTCGCGCTATTACGTTCACTTTCGGGCAAATACACTTGGTGCAGGTATGAACCCCCTTATCCTCCCCGCTATGGGTTAAATAGTACCATGACTGTTCATCTAGGAGAATGACTTTGGCATTAAATAACCTACAAAGGTTGACATGCTATTAAACAAAGAAACCAAACCAAACCAAACCAGAGACTCAAAAAATGGGACTTGATACCTGCTTGCTTAACTCTCAGAATTATGATATTCGGATCAAGGCTAAAGTGGAGTAATCCAAGGAAAGGAGTAGCGCCTTGCCCTACAATTCGGTGTAGTAGCTATTGAAAAGGGAGCTTTGGGATAACCCTGGATTATGGTTACAGTAGCAAACTTTACTTACTTTATGATATCTAAACAAATAGTTGGTAGGTAACATTATTGAAAGAGACAGAGTTCATTTGTTTACATCCAATTAAATGATTTCAAAATCTGTTATTTAATATTAACAATTCAATTTAACATCTGTTATTTGATTGCACCCAGTTAAATTGATAAACGTTATTTGTAAGTGGATACTTTCTGGCATTTTCCCGCTAAAGATATTAGCTTGATTTGCTTGCACTCAGTTAAGTATTGCTATTGTTTGCATACAGTTAAATGGTTTTAATTATTGCCATCTAACACTACGAATTCTGTATATTTTTCTTTTTTTTTTAAGTAGAGGAATTATATTGTGAATTGAATTACCATGAACAGAAAATCCGGTGAACACTTACGCACGACATACGGAAACACTGGACAGCTGTTTCGACTTTATTCGACCTTATTGAAGTCATAATAATAACGCTGATGCGTATTTCTAATCATCTTAGGAAGACATGGACCTAGAGGTGACCTTGTCCTCTGTAAAGAGTACGGATGTAAGTTACAAGACACATTAAGGTTAATTGGCCGCGCAATTAACATGACTAGTTAATTTGGCGTGACTCATGTGCAATATGAACTGTTGGCTCAGTTGTAGAGTTTCGGCTCTGCAATCTGTGGTCGCTTGTTCGATCTTCAGTGGGGGAGATCACGGTATACCCTGATGATGAGACCTAAGGTCGAAACAGCTGTCCAGTGTTTCCGTATGTCGTGCGTAAGTGTTCGCCGGATTTTCTGGTAATTCATTTCTCACTACGAATTCTATTCAATATTATTCATTTGTTTGCATTAAATGAAGTGGTTACAGGTATTGCTTTTTAACATTAATTTTTCTTTTCAACACAATTCATTCATTTGAACGCAGCCAAATGGTTCCAAGCACTGTTATGTCATACCAATAATTCAATTTAGGCACACAGCTAAATGTTTACAAGTATTGCTATTTAACACTAATATTTTTATTCATAATTACCCATTCGTTTGTACACAGTTAACTGATTTCAAGCACTGCTTCGTTTCACTAACATTTCAATTAAACATCAATTTATACAGTTAAATGATCAAACCTATTTCTATCAATTTGATTGAACACAAGTTACATGTCCAGCAGTTCTATTTGACCTTATCGGGTGATACCCTTCCGGGTCAGAATGGACATGGGACAAATAGCTATGAAGGAGTACACTGCATTTCCATAAGTTCCAGGAACGTAACCTCGCTATCAGATTGTTTATTGTCATATCGTGGGGTCGGGTCCTTTTACGCCTCTGCAGAGATGTTGTCGGTGAATTGAACAAGCCAAGCCGACTGGGCCACGAGACACTCGTTGGGTGAAGGTACTTACCCTTCTGTAGTGATGCAGTTAGTGAATTCTAGAGCTCAACCGACTGGGCTCCATTACGGAGAACATATGTTTGGAAGTGAACGTTATAGCACGACTGATTATCGAACTCGCTTTATATAACATAGCAGTCCAGCACGTTGGCTGCGATAACACTTCTTTATCTATAGGTAGATAAGCTTTTCTTTTTTTTAATATGATGGTTGCAGTTACATTATTCTGAAATCATTTATAAATATGTTCAGCACTTTTTAGACAGCGGTGCATTATCCATTGGACTTGTGGGTAGAGAGTTCGTTTATGACCCAGGAGACCTGTAGAGTGGGGTTCAATCCCAGGTTGAGTCATGCCAAAGACTCAAAAAATGGTACTTGATGCTTCCTTGCTTAACACTCAGCATTATAAGGTACGGAATAAAGGTAAAGTGGAGCAATCTAGGAAAAGAAGTAACGCTCCCTCCTACGCTTCGGTGTAGTAGCTAATGAAAAGGGAGCCTTCGGATTGTCCTTGACAACCGTCGCAAACTTTACTTACATTATCATTATAAATATAATACAAGAATTGCTGGAGTTATAACACAATCTCATCTTGAACATTAAATATCCAAAAATGATAATGCGACTCTGCTATTCGGAATACTAAAATGTCTTTATTAAGACTGTCTACATTCCAGCGGTCCTACGCAACCACAAGGAGAGAAGAAGACTTTGTAGGAGTACATAAACGTATCTCGCTTGCAACTACAAAGAGGCATCCACTCCCAGACGAACGTCAAACCAAACTTGTCTCTTCTGGTTTAAATCTCAACTCTACCATGAATCTAAAATTATCTTTTCTTATATATCTTCTTAATTATTGCATCAGAAAGTCATATTAGAACACGTGTCTTTTTCTACGGCACTCCACAAGCCTTGATTTGTTTATTAACCATTTTCTATCATCTCCAACTGTAATGGCCGAGGGATTTCGTTTTATATATCTTGCCTTTGGGTTTAGTAAGGCTGAGAACCTTTCGGCTCAGTGCATGGGTTAGTTAGGTACAAACTTGAGCGCAGGTGTTGACGCACGCGCGGGGGGTGGATGTGTCGTTCACAGATGTCAAAATAAAAATCCCAGATAGAAAGGTGGATGTGAATGACGTCATGCACCGAAAGCGCGTGCGCAGGATTTGGGGGATTTTGAAAAAGTCAGTTGTGTCTTGCCGCCCGAAGAAGAAGGGTGACTTTCGCTAGCTCGCCGAGGCCTTTTGTCGGGTACGCACGTGGTCTAGGGCAGATGGAAAAGTCAGGTGTATCTCTCTCCTTATGTCGAAAAACCTTTAAACTCAAAGGTAATAAAAAGTTTCGTACCTGAACTAAGAAGTCGTAAGTGTTATCGTGTTTCGGGATTCCTATGTTCTATGTCTATGTGTTATGAACATTCTATGTGCTTTTCACGTATCCGTACCATGGGTGTGTAACACAACGTTTATTATGAAATGAGGTGCTTATGTTGTATACTCTCGATTTACGCAATTCATTGAACGAACGAACACACTCCTTTAAAAAAATATATCTCTAAGACTTTATTCTCGATAGGGTTGATGTTTCTATGGTGTGTGAGAGATGGGTGGAGAGACATACACTAAGAGAGAGCACTTCCAATCTTCTTCCGGGAGCCAGGGGATGCGAACACATGAACGATTGCACCCCCTTGCAAGCTCGTCAGAGACGCCTCTGATCGGCTGCGTGTCCCACGCTCAACAGCGAATCTCTGCACTCTGTCTAAAACTGACAGTGTGGTTCTCATCACATGATCCTCTTCCGGTTACACACCTGTTCGACCTGAGTGCCCGGGTGCGCCGTTATCTTCCTGTTTACCAATCAAAATGTGACAGCTTACCAAAGCACACGGGGTCACTAGGAACGAACCGAATATGCATGACATGTTATATAAGATTTAAACTTAGTCCCTACCAGTGAACACGTTTGACCTTTACGAGGAACTTTCACTCAAAGATTCGTAATCGGTTTATAAACTAAAATAATAAGATAATCAATATAATCAGTTATCAATAAAATATTTAATGTAATCAATTACTATTCTAATTATTTTACAGAGTGAAGATATGTCGTTTAGCAAAGTCATTGAAACTGATACAAGAATTCCCCCCCCGCCTTGAACAGCCAAATAGTGGTTATAGTATATTGTGGTTCTTCCTTAATCTTTACTTCCAGCCATCCTTTTAGTTGGGGAATAGAATATGACAACTGCTCCTCTTCACATGAATAAGGCCCGTTCCTAGCATAGGGCACGGGTAAACTGCACCCGACAATAAAGCTCCTCAAAGATTTGAGGAATGTGAAGTACGCCTTCATTGCCATTACTCCCAGATCCATTGTTATTCGGAGCGGTAGTGCCTCTTATAGTCCCATCTCTGGGTCAAATAGAACTTTTCATTCATTTACTAAGGATTATTATTGGTTATTTGAGGTGCCCGTGGTGTAATGGTTATCGTCGTAGGAAATGTGCACGGCGACACGAGCTCAAATCGTGGACTAGACTGATTGCATTTCACATAGCACTAATACCCTTGGGAAAGGTATGAATCCAATTATTCTCCCTCCAGCTATGGGAAGATAGTAGGACAGAGTAGGTTCTTCAGCCTTGGTGAGGCAACTAGTCTAGGAGAAGGAAAACTCTGAATTCAAACCTGTTAAACTCCGCTTAAAAATCGACCTTGTGTCATATCCTGCCCGAGCGGAAGGGTTGGTAAATATGATTATTGGTTATCTGAAAAAAAAAAAAGATTTTAACAATTATTTATATTCCAAAGGAATTCTTGATAAATGGAGTTACGTATGTAAAATAATGGCCGAGGTTTTTCGTTTTATATATCTTACCCTTCGGTTTAGTTAGGCTAGGAACCTTTCGCTTAGCGCATGGGTTAGTTAGGTGCAACATGAACACAGGTGTTCACGAGCGCGCAGGGAGGATGTGTCATTCAGAGATATCAAAATAAAAATCCCAGATAGAATTTTGTGACCGAGGGATGTGAATGACGTCATGCACCGGGAGCGTGCGCGGAGGATTTTGGGGATTTGAGAAAAGTGAGTTAGTTGAGTTTTAGCGTCCGAAGAAGACGGTTGACTTTCGGGGCTCGCCGAGATCAGACCAGTAGTTTGCGGCGGGGTGCCGCGCGTGGTGGTGGTGGGGGAGCAGATGGAAGACTCAGCATAGAAAGATTGTGTATCACTCTCCTTATTACCTTTAACTCAAAGGTAATAAAAAGTTTCGTACCTGAACTGAGAAGTCGTAAGTGTTTTTTGTGTTTCGGGATTCCTATGTTATCTACATATGAATTATGAATATTCTATGTACATTTCACATATTCATGTATGGCTATGTTTCACGTACTTAAATCAAACAGCAATACTTTAAACTACTTTAGTGTGTGCAAACAAATGTTTAATATTAAATGGAAACATTATGTTAGAAAGAAAAACTTAAATACATTTAACTATGTGATGTCAAAATTAATATTGAATAAATTATAAATGTGGGATTGTATCATTTAAGATTGTTTCACTGTGTGCAATCAAATAAAGCTTAAACAGCTTGTTTAAAGATGAAGTCATCAAGAAATTATTAATTCACAAATAATCATATATATATATATATATATATATATATATATATATATATATATATA
>OY757922.1:32851919-33049419 GCA_963585895.1 Sepioteuthis lessoniana | reverse complement strand
TTTACTCTTGATATGTACCTTATACTGCTGACTGTTAAGCAAGTAGATATCAAGTACCATTTTTAAAGTCTTTTGTATGACGCAACCTGGGATTGAACCCAAGTCTCCCGGACCATTGGCGAACACTCTTAACAATTCAATTAAACATCACTCCGCTGTTTACATAATAAAATGATCAAGATGATTTATTTCAAACAATTCAGTTTAGCATGAGTACAGAAATCAAATGTCAAACATTTCTGTTTGACCCATAGATACGACACTATCAGGTGTTACCACTCCCGGCCAGAGTGGACCTGGGAACGATAGCATTAAAGGGGTACCCCGTATTGCCCAAGCCTCAAGCATTATTGGAGCATCACCGTCCGATTGTTTGGGGTCATTTCTAGAGCACTTGTTGGAAGAGTGTTTCCCATCTTATACGTATTATTTCTTCATTGTAAATTTGTATGTTGATGGCTGTCGGTTAGGTAAACAGTCTCTTATATTTTAAACACATATACAAAATGCATCTATTGGGTGAGTATAAATAAATTAGGTGTATAATTCTTTAAGCTATACGTAAAACCATCTTTTAATAATATATATATATATATATATTTTTTTTCATCATACAACGTGTGGAAGCACGTGCGATACCCTAGCCTCAACAGCCGCCAACCAGGGTGATAACACAGTTTCGGTAGCTCAAGGCGGTACTGCCACTCCTGGCGCTACCGAGCAGTTTTTGCCACCGGATAAAAAAGCTGCTCGGTATGTATATATATATTGTTCAGATATATGCATGATTTTCTTATTGTTTGTAGATTTCTATATAAATCTTTGCGTTTACTGCCTATAGCCTGATGATTGTTCAAGAATGTGAGTGATATATATATATATATATATATATATATATATACACAGATTTCTTACGGTATAGATTTCTTTATACTTTATTTAGTCAACGACATTTGTTCACTTCATATATATATATATATAGAGAGATAATTAATACATATGTACATATGTATAAAATGCAAATATATATATATGTATGAACACAGAAAGAAATGTAGAGAGTATATATATATATATATATATATATATATATATATATATATATATATATATATATATATATTTCCTTCGGTATATATTTCTTTATATTTTATTAAGAAATTCATAACGAAAGAAATCTGTGTATATATATATATATATATATATATATATATATATATATATATATATATATTCTGTATAAATTTCTTTATATGTTATAAAGAAATCTGTATATATATATATATATATATATATATATATATATATATATATATATATATATATATACACAGATTTCTTTCGGTATAAATTTCTTAATAAAATATAAAGAAATTTATACCGAAAGAAATCTGAGTTTATATATATATATTTATTTATATGCGGTCTAGATTTCTTTCGTGTTTATACATATATAGATTTGCATTTTATACATATGTTCATATGAATTCATGTTTTATACATATATATATATATATATATATATATATATATATATATATATATATATATATAACCATGTCAATGCCTTTGAATCTACATGTTTTTCTAGTTAGTATATGTACAAACAAACAAACGCTTCTGTGTGTTTTTCGTGTTTTGTTTATCAGAGGGCAAAATAAAAATGAACGTTAACACTAAATGCACTCATATCCCATTATGTTAGCGACGATTAAACAGACTTCCTGCCAGTGTTTTTGTCTTTCAGGCCAAAAATCTGGATGTCGTTTTCAAATTGACTCTCACAATCAGAACAAACCTGGCTTCAATTCGTCATGTGATATTTTACAGCAAATAAATTGTAGTCTATATGTCGGAGATGTCGACAACGTTGTATGGTGTTTCCTTCACTTACAATGACAGGGAGGAACTTTAAAATAAGTAAAAAAAAAAAAAAAAAAAAAACCTGGTACAGTTATTTCTTTCGGCTGGGAAACAACAATTTCTCGTTATTCATAAAGCAAGTCTGTTTATACAAACTTTTCATAACCGTTTTATGTTGCCCAATTCGTGTATAATTACCAAAGTCAGAAAACAATGTGTTCACTCAGGACTCTATCATAGCACAATGGTTAACAGGCTTATATAGGAGGTTAGGGTGTTCGAATCTGTGTGTCATGTTCTTTCAATCTTGTGCCGAGTCCAGTCGGCTGAAGCGGGAGGATACAATGACTGCATCTCTTTAGAAGCGTAAGAACTCCTGTTACAACCAGGATCCTGCATTTGACACAAAACTATCCGATGGTGAGGCTGCATTCCTAGAGTTCTGAGGGATGTGAAATACCTATTTATTGCCATTGCTCCCTGTTCTACTCTGACCCCGAGTTGGTAGCACCTAATAGCGGCCCATCTAAATGTAGCATATTCACAATTAACACTATGTGCGAAATGGACATATAATGTTCATAACGATAGAACAGAGGAATCTCGGAATTCGAAAACACGTAACGACTTCTTGTTCAGGTACGAAACCTTTTTATTAACATTGAGTTAAAGGTCTCGACGTAAGGAGGAGAGACACAATCTTCTATGCTGTCTTATTCATTTGGCCCCCAACTCGAGCGGCCCCCATAGGGCGCACATTCGCCTCGCGCCTGCGAGCTCCAAAAGTCGATCCTTCTCGTTTGGTGTCTAGTACCCGACCCTCTTTTCAAATTCTCCCACAAACCTCCGCGCGCTTCCGGTGCGTGACGTCACCCGCACCCTGTCAACCCGTTTCGTCTCGGACTATTATGACATCTGAGTGACACCTCCATCCACCCCGGTGCGCCCGCGTTAACACCTGCCTCAATGTTGCACCTAACTAACCCATGTGCTGTGCCGAAAGGTTCTCAACCTAACTAAACTCAAAGTCATGAACCAAAATCCCTCGGCTATTCCATAACATAAAGAACTGTTGGACATTTAAACTGTAAAAAAATGACTGATGTTTAATCAAATAGTTAGTTATAAAAAGCAATACTTGAAACCATTTAACTGTGTGCAAATGAATGAATAGTGTTCAATAGAACGATAATTGGTTTTGTTTGGTTTTGGTTTTATGGCGTATCAACCTTTGTTGGTTATTCAATACCAAATCCATTCTTATACATATAAACAATTCTATATCAAACAATTCAGTTTAGCATGAGTACATATTTTAGTTCAATTTGACCAACAGATAGGACCCTATCAGGTACAACCACACCGGGCCAGAGTGAGTTTGGGAGCGATGGCAATAAAGGGGTAGTCTACATTTCCCAAAGCTCCAGCATTACTGGAGCCTCACCCTCTGATTGTTTAGTGTCATATACAGGAAACTCGTTTGAGGAGTCTCAACCCTTTTCTGAGAAGCAGTCGATGTATTCTACAGCCCCATCCGACTGAGGCAATAGAATAATTAGTGTTCAATAGCAATACAGGAAATCACCTCACTGTGTCCAATATCAAATGGATTAATTAATAGCAATAATTGAAAACTATGTAGAAACAATTGCAATACTTATATGTCAAAGTTAGTTCTAACTCATTTGAAAATAAAATTACTTAAAAATCATATTTAAAAGTGCAGGAAGAAATGACTGATATTTAATTTTTACCGTTACATAAAAATATTTGAAACCATTTAACAGTGTGCCAGAAAATGAGCTCGGGCTTGTTTTAGAATGTTATAAACAAAATGTGTAAACAAATCATTTATATTCAATATGTATAAAGAGGTCTGTCATTGAATAACCTACAATGGTTGATATGTCATGAACCAAATCAAACCATATATATTTAATATATGTATAAAGAGGATTTGGCATTAAATAACCTACAAGGGTTGATATGCCATGAAACCTAACCAAATCAAATCTTATATATTTAATATACACGTATAAAGATGATTTGGTATTAAATAACCTACAAGGGTTGATATGCCATGAAACCTAACCAAATCAAATCTTATATATTCAATATACATGTATAAAGAGGATTTGGTATTAAATAACCTGTAAGGGTTGATATGCCATGAAACCCAACTAAATCAAATTATATATATATAACATATTGTATGAAGAGGATTTGGCATTAAATAAACAACAAAGGTTGATATGGCATAAAACTCAAGCAACCAGCCAACCAGCCAACAAAAGCTTAGAACATGTCACTTATTATTATAGTGAATTATTTGGCAGTCTTCGCGTGATGGTTAAAAGGCAAGCCGAGTTCAACTCATGAACGAGGCTGTCTTCATTTCCCTTTGCTCTAATACCTTTAGGAAAGTTTTTAAAATAGATAAATGATGAAAATACTGAAATTTTTATCCAAAGACAATATATATATATATATATATATATATATAGTCTCTGGATATCGGCGAGCCGAGTTCAACTTCTGAACGAGACTGTTTTCATTTCCTTTTGCTCTAATACGTTTAGGAAAGGCATGAATCCAAACAGTAGGATGTGCTTAGTGTAATGATTATCATAGTGAAAAATGAAATAGTAAGACATACTGGGTTCTTTTGTCTTGGTAAAGCAACTTGTCAGAGAAAAGGAAAACACTATATATATGTATATGTATATATAGGACACGGTCAAAAGTGTAGCACGCTACACTATGGCATGTAAGCTCATTTTTTTGATGAGTACACCTGTTTTGCCTATGGTCCGGGAGACCGGGGTTCAGTCCTCGATTGAATCATATCAAAGACTTAAAAATGGTACTTGATGCCGCCTGGCGTAACACTCAGCATTATAAAGTAAGTATCAAGGGTAAAGTGGAGCAATTTAGGGAATGAAGTAGCGCCTTCCCCTACACCTCGGTGTAGTAGCTATTGAAAAGGGAGCCGTCATGTCCCCCCTCTACTAAAGTTGCCAACTTTTCTTACTTACTTACTTACAGAGTCAACGTCCTTTGGTGATTGTCAGTTATTTCTATACTAATGCAATTATCAGTCCTCGGTCATCAAGTGCTACTAAAGCAATTAAAAGTTAAATGTATATAGGCTTATACATCGATATTGTGCACTCTTTATTCATACACATAGAAAACTGCATATCAGAATATATATATATATATATATATATATATATATATATATATATATATATATATATAGGTATTCTTTAATCAGTAGATTGTTAAAGTGACATAACTTTATTACATATTGTTCTGCTACGTCAGCCAATTAATTTGAATTTCAAGATTTAAAAAAAAAACAAATAAAGCCTCAGTTTCAACGCTTTCTACCATACCTCATATTTTCACTGAAAGGCTGCCTATGGCGACCTTTAAGTTCCATATCAAGCCCCCTTTTTTGTGTGTCCTCATCATTAGTAACCACCTGTTTGTTGACATCAATCGCTGTAGGGCATCAATTACCCTCCTCATAATCAAGTCTCCTATCGTGACCAAATTTTTGAAACCAATGTTGAGCTGTACTATCATTGATGGTCCCCAAGCCAAATGTTTGGGTGTGTCTGTGATGTAAGGGCTGACGTAAAGGCCTGCGACATCGAAGTGAGCGAGTTCACACTCCAGTAGCGTTACTGCGCTCTCTTTTGAACAAATACCCTTTTGAAAAGTAGGCAATCCCTTATCCCCACTAACTATGGTTTAAAAAGTACAATCACTGTATTTCTATGTGAAGGAATGTAAGAACATTAGTCGGGGACGTCCGACCAAAAGCACCGTTAGCCGCATTTGCACGAGATATGCAAATAGGTCTCAACGGTGGATGTGTGAGACGGATATAAAATACCCAAATTGATCGCCTGCATTCGGGAATGCATTGCAGATACGACTAGCTACACAATCGGTGGAAGACATATACTTCCCTGGCCTTTTGGCTGGGCCTTCTGGCATTCGTGCCGGATGGGTGATCGAAACCAAGAGCAGACTCGGGGCTGAATAGGCCCCCAGTTTCGGGTGGGCGAGCTGCTTTTTCAGATCCGTTTGCACACCTTGTATAGCACTAAACCTCATGGTCTAGTTCAAGCTATATTCTGGCATTCGTGCCCAGACCTAGATTGAGGTCCGTGATACGGCTTGACTCATTAGATCCACATTGCACTTAGTGGGTCAATGACAAGCAGGGTTCGAGTCTCAGCTCGTTCCCGACCTTCCCCTCCCCTTTATCCCCACTTTAATCGGCCTTCGGGCTTTTGACCTTGTGTCAAGTCGTGTCTGGTGGGAGGCAACGACAAATATAGCTACACAATCGGTAGAAGACATATACTTCCCCGGCATTTTGGCTGGGCCCTCTGGCATTCGTGCCGGATGGGTGATCGAAACCAAGAGCAGACTCGGGGCCGAATAGGCCCCCAGCTTCGGCTGGGCAACCTTCTGGTGGGCGAGCTGCTTTTCAGATCCGTATGCACGCCTTGTATAGCACTAGACCTCACGGTCTAGTTTAAGCTATATTCTGGCATACGTTATCGATCCACTAGGGCTTGACTCATTAGATCCACATTGCACTCACTGGGTCAATGACTAGCAGGGTTCGAGTCTCGGCTCGTTCCCGACCTTCCCCTTCCCTTTTATCCCCACTTTAATCGGCCTTCGGGCTTTTGACCTTGTGTCAAATAAACGTCTGGCATTCGTGTCGGATGGGGTATCAAGCAATGGCAGATCCGAGGCCAAAAGGTCCCCTTCTTCGGTTGGGCCACCTTAGGGTGGGCGAGCTGCAACCTTTGTCCCCTATGTATAGCACTAGACCTTGCTGTCTAGTTTAAGCTATAACTCGGCATACGTGCCCGGATCCAAATTTGGATTCGTGAAACTGCTTGTCTCATTAGACCCACATTGCACTTAGTGGATCGATGAGCAGCTCAGACCAGCAGGGTTCGAGTCTCGGCTCGTTTCTGACCTTCCCCTTTCCTTTATCACCACTTTAATCCGCCTTCGTGCTTTTGACCTTGTGTCAAGTCCTGCCTGGTGGGAGGCAGTGACAAATACAATACATTCTACAAGAGCATCGTTGGCATTGAATAACCCACAACGTTTGATATGCCATGCTTCTTTAATTTTGCGAACAGTTTCCGGCTTCTTTACGTCCCGTTTTCAACTCGTATAAAATTGCTCGATTCAAAAAAAAGTTGATTTGCAAACTTTAACTCAACAAGATAAATCAATCAAAAATAGTTAAGCGAATTAATATGAAATTGACGTTTGAAAATGGTATATTGAATAGACATAGCAGTTTACTTAGCTTATTTTTTCTAAGACATGGTACAAGGCCGTGTGAATGAGGGTCTTAGTGTGACTGGAACTCACTCATTAAGGTTTGCTAATTTAGCTTGCTAACTATTACATCACCCGAGCAACCTATTTTAAGTAGACATAGTCAAATAATAGTTTATTCCAAAAAAATATGTCAAATTATGAAAGTAAATAAGGATTGTAATCCGATAATTTGTAGAAAAATTGATAACAAGGTAATCCAAGTCATCATCATCATCATGTCGCGCCGCCAGCGCGGATATCCCTGTCCCTCTCTCGCCATTTCTCCCTATCATTCATCGCCTCCGGCAGGTCTTCAGGGTTACATCCTGTGTCCTCACATAGTTGCTGTATGTAGGTTCGTGCTGGTCGTCCCACTCTTGCACATCCATATGTGGGGGTCCACAGGAGTACATCGCTTATGAGCTCGTCCTTGCTTCTCCAGCAGTGTCCTGCGTGTCTGGTTCGTCGAACTTGTATAGTTTTCGTGATGGGGGGCAAGTGTCCGTATAGTTGGAGTCTCGTGGGGTGTTGTCGCCAGGACTTGTTTAATACTGCTCTCAACATTCTTGTGTAATTTCCGTCCAGCCTTCTCTCCAGCCGTTTCGTAAGCGTCCATGTGGTGCATCCATATAGCAGTATCGACACAACCGCTGCCTGGAAGAAACTGCGTTTCATTTTATCCGTTAGGTCCGACTTCCATATGATTGAGAGCCTATCGATAGCTGTCCATGCCTTCGTCAGTCGTGTGTTGATGTCTTTTTCGGTTGATGAGACGCTACTTCCTAGGTAGGTGAATTTGTCGACTAGTTTCAGAGAGGCTCCGTCTAGAGTGGCAATGTTGCCCGTTTGGTTGTAACACATATATTCAGTTTTGTTTGCATTGACATGGAGGCCAATGCCAGCTGCGGCTCGTTCCAGACTATGCAGTAGTGTCTCTGCTTGATTAGGCGTATTCGCTAGTATCGCCAAGTCATCAGCGTAGTCGGCGTCCGCGATTGTTTTTGCGGGGTACCTTTTGCTTCTTCTCTTTGTCAGCTCGAAGCCATTTTCTCTGATTTTGTCGATCGAAGTCCTAAGCACATAGTCTAGACAGATGATAAAGAGGTACGGGGCTAGCGTGTCTCCTTGTAGTACTCCTGCAACAATGTCGAAGTATTCCGTGTCTCCATCTGGTGAACGTACTTTCACTTTGGTGTTTCTGTAGAGAATCATTATCGCTGCTACGGTTTCTTTTGGTAGGCCGTATGCTAGTAGGATTTGCTCCATCTTCCCTCTGTGTATGGAATCGAAGGCCTTGGTAAAGTCGACAAATAGTAATGTCGCCTGTAAGTTTTTTGCCCGAACGCCTTCCAGGATTCTACGGATGGTCAGTATTTGTGAGGTTGTGGATCTATTTCTCCGGAAGCCATTTTGGTTTTTCCTAAGGATGTTGTCTATTTTGGGTTCTATGCGGTTTCGTAGTAGGGCATTGTAGATTTTGGCTGCTATGGATGTAAGTGTTATCCCTCGGTAGTTCTGGGCTAGTCCGAGGTCGCCTTTTTTGGGAATGGAAGGATGCATCCCTTCGTCCATCTCTCTATCCTATTTTGACTATAGACTGCGTTGCATTGCCGGAGCTGTATATCGTCGAATTGTCTAGTCTTCCACACTTCTGGGATGATCTCGTCTAATCCAAGTGGAAGGAGAAATTTATTTTAGAAGTCGACACTATAGCGTTTCAGTTCTACTAAACCATCATCAGGACCATGAGGGGTGATATTAGCGATGTGAAGTCAACAATGGATTTTTAAAAATGCAAAATGCAAAAACCTAGGCGAAAGTTTGTATAAGAAAAAGTTGCCCGTTTAATTTGTAAATCAGCGTTTGTTGTTTTAAATTACGTCATTTGACTTATTAGGAATATTGTAAAGAATTTATTTTAAGTTTGTTTAACGAGAATGATTTAGTGTCAAAAGGAAAAAAAGAAAGAAAGAAAAAAAAAAAAGAAAAATTTTGTCAAATTATTAAAAACAATCAAAAAATAGCAGTTACTTATCGACCGAATGATTAATTAGTCTATTTTATTCTTAAATAACTGACATAGGCACCTTAGGTGGTATAATGGTTAGCAAGCTAGACTAGCAGACCTACACGAGTGAGTTCGAGTCACATTGGGTGCCTCATTCATTCGGCCTTGTGCCACATCAAAGCAAAGCGCTTTGTAAATTACATAATGGTTAGCAAGCTTGACTAGCAAACCTACACGAGTGAGTTTGAGTCTCATTGGGTGCCCCATTCATTACGGCCTTGAGCCACATCGAAGCAAAAGTGCTTCGTAAATTATTTATACTAAAATAACATGGTCATTCTTTCCCGAGGAAGATTTAAAAAAAACCCTCTTTCACAGCAAGTATTTCAAAAATTGCTCTGAATAAAAATCTCTCTCTCAATAGGTCGTCGACGTCCGCAGAAAGTCGTTCTCGACTCGCTTGAATTACAAAACTCTCAAAAATTTTATAACCAGCATCGAACTGTTTATAGAATTTATAATAAGAATTATATTATATTATATTATATTATATTATATTATATTAACGGATAATATAGAGACTCCCCGAAGCAAGATTTTTAAACCGATGTTCAGTTGGAAGTTTGTTAATGTTTCTCTGGCATAATAACTAGTCAGCGTTGCGAGCAGTTTCATTGTGGCGAAATTAACTGGTTTAAATGTAATTGGGTTAACTTGATTTTGTGAATATCATAATAATAATTCTTTTCACAGTCGTTTAGATTGGGTTAATATGAAAAATCAGATTTTTGAAATTCCCTCAGAGAAGACTGTCAAGAAGACCAGTTGTAGCCCCGAGAGGTCAAACTGTGTTGGGACATCGGAGCCGGCAAGAGGTAATAGTCAGGTAAGGGCTGATAGTATTAGAGTATTGTTTTGAGCTAGTAGTTAAGTGTAGAGGAAATCACTCTCTGAACTTGACTTGAACAGTAGCTGATTTGGGATATATTTTCAGCGCGGGGATAGATTTGGATTATGAGGAGATGAGTACATAATATAGTCATATTTGCGTACCAGGTTAGTTGGTGTTTTCACAGTGAAAAGAACGGATCGTCTCCTATAGAGAAAGGTAAAGCATATTCGCAGTTTTGATAGCTGTTAGCAGAAATAGCCAGTTCACCTAACTACACACTCTTCAGTGAATGATATGAGCATTTAACAACTTTGATAAAATTAAACATAAGATCAAGAGGGTGTCCTCGTGGTGTAATGGTTAAAGCGATGGACTGCGGAATCGTAGTAAGCGAGTTCGTACTCCAGTCGTAATATTACGTTCACTTTCGGGCAAATACCCTAGGGAAGGGCATGAACTCCCTTATCCTCCCAGCTACGGGTTAAATAGTGCCACTGCTGCTCTTCTGAGAGAGAGTTGCTTTGGCATTAAATGACCTAAAATGGTTGATATGCCATTAAACATAGAAACCAAACTAACATAAGATCGACACATATTCAGCCAGTCCAGACACTGTACCCCGTTTTATATAGTTTTCCTATTTACCCAACCCCTCCGCTCGGGCAGGATATGACACATGGTCAATTTTTAAGCGGAGTTTAACAGGTTTGAATTCACAGTTTTCCTTCTAGACTAGTTGCCTCACTAAGGCTGAAGAACCCAGTCTATCCTACTATTTACCCATTGCTGGAAGGAGAATAATTAGATTCATACCTTTCCCAAGGGTATTAGGGCTATGTGAAATACAATCAGTCTCGTCCAGGATTTGAACTCGTGTCGCCGTGTCCGTTTCCTACGACGATAACGATTACACCACCGGCACCTGTTTTACATAGTTATAGATGCAATACTATAGTTGATTGTATTTTAATGGTATACTATTATAGAACTGACAATATTGATCTTCTGGAAAAGAGAGTGACTTATCCTGTAGATAAGTGACTTATCCTGTAGATTACCATGCCTTATCGGTTTGGGAAACACCCATTTCCGTGGCCTTTAAGAATAACTCTTGAAGCGGGTGATGCTCCAGTTCTGTAGGAATATGAAATTACTTCAAGATCAACACTGACCGGAAGAACTTTTTTTTAAGAATAACTCTTTTTGAATATTAAACGAAACAGTGTCTTCCGGACAGCTTCGAATTATAATCGTCCCAGCATTTCTTGAGCTGTGTCGGGGGTGAGATTTCACTCCAGGGTTCGAACTGAGCGACACGTCGATCAGAACTACGAAGCGTTTGGAGTGGAGAGGGATGACTTTATAGCAGTTGCTTTACGTCCTATATAGAACTCTTACCATATGTCAGATAACAGCCACCATTACACCTAGCCTTCCGGATAGAAAGTCTATGAAACGTTTGCGGAGGCGTGATTTACCGGTAACAGTTCAAATGTCGTAACACGCCATAGCTAAATCTGGGAAAAGTTTTTAAAAAATCGAGTGGGCGATTGTTGATTAGTTGGTTTGTAGTCACGTGGGATTCGAGAGATATAAATTCTTGGTTGCTGAACATTAGCTTTCTAAGGGAAAAGTCGAACAGTTAACAACCCCACTCAACCCTTATTGGGTGGAAGCAGCGTCTTATTTCTGAAAGTGTGTCTTCTTTTCCTTCATATATTGGGGAAAGCCATACCATGTCTTCTTTTGATAGGCCGTTCGGAGATGGAAGATGACATCTGGAAATAAACGTGTGTGGGTTTTATGACTAATGCATCTTGTGATTCCTTTTTGTCACAGGGATCAAGAGACAACCTCTGAGTCAGCCGCAATGCAACTTATTGCATTGTTGCCCAGTCGGCTGGGGGTGTAGAATACACTGAATGCACCTCTGCAGAGGGGTAAGACCCCACCAAATGAGTGTCCTGATATGACACTAAATCTGATGGTGAGGTTCCAGGGATGCTGGGGCTTTGGGATATGTGGAGCACCCCTTCATTGCCACTGATCCAAGGTCCTCTCTGGCCCGGCGTGATGCAACCTGATAGGGCTCTGTCTATGGGTTGAATAGAACTAACGGCATACTTTTGCTAAACAGAATTGTTTGACTAAATTGAATAGCTTGAAATAGAAATATTTTTGACAAACCGTACTTACATTTAAACTGCGTGCTAATGCTAAATTGAATTATTTGAAATGGAGCAGTTTTTTGACATTGGAACTGTATTTACACTAAACTGAATTGTTTGATATAGAACTGTTTTGACATTTAACTGTGAGTAAACAAAATGTGTACTTATACTAAACTGATTTAGTTGATTTAGAACTGCTTGACTAAACTGAATAGCTGGAAATAGAAATGTTTTTCACAATTAAACCGTACTTACATTTAAACTGTGTACTTATGCTAAACAGAATTGTTTGAAATAGAACTATTTTCATAAAAATGGATTTGGCGTTGAATAATTTACAAAGGTTGATATGCCCAAAAAATCCAACCAACCAACCAACTTATTGCATTGCTTGATTTTGTTGTTTTTGTGTTTTAATTTGACAGTTAAATTCCGCTTTAAAAGAGAATATTTTATTAGCATAGATTTGGTTTATCTATTTAAATGATATATCAGTTCCTTGTAGGTTATTTCATGTTGAAATTTGATTCATTTGTAATGGTTTTGTTTGATGTATATGTTTAACGGCATAGAAACTCCTTATGGATTATCTAATGCCGAAATTGGATTCATTTGGAAACGTTTAATCTATTTTTCAACTTCTTATGAGTTATTTAATGCTGAAATTGGATTCATTTGTATAGGTTTGGGTTGGTTCATTTATTTAACGGCATTTCAACTCCTTATGAGTTATTTAATGCCGAAATTAAAATCATTTGTAAAGGTTTGGTTTGCTTCATTAATTTCACTGCATTTCAACTCCTTATGGGTTATTTGATACCAAAAGTTGGCGACCGGAGTCAAGGATGACCCGAAGGCTCCCTTTTCGATAGCTACAACACCAAGGTGTAGGGGAGAGCGCTACTCCATTCCCTGGATTGCTCCACTTTATCCTTGATCCATACCTTATAATGCTGAGTGTTAAGCAAGCCGACGTCACGTACCATTTTTAAGGATTTGATATTACTCGACATGGGATCGAACCCAGATCTCCCGGGCCATTGGCGAAGACTGTAACCATCATGCCAATGTCCGGTTTACCGAAATTTTAATCACTTGAAAATGTTTGATTAAAATCTTGACTATATTTTCAATGTTCCCTTACATTTTTAAATGGCACTTTTTCCCAAAATCATTAGTTTACACACCGTTGTATGGTTTCAAGTATTCCGATCTAATACTAGTAACTTATTGCATTGCTTGTATAATCATATAGTCAAACGCAAATAATCCTATTAAGTCATTTGTTTGCACGGTTAAATGGTTTCAAGACATCATCCAATCGAGCTGCTTGCACGGATTTCCGTGACTCTTTCTCTCCATCCGTTCCAGTCATCCATCGCTCCCAGCAGGTCCTCCAAACTGCATCCTGCGTCTGCGTTGAGCTGTCGAAAGTAAAGTCTTGCTGGTCGGTCTGCACTGGCACGTCCGTGTGTAGGGGTCCATAGAACGTTACTTATCAGTCTGTGCTTGCTTCTCCAGCGTTGTTGTGCATGTCTCATTTGTCTCTCACGGATGGTTTTAGAGATGGAAGGTAAGTGGCTGCACAGCTGTTGTTCCATTTGTTGTTGTTTCGTGGATTTGTTTAATATAGCTCATAACATTCTTGTGCAGTTCACAAGTAATTTCCACTTATATGATATCAAATATTCCGATCTAATACGAATCACTTTAAAAAAAATCTATTTGACTCAGAGGTGGAAGTCTAACAGATACTACTAATACGGGTAAGAGTGGACGTGGGAGTAATGACAGTGAAGTAGCAGTTGGCTGGGGCAGTAGAATACATCGGCTGCACCTCTGAAGAGGGGTAAAACTTCCCCAACAAGTGTCCAAGATATGACAGTAAACAACCTGATTGTGAGGTGCCAGTGATGCTGGCGCTTTGAAGAAGGCAGAGCACCCCTTCATTGCCATCGCTCCCAGGTCCAGTCTGGCCCGGAATGGTAGCATCGATAGGGCCCTATCTATGGGTTAAATAGAAATAACTGCATACTTATGCTAAACTGAATTGTTGGAAATAGAACTGTTTTTGATCCTGAAGCTGTACTTACCCTATAGAATACGCCAACTGCATCATGTGTCTTAGATATGACACTAAATAAACTGATAGTGACTCTTCACTGCATAAGATCCCCCCATCCCTAACGAGTATCCTGGATATGAAAACTAAACAATCTGATGGTGACTTTTCAGTAATACTGGAAATTTGGAAAATCCGAAGTACTCCCAGGTTCACTTCCCGGATTGGTAGAACCTGATAGGGCCCTATCTATGGGTCAAATAGAATTAAACTGTTAAACTGAATTATTTGAAATAGAACTGAATATTTGTCTAAAAATAGATTTGGCATTAAATAATCAACAAACCAACCAACCAGCCCCACTCCCGGGGGTTTATATCTAGAGCTTCACCAGCGAGTGGACACCCCTGCAGAGGAGGCAGACTTCCTGTAGTAAGCACCACCAAGACGGTTGTACATAAACGTTGTCAAAAAATTTATTCAAATTAAAAAAAATATTCATCAATATTAAAAAGAATTAACTGCAAATAATCCTGCACTTACCTGGTGCCTTAAATGTGTCCTTTTTCTTTTTACAAGTTAAATGGGCGTGCCATGCCGAGTCACTCCCCTTTTTGATATTTTTCAGCAATAGTCCTTTACTCAGCTTTTCTTACTTTGACATAACCTAGAAGTTTATCATCTAACATTAATCCAACAGCCTGGCTTACAGACCATTACACTACAGAGAAAAAAAAGGAAAGACGAAAAAAACTGAAGTGATACAGATAGGAAAATAGTGAGTTTAGTCTACGTAATAATTACCATCGAAAAAAATCATGGAGATATTCAAATTTCTAAAGTTTCATTAATCTTATTGGAGATCAGAGTGCCTAACAGTTATATATATATATATATATATATATATAACTGTCAGAGTTAGAGATAGGAGTTGGAGTTAGGCATCCTGATGATCCGATAAAGTGAAACTTTAGTAGAAGATTTCCGACTCGCGATTTAAGTTGATTTTATAATTGGCTCTACTTGTGTTGAGCACTTTTGTAATTGTAGCATTGCAGGATTCCCGGAAGGTTTTTAGTTTCTTTTGACCAACTGACTGCGTATCCCTTGATTTTTTTCAAGGGGTCGGGCGAGGTTGGCCTTTTCTTTCTTTTTGACCTATAATTTTTTCTTTTTCCCCCGGGCGGTGATTCGAGATACTTTTATCTCTTGTTCCCGGCGGGTTTTTTTTTTTTTCTGGTACCGTGAATGCTGGTAGATATTAGATTAGTAAATATTTATATATATATATATATATAGTGACACGCATAAGTATTGGATACATGTCATTTTCTGTTATAACTCTAGTTCATGTTCGCCATTTTGCCTGATACTTGGTAAGTAATATCTCGTAAAGTTGTTTTAGTTGTATTTGGAAGGAAAATTAAAAACTCATGGTTGAATCCTTTTTTTTTATCAAAGTTCAAAATTACCCTATGCAAATGTTTTGGATACATCAGTTCAATATTTTGTTGCCGAGCCTCTGTTTTGCTTCACTGCTTTCAGTCGCTTTCTATTGTTGGCCACAAGTTTTCCACACTGATCCAACGTTACTTTACCCCATTCTTCCTTACATAATCCCTCTACTTGCTTGATATTTTGTTATAACAGAAAATAACATGTATCCAATATTAATGCGTGTCACACTATATATATATATATATATATATATATATGTACGTGATAAATTCAATAAGTTTCCAGACTTTTTTGTACAGGTATTTAAAATGGTCGTAGACTCTGGAAAATTCCGTATGTTATTGCTATACATATTATGAGATGACAGAACAATTTTTGTGATTTCAGATTCAAATGAACAGCTACAGTAGCAATTGGAATACCCCCTACTAAAGCCTGATTGTCACAGCTGGTGAATTTTAAAAATGCAATCTGGACGTCAGGACACTTTAGAAGAACGATATGCAATAAAATTCTGTTTTAAACTTGGAAAAAATGCCACAGAAACACATGGAAAGCTTCAGACTGCTTTTGAATCCTCTTGCATGAATCGAGCATCAGTTCTTGAGTGGCATAAGAGAGTCAAGGAAGGCAGGGAATCTGTGAGGGATGATGAGAGGTGTGGGAGGAGTAAGGAAGTTAATACATCAGAGTTGATTGGCCTAAGGGTTAGGGTTAGGGTTACTATGTTGAGGTTTTAAGGGAGTCCAGGAAGAGATTCCGTCGGAAGAGGCCAGCACTCTTCAAATCGGGTCGGTGGCATTTCGACCAGGACAATGCATCAGTCCACAACTCCATCTTTGTCACAGACTATTTGACCAGGGTGGGAATCAAGACAGTTCCTCAGCCTCCCTATAGTCCAGACCTTGCTCCCAGTGACTCTTGGTTATTCCCTAAGCTCAGAGGCTGTCGTTATGCGACAATTGAGGAGATGAAAGAGGCTGTGACGAAGTTCATTGACACGCTCACACAAGAGGACGTCCATGGGGCCTTACAGAAGTTGTTGGAACGATACAAGTGCATTGCAGCCGGAGGAGATTATTTCGAAGAGGACTAGTGTTTCATGTGTGTACTATCAATAAAAGTGCCCATACGAAAAAAGTCTGGAAACTTATTTAATAATCCTCGTATATGTATCATATTATTTCTTGTTCATGCTAGCCAAGTGGGCTATAGTTATAGAATAGTAGTAAAACTCCCACCAAAACGAGTGGCCTAGATATGACATTAAACAATCTGATGGTGAGGCTCTAGTAATGCTGGAGCTTTGGGGAATGCAGAGTACCCATTCATTGACAATGCTCCCTGGTCTACTTTTACGGGAGTGGTAGCATCTTAGAAGGTCCTATTTATTGGTCAAATAGAACTGTTTCGCATTTAAACTGAGTGCAAACAAATGAATTATGCTAAATTGAATTGTTAGAAATAGAACTGTTTGATCATTTA
The DNA here is from genome assembly GCA_963585895.1 of Sepioteuthis lessoniana. Lineage (NCBI taxonomy): Eukaryota > Metazoa > Mollusca > Cephalopoda > Myopsida > Loliginidae > Sepioteuthis > Sepioteuthis lessoniana. The sequence continues at coordinate 33,032,113 of OY757922.1, read as the reverse complement.
AGTGTGTGTAAAAAGTAGTAATATTCAATTTAACTCTGTGTAAAAAGTAGTAATGTTTAATTGAATTGTTAATGATAGATAGCAATACTTGGAATCATTGACTTTGTTGACATGCTAAATTGAGTCGTTAGAAATAGAACTGTTTTATTATTTAAATGCGTGAACAAATCATTGATGTTTAATTGAATTGCTAGTGATAGATAGCAATACTTGGATCCATTTAACTTTGACTTAGGCCAGATTGAATTGTAAGAAATAGATTTGTTCACTTAACTGTATATTTAAAAATGTGTTTACAAACCATATATCTAATACATATGTAAAAAAAGGATTTGGCATTAAATAATAAACAATGGTTGATAGGCTATGAAACCAAACAAATCCAAACCTTGTTTATGCATTGTAAAATGCTTAAGAAAGGAAGTTACATCTGGTTAAAAGATACACAAAAGATAGAGTACAGCAGTCTGAATTTACTCAACCCCCTTTTTAGGCCAGTACAGTTGCTTTGAATTCAGATTTTCCTTCTCCTAGACTGGTTGCTTTACTAAAGGTAAAGACAACACTCTGCCCTACTATTTCACCATTACATTGCATTGAGGTGTCTAAGTAGATCAATTAATAGTGTAGTGAGTTATGGCCTCACTGTGTGACCTCCCTGATCTACCCGGGTTAGAATAGGCTGACTATGTTCCTATACAGAACTGTATGCGCCCATACTCCAAAAAGTGGTGTCCTGAATATGCAACTAAACTGCATCTGAGGGTGTGCCTCCAATTCTGGAGATGTCGAGAGAGTGGAGTACTCTTTCATTGTCATTACTCCCGTGTCCACTCAGACCCGAAAAGGTAATACCTGTTAGGGTCCCATTTACGGGTCAACTAGATAAGTTTGAAAATTATTCATATTCAATAGAAGCGTGAAAAAAAAAGTGAAAAACAGCAAAAAATACTGCACCACCCAGGGGGCCCAGGGCCTATAAATGCATGGATCAGTATTCCATCTTTCTCTCCCCCACCCCCCCCTCTCTCTCTCTCTCTCATTTACATTCTTTTTTGGTCCTTTAACTTTCATTACTCTATTCTTCTCTCAACTGAGTGACGTTTTGTATTCTTCCTCTTTTTTTCATTTTCGTTTTCTTTGCCATTACTCCCAGTTCCACTCTGACCTGGTATAGTAATGCCTGTTAGAGTCACATCTATCTATCCAACAGACGTGTTAAAAATTATTCATATTCTAGAGGGCAGTGCGAGAAAAAAACATGAGAAACTATGCACAAACAAATAGATATTATCGAATATTACTTTCATCATCATCATCATGTCGTGCCGCTAGCACGGATATCCCTGACCCTCTCTCGCCACTTTTCCCTATCGTTCATCGCCTCTGGCAGGTCTTCTGGACTACATCCCGTATCCTCACATAGTTGCTGAATGTATGTTCGTGCTGGTCGTCCTGCTTTTGCACGGCCATGTGTGGGGGTCCATAAGAGTACATCACTTATGAGTTCGTCCCTTCTTCTCCAGCAGTGTCCTGCATGTCTGGTTCGTCTAACTTGAATAGTTTTCGTGATAGGAGGCAGGTGGCCGTACAGTTGGTGTCTTGTGGGGTGTTACCGCCAGAACTTGTTCAAGATTGCTCGCAGCATTCTTGTGTAATTGCCGTCTAGCTTCTTCTCCAGCCGTTTTGTTAGAGTCCATGTAGTGGATCCATATAGCAGTATCGATACAACCGCTGCCTGGAAGAAACTGCGTTTCATTTTATCGGTTAGGTCTGATTTCCATATAATCGATAGCCTATTGATAGCTGTCCATGCCTTTGTTAACCTCGTGTCGATGTCCTTTTTGTTTGATCCGACATTGCTTCCTAGGTAAGTGAATTTGTCTACTAGTTTAAGAGGGGTTCCATCTAGAGTGGAGATGTCCCCCGTTTGATTATAGCACATATATTCCGTTTTGTGTGCATTGACATAGAGGCCTATGCCTGCGGCTGTTCGTTCCAAACTATGCAGTAGTGTTTCGGCTTCGTTGGGTATATTTGCCTGTATCGCTATGTCATCGGCGTAGTCGGTGGCGGTAATTGTTTTTGCGGGGTACCTTCTGCTTCTTTTCTTTGTCAGCTCGAAGCCGTTCTCTCTGAAACCATATAATTATTAGTAATTCATTGGAATAGATGTACATTTCCTTTCTTTTCATATTCAATTAGAAGATTTATATTGTGAATTGAATTACCATGACTAGAAAATCTGGCGAACACTTCGGCATGACATACAGAAACGCTGGACAACTGTTTCGACCTTATTAGGTCTCATCAGCAGTGTATACCGTGATCTCCCCCCCACTGGAAATTGAACCAGCGACCACAGAGCTGAAACTCTACCACTGAGCCATCAGGCCATATCGCACAGAAGTGGTGCCAAATTAATTAGTCATCGCAATTGCGCGGCAAATTAACCTGAATGTGTCTTGCAACTTACATCCGTACTCTTTATGGAGGAGACGGCCACCTCCAGGTTGGGCACCTCGGGGGTGTAATGGTTAGCATGTTAGACTTGCAAACCTACACGATTGAGTTCGATTCTCATTGGGTGCCCCATTCATGCAGCCTTTAGCTACATCTAAGCAAAAAGCTTAGGAAATTACGACGGCCACCTCCAGGTTCACGTCTTCCCTGGAGGATTGGAAATATACACCCGCGTATTTATTATAACCTCAAGGGCAAGAATATAGATCTACATTTTCTTTTTTTATAAGTAGAGGAATTATATTGTGAATTGAATACTTGAAACCATTTAACAATGCGCAAATTATTTGTATTAGATATGAATACTTGATAAGCATTTGACCATAGCTAAAAAAAAAAACTCTTAAAAATCAATAAGATGAAAATAGGAATATGAATGTATAACGAACGCAAGTCCCTAAATACTTAGTCATAAAATAACCCTTGACAGGTTGACGTATCATTAAAATTAATCAATCATTGCGTGTCCCAGTCCTGTAACTTACTAAAACTTATTGAATAACTACTTGAGTAGTTTACTGTAGCAAGCAAGTCATGCAATTTGTCATTATTGCGATGTTTTTCGTCCCCCCCAGAGGGTGGATAGGGGTGTCGCAATAAAGTGAGCTTTGTAAATAGTGTTAATCGTCTAGACACCCGCTAACAGACTCTGTTCCTGTGTATTTGTCGTAATGCGAAACCTGTTTTGTCGACAAATGAAATTTCTTTCTCAGCGTCGTCGACTCGTATAAATCATTGTTGTGGGTAGGGATTTTATCAACAGAGAGCTATAATACGGTTGGATGTGTAAGAAGATACGGAGGTTGTCCGAAAGTATCGTCTTCCATTTATTGCCACTGAAACGATAACACACACAGACACACACAGAGACACACACATACATACACTCATATATATATATAGAGATAGATAGATAGATAGAGAGAGAGAGAGAGAGAGAGAGGGAGAGAGAGAGAGAGAGTTTAGTCACTTAGGTAGCAAGGTTTCTTCTTTGTCTTTAAACTATATACGAGGTGTATCTGAAAAGTAATAGGGCAGGTGTCATAAACAATCTATTTCAATTTCAAACAACAAACTACATGGTTTCCCTGTCAGTAATCATTCTTGAATCTTATACAGTTTTTCATCCTTCTCCTCCATACTTCACAGCACTGCTAGAAGGATTCTTCTGGGATGTCCCTGGGGGAGTCCCAGTAGCTAAATGGCTAAACCACTGGACGAAAGCGAATTCGAATTCCAGTCACGCGATAACGTCCATTTTCGCACAAATACCCTTGGGAAATGTATAAACTCACTTATACCCCCAGATATGGATAAAATTGTTCCACTACTGTTCTTCTACAAGGATGGCTTTGGTATTAGATACCCAACGAATGTTGATATGCCATTAAATGAAATGGATACGGCGACACGAGTTCAAATCCTGGACGAGACTGATTGCATTTCGCATCGCACTAATATCGTTGGGAAAGGTATGAATCCAATTATTCTCCCTCCAGCTATGGGTAAATAGTAGGGCAGACTGATTTCTTCAGCCTTGGTGAGGCAACTAGTCTAGGAGAAGGAAAACTCTGAATTCAAACCTATTAAACTCCGCTTAAAAATTGATCTTGTGTCATATCCTTCCCGAGCAGAGGTGTTGGTAAATATGGATATTCCATTAAAAAAAGAAGCCGAACAAAAAGAAAGCTTATCTCCCAGCTATGGCTTAAATCAGAGTTCGGCAACTCACGAGTAATTTTTTTGTCTCTTTGCCATCTTACTCTGGATTAATATTACATTACTTTACAATTGGCTTACAGTGCGAGGAATCTTTGAAATCGAAATTTCAGTTCGAATCCATAGCTGACTTCTTCAGGAAATTTTTATTGTCTGGAGAAAAATATAAAAAAAAACCATCTTGACTGATGCAAAACTGATTATCCTTTTTTTTCCAAAATGAAATATACTAAAAGTCATTTAAGAAGTTGCGTGACGACCACCTGGATTATGTTTTGCACCTGTCTACAAATATTTCACCTGATGCGGAGAAGTTATCGCGCAATAAGCAGAAACAAATATCTCATTAATTCATTTACCATTTCTAACTGTATTTCGTTTGTTGCAAGGAATTTGTTTTTTTTTATTTGTTGATTGTGATGGAATTTGTTCTTCCTATAGTAAAATAAGGAATTCTTTTTGTTTTTTAATGTTCTTTTCGTTTTCTTTCTTTTTTTTTTTTTTTTTGTTGTTATTCCTGCAGTAAAATAAGGGAACTTGTCAAAATAAAATTATATCAAATCCCTTGTTTTGCTTTAAACCTCCAGAAAATTTATTATACATCTAATAACATGGCCCCTCCTCGATGACACTCCAAAGCTGTTTGGCCTTCTCTCTCTCTCTCTCTCCCCCTCTCTCTCTCTCTCTCTCTCTCTCCAAAAGGTTTTCGACCCCTGGGTTAAATTGTACCACTACTGTTCTACATGGATGGCTTTGGAATAAAGTCACCCACAAAGGTCGATATGCCATTAAAGATACCGAACCAAACTAAACCTTATCCCCCCCCCGCTATCGTTTAAGTAACACCATTATTGTTCTTATATACAAGGATTACTTTGGCAATAAATAACCCACGAAAGTTGATATGCTATTAAACAAAGAACTTGAATCAAACCCTAAGTACCTAAGCTAACCCTTCTCGTTATGTCCATAGAAAAGATTAGGAGCATTGTGAAGATGACGATGGGTTTATGCAGCGTTTAATTGTTGTGATAAGTTGACTAGTATTTACCACAGGGAACTTATACGAAATGCAGTTTTTGAAACTGTCAATTTATTTTGTAAATTACCCATACTTTACAAAGCCATGAATCACAAAGGAAGAGAAATAGGAATATGGGTCATAACTCGAGTCGCAGACGTAAACATGTACGATGTTAATCTGGGTCTGGCTGAAAACTGTATCACGCTGCCTGACGAAGGTTTCACGTGTCAGTCGAAGTCAGTTAAAATATCAAGTTTGATAAAATGCTCAATCATTTAAAAAGTAAATTTAAATGAATTTAAATACATATATATATAGTCTAGGGTGACCCCAAGGCACGCTTTGCAGTAGCTACTACACCAGGGTATAGGAGAGGGCGTTACTCCTTTCCCTGGATTGCTCCTCTTACCCTTGATCCGTACTTTAAAATACTGCGTGTAAAATAGTGTTAAGTATTCCTGTATTGTTACTCGCCTGCAGTCAGGTTTGAACCTGCAACATCCAGATGATTGCCTCCTTAAAAGCTTAGGGAACCAACGCCTATAACCGTTACGCTATGTGTCCTATGGTACCCGGTTATGGCAAATGGATTCAGAACAGGCGACCCCCGTAGATTCAATAGAGGACGTAGTTCGAAGTTCCGTGTAGGTTCCCGAATTCGACAAACACCTGAAGAAGGCCAGAAGACATATCAGCCGAAACGTTGTGGAAATAACAATAAAGATGAAGACAATCGTCCAAAAATCCTGAATGGTAAAAATCATCAATCTTCGTCTCAGAAATTTAGACAACTAATATATATATATATTGTCATCCACAGACAAATTGTTTCGTAGTATCACAACACTTCAGTGTGGCTAGACACGTAAGACGCTTGAAGCTGGGATTGAAACCCGCCCAACTTTACGTAAGACTTAGTATCATACTGCTCAGAAAACGAGTGAACCACATCAGCTCGGGAATTATAAGGCTTTAAGTAGTAGCTTTCGTTTGTTTATATTTATACCTTACCGGATACCAAGGTGGTCAATTCATTCGAAGAGCTTTGCCTTATGCAAGTGGCAACCGTAAATTCCTTCCCCAGAATTCTCAACCCCATGAGGGAGCATATATATATATATATATATATAAACACGTTCGGCTAAAGACTACAGCTTGTTTATTTTTCAAAATCTTTACGCGAAGACCTTCAAGTTTTCTTGTTATTTTTCTTATGTCTAGGTCAAGATGGTGAAGAAAGTTCCCCATACTAGCCCAATCTTATTCGACCATTTCCCTGGTCATCCCCAAGGCTTGTGATGATTTACGAAGCTCTTTGAGGCACATGGCCGAATGAATGGGACACCTAATGAGACTCGAACTCACTCGTGTAGGTTTGTTAGCCTAGCTTGCTAACCATTACACCACCAGAGGTGCCCATCATCAAGGGTTGTGTTAGGTTGTTTGTTGTTGTGCGTTTTATTTATATTTATTTGGGGTGTTTTTTTTTTGTCTTAGTTTTTTTTTAATTAGATGGGGTTGGCTCATTCTGTTAGAGTGGGTAGGAGGGTTATTATTGAATATATTTAATATATTAATACCTATGTTGAATACTATTTTATTTGTAGTATACTTTATATTTTTTATAGTAATTGCTTCGAGAATTTATAAACGGTTATCATTATTATTTTTATATATGATCTTTGTATTGTCAATTAGTATCTTTCTTATATCGGGTGATTTGAGTTTGTTAACGTCTTTGTTATGCTTTGTCAGTAGATGCAGTTTTATGGCACTTAATCGAACATGTTTAGATAATGACTTACTCGAACATATTTAGATAATGACTTGTTGCCTAACTATACAATATATATATATATATATATATATAAGATACGAACCAGACACGCAGGACACTGCTGGAGGAGCAAGGACGAACTAATCAGTGATGTACTCCTATGGATCCCTACATATGGCCGAGAAAAAGCAGGACGACCAGCTCGAACATACATACAGCAGCGATGTGAGGATACGGGATGTATCCCTGAAGACTTGCCAGAAGCAATGAATGATAGGGAGAAGTGGCGAGAGATTGTCAGGGATATCCGTGCTGGCGGCACGACATGATGATGATATAATATCACAACAGCTGAGATAGTTAACAGATGTAATATGAGTAAATGTAGAATATATATGGGGATAGTCATTCGTTCTACGGTGTTAGATTGTTTAGAAAATCCCACCTGTTACGAGATTCCCGACATGTGCACAAATTAGGATGGGTTGACCTACAGAGAAGTCCCACTCCTCTTTCTTGATATTTCTAACACCTAATATTTCCCCCCCTCTGCCCTCGCCTGTAAATTAATTTTTTTTTCACATATGAACTGTAACTCAACATTTGGTGTTCTGCAACTTCAAGTATAGCATGTAAAAAGTCATCTGATGAGACGAAGAGTTCGAGGATCATTAAATAAGTTTCCAGACTTTTTTCGTATAGGCACTTTTATTGATAGTACACACATGAAACTCTAGTCACCTCTAGTCACCTTCAAAGTAATCTCCCCCGGCTGCAATGCGCTTGTTCTACCGTTCCAACAACTTTTAGAAGGCCCCATGGACGTCCTCTTGTGTGAACGCGTCAATGACCTTTGTCACAGCCTCTTTCGTCTCCTCAATAGTCTTATAACGACAGCCTCTGAGCTTAGGGAATAACCAAGAGTCACTGGGAACAAGGTCTGGACTATAGGGAGGCTGAGGAACTGTGTTGATGCCCATCTTGGTCAAATAGTCTCTGACATGAACGGAGTTGTAGACTGGTGCATTGTCCTGGTGGAAATGCCACAGTCCCGATTTGAAGAGTGCTGGCCACATCATCCCTAGGAATCTCTTTCTAAACTCCCTTAAAACCTCAACATAGTAACCCTAACCCTAACCCCTTGACCAATCAATTCTGGTGTATTAACTTCTTTACTCCTCCTACACCTCTCATCATCCCTTACAGACCCCCTGCCTTCCTTGATTCTCTTATGCCACTGAGAAACTGATGCTCAATTCATGCAAGATGCTCCAAAAGTAGTTTGAAGCATTCCCTATGTTTCTGTGGCATTTTTTCCAAGTTTAAAACAGAATTTTATTGCATATCGTTATTCCTCACGTCCAGATTGCATTTTTGAAATTCCCCAGCTGTGACAATCAGGCTTTAGTAGGGTGTATTCCAATTGCTACTGTAGCTGTTTATTTGAACCTGAAATCATGAAACTTGGTCAGACATCTCATAGTATGTGTAGCAATAACATAGTGAATTTTCCAGAGTCTACGACAATTTTAAATGCCTGTACAAAAGAAAGTCTGTAAACTTATTGAATTAACCACGTATAGTAATATTCTCGGCCGAAATAAATTTATTATGACAACTTAACTAGGTTTGAGTTTCCATTCGATTACACCATATATATATACATATACATGTGTGTGTGTGTGTGTGTGTGTGTGTGTGTGTGTGTGTGTGTACAGCAGTCTTTCATTTAAGCTTCTTTGATAATATAATAAAGATACATTTTGTCTATATGATTTTATTAAGATCCTTTTAAGTTTCTTGATAAGTGTCTTAGTTTCAGGTTGGAATTGGTGGATGAATTTATCAAAATTGTCCCGATAGCTTTCGCACCTTTCATAGGCCATCATCAGGAGTTGCTTGCAAGATTTTTCAAGAATTTTTTTAAAGAGTTTTTTTTTTTTTTTTTATAACATTACAAAATTACATAAATGCAGAGTTTGATAAAACTGAGTTGCTGATGAATTTTAAAAACAGAAAGCTATCAACGTAAATAGAATATTATCAAGAAATATGGAATATTAAAAAAAAATTCCAATTTGAAACCAAGACATTTATCAGGAAACTTGAAAAGATCTTTATAAAATTATATAAACAAAACGTGTCTGTATTATTTAATGAAACGTGCTTATATATATATATATATATATATTGTTAGAAGCTTCGGCTTGGCGTTTGAGTCAAACCAGGTTTCGATCCCAGCTATGGGTAGCTACTGTCTAGCCAGACTGATAAGTTCTGACAGAACGAAACAGATCTGTCAGTGGATGACTATATATATATATATATATATATATATATGTACGTGGCTCATTAAATAAGTTTCCAGACTTTTTTCGTATAGGCACTTTTATTGATAGTACACACATGAAACTCTAGTCCCCTTCGAAGCACTCTCCTCCGGCTGCAATGCACTTGTTGTAGCGTTCCAACTACTTTTGGAAGCCCCCATGGAAGTCCTCTTGCGTGAACGCGTCAATGACCTTCGTCACAGCCTCTTTCATCTCCTCAATTATCTCATAATGACAGCCTCTGAGCTTAGGGAATAACCAAAAGTCACAGTGAGCATGGTCTGGACTATAGGGAGGCTGAGGAACAGTGTTAATGCCCATCTTGGTCAAATAGTCTGTGACATGGATGGAGTTGTAGACTGGTGTATTGTCCTGGTGGAAATGCCACTGACCCGAGTTGAAGAGTGCAGGCCTCTTCCCTTGGAATCTCTTCCTAAACTCCCTTAAAACCTAAACATAGTAACTCTAACTCTAACCCTTAGGCTAATCAACTAAGGAAACTTATTGAATTCACCACGTATATATATATATTTCGAGTCAAAGATGAATTAAGTAAAACAATATATATATATATATATATATAAAACTGATCATTGACTCTTGATTTTTTATCCTTCTTATAATATTTGAATTATTATCTTGCAAAATTATGACTTGTGTATTGATCGACGCCAATATTTGGTTTGAAAGTTTGAGGTTCATAATTCGACTTATACACAAATGTTATCGGAATATTTTGAATTGCACCGTTCATCTGAAATACATGTCTATAATTATCGTCGAGTAAATCTTATTTTAAACTGCAAAGTTAACGCCTATTTCTCAGAAGATAGGTGCGTATTCAATCATCAAAAAAAGTCTCGTTTCTCAATGCTCAGAATTCCCCATCCACCAAAAAAAAAAAGAAAAAAAGGTTTGTTCGGAATCCTTTTCTCTCACCCGGCAACCCTACCGGTTCGTAAGTCGCATTTGGCACCCCAAGTGTATTTCATCTAAACGTTCACCACAACAATGACGAAACTGAACCTAGAAAGTTTCAATTTATGTATCAATTTATTTGCTGTTGGCAAAGCAGAAATTCATTTTAGCAGGAACCTAGTTTTAGATTTTCAACTTCTGCAGCTAAAGAATATTTTGTCGACAAACAACTTCGCTCAGAATTCGTCACACACTCAAACACGTGCTTGCATATCATTAAACGCGACGATTTTAAAATGGATTTTGTCGACACTCTACATAATAGAAAGACTACAGATATCGTACCAACATATGTCTATATTAAACAGTTCATTAAACTAAATATCTAATACTCAGTAGATCATCACTGGAAAATTATATATATATATATATAAATATGTATATATATAATAAAATGATGCTGATAATACGGAGTTCCCTGACTCTCTCTTACCATCCATCCTTATCCTCCGTCGCTCCTAGCAGGTCCTATTGACGGCATCTAGTGTTCGCGCAGAGCTGATGAATGTAAGGTGCGTCCCTGTGTACGAGTCAATTAGAGAACGTCACTTTTGAGTTCGTTTTTACTTCCTACCGATCACAGCAAGTCTTCTTCATCTTCTTGTGATTTTTTCTGAGATGGGAGGTGAGTGACCGTACAGCTGCTCTTTTGTTGGGTATTTCTTCCTGGATTTGTTCAAAAGAGCACGTGACATTTTTGTGTTGTAAATAACTGATCGAAAAAACATGATCTTTGTTTAAAAAGAATCGAGACTAAAACTGTATTCACCAAAAATTAAAATGAACGATGACTGAAACGTTAATTTTCTTCAATAGGCGGGATGAGTTCAAAAATAATCAAGACTGAAGTTGTATTCACCAAGACAGAAATGAATCACGGACGAAACGTTAATTTTCTTCAAAATAGTCTCTCCTGCATTAAAAGCAGTTATTCCAACGAGTTTTGTATTGGTTGAAGCACCTCTGAAACTCCGCTTTTGAGATGGTATGAAGTTCTATTATCAGCTTTTTTCTATCGTCCTCCACTTCTTACACCTGATATGAATTTGGAGCTTAGGAAATAAGACAAAGATGCACGGAGTCAAGGGGCGTAGTGGGTATAATGTGTGAAGCACAGAAAGGGCTGATCAGATGGCATTAAGAATTGGCACTGTCTTATCTAAACTGTTGTCTAGACGTCTAGACATCATTACTTTATTATATAAGTTCTTTAACTGAATACATTTAAATTTTAATCTTGCCCTGTCGGTTGGGGCTATACAATATACTGACTGCTTTTTATGCAGTGTTTTGACATTTAAACAACGTACTTATGCTAAACTGAATTGCTTGAAATAAACCTGTTTTGACATTTAAACAGCGTACTTATGCTGAACTGAATTACTGGAAATAAAACTGTTTTGACATTTAAACTACTTACTTATGCTAAACTGAATTGTTTGAAATAGAACTGCTTTGAGATTTAACTGTGTGAAAACAAAAAAACTATACTAATACTAAACTGAATTGTTTTAATTAAAACTGTTAACATCAAATAACCTACAAAAGTTGATATACCGAACCCAAACAAACAAATAATGTTAACAATTTTCACCCTTGGGCTCGCATTCTGGCTGTGGACTAGTACCAATGCCCTCTCAGTTCCGGACTGAAAAATACCCGAAAATTTATTAAACAGCCTGATTGGCTGTTTTGTTGCAAGGCAATAACGATCAAGAAATACGGATTTGTTTATCTTTTTGCTTTCTTTTATCTACGCCCATCATTCTCCCCCTACACACACGCACACAATCGCCTCTATACGCACTGAAGCAATCCTAAAGATATTCCATTTTCATTCTAACTTGTGTGTTCAAAAATTTTGCAGAATTTGTAACAGTAGTAAATAATCATTTTATTTTCATTCAGTGGTCCCCTGGAACGGCAAAATCCACTAGGTAAGATTTGTTTTTTTTTTTTTTTTTTTTTTTTTTTTGTTGATTAATACTAGTTCTGGTCTTCTGACCGGGATTAGATTATCCGTTCGTATCTCAAAATCTCGGATGGATGTTGGTTTGTAGATATACCACCTGGTAGTATGATTAATTTCAATCTCTTGCACAGTTCCGTGTAGATCATCTTTCCAACCCAGTCATGTCTAGTTTTGAACTCTTTTTGCTCTAGTTTGCTGCCTTCGCGTACTATGTCTTTGATTATTTTATCTCTTTTTTCATATAATCCGGGGGTGTCCTCGTGGTGTAATGGTTGAAGCGATGGACTGCGGAATCATAGTAAGCGAGTTCGTACTCCAGTCGCATTATTACGTTCGCTTTCAGACAAATACCCTTGGGAAAGGTAAGAACCCTCTTATCCTCCCAACTATAAATAGTACCACTACTGTTTTAGAAGAGTGGCTTTGGCCTTAAATAACTTACAAAGGTTGATATGCCATTAAACAAAGAAACCAAACCAATCATATAACCTACACTTGCTATTACGTTGAATATTATCAATTTTAACTTAAATGTCATTATCATGTCACGCCACCAGCACAGATCTCTCCGACCCTCTCTCGCCACCCGTCTCTATCGTACTGGTAGGTCTTCAAGGCTATATCCTGTATCGGTACAGAGCTGTTGTATATAGGTTCTAGCTGGTCGTCCTGCCTTTGCTCATCCATATGAAGGGGTCCATAGGAGTACATCACTTATGAATTCGTCTTTACTTCCCTAGCAGTTTCCCGCATTTCTGGTTCGTCTAATTTTAATGGTTTTCGTGATAGGTGGTCGGTGGACGTACATCTGCGGCTTTGTTGGGTACTGCCTCCAGGACTTGTAAAATATTGCTCGCAGCATTCTTGTGTAATTGTCATCGAGCCTTTTCTCCATACGTTTAGTTAGGGTCCATGTAGTGCATCCATATAGCAGTATTGACACGACTTTTGCTTGGGAAAAATGTGTTTTATTTTATCAGTCAGGTCTGACTTCCATATAACCGATATCCTATCCGTAGCTGTCCATGCTTTTGCTAGTCGTGTATTGACGTCTGTCTCGGTTGATGAGACGCTACTTCATAGGTTGGTGAACTTGTCCGCTAGTTTCAGAGAATTACCATTAAGGGTGTAGATGTCACCTCTTTGATTAAAGAACATGTATTCCGTCTTATCTGTGTTGACATGGACGCCTATGCTTGCGGCTGCTTGTTCCAGACTATGTAGCAGGGTTTCGGCTTGGGCGGGTGTATTTGCCAGAAGTGCTATGTTATCGGCCTAGTCCGCGACCGTAATTGTTCGTGCGGGGTATTTTCAGCTTCTTTCCTTTGCCAGCTTGAAACCGTTATCTTCCATTTTATCAAAAGACGTTCTAAGCACGTAGTCTAGGTAGATGATAAACAGGTATGGAGCAAATGTGTCTCCTTGCAGCACACCTGCTACAATGCCGAAGTAGTCTGTGTCTCAATCCGGTGAGCAGACTATTGTGTTTAGTTTAGCATATTTACCCAACCCCTCCGCTCGAGCAGGATATGACATAAGGTCAATTTTTTTAAGCGGAGTTTAACAGGTTTGAATTCAGAGTTTTCCTTCTCCTAGACTAGTTGCCCCACCAAGGCTGAAGAACCTAGTCTGCCCTACTATTTACCCATAGCTGGAGGGAGAATAATTGGATTCATACCTTTCCCAAGGGTATTAGTGCTATGTGAAATGCAATCAGTCTCGTCCAGGATTTGAACTCGTATCGCCGTGTCCATTCCTTATGACGATAACCATTACACCACGGTTTGGTTTAGTTGTATTACGATGTGTAAGTGAAGTTTGTTTGTAACATAGTTTTCAAACGAGCCAGAGCTTATTTATTTATACAGAGTTAAATGGTTTCATGTAATGCTATCTAATACTAATAATTCTATTCAATATTAAACATTTATCTGCATACAGAAATGGTTTCAAGTATAGCTAACACAAATATTTCTATTTAATATTCATCATTTGTTTGCACACAGCTAAAGGATTTCAAGTATAGTAAATTATTAAATATTTCTATTTGATTCTGCGTCAGTGAACCAAGGAGAAATGATTAAAAAGGGCTGCTCTCTATTCTTCAAAGCTCCATAACGGGAGCCTCATAATCTGACCGCTTCGTGTCATATCAGGACACTTGTTAGTAGGCTGAGGAGTCTTATCATTCTGCTGAGGAGTCATCTACACTTACTCTGCTGACAGGGCGTTATTTGTTTAACAAATAGTTAATTGATGCTATAACTGCTGTGCTAACAAATGATTATTATAAAATAGAAATAATTTCTTTAAACAATGTAGATTATCTATTTTACATTGGAATACTTGAAACCATACAACTGCGGGCAAATTATTTGTATTCGATCAGAATAGTTTATACAAAATTGCTTGGTTTGGTTTGGTTTTCTTGCATATCAACTATTGTTTGTTATTTAATGTAAAATCCTATATATATATATAAATAGATATATATATTATTCGTAAACACATTTATATATATACACGGTTAAATGATAAACAGTTCTATTTCTTTGGTTTGGTTTCTTTGTTTAATGGCATATCAACCTTTGTAGGTTATTTAATGCCAAAGCCACTCTTCTAAAACAGTAGTGGTACTATTTAACCCATAGCTGAGATGATAAGTGGGTTCATACCTTTCCCAATGGTATTTGCCCGAAAGTGAATATAATAGCACGACTGGAGTACGAACTCGCTTACTACGATTCCGCAGTCCATCGCTTTAACCAATACACCACGAGGACACCCCCGGATTATATGAAAAAAGAGATAAAATAATCAAAGACATAGTACGCGAAGGCAGCAAACTAGAGCAAAAAGAGTTCAAAACTAGACATGACTGGGTTGGAAAGATGATCTACACGGAACTGTGCAAGAGATTGAAATTAATCATACTACCAGGTAGTATATCTACAAACCAACATCCATCCTAGATTTTGAGATACGAACGGATAATCTAATCCCGGTCAGAAGACCAGAACTAGTATTAATCAACAAAAAAAAAACCAACAAAAAACAAATCTTACCTAGTGGATTTTGCCGTTCCAGGGGACCACTGAATGAAAATAAAATGATTATTTACTACTGTTACAAATTCTGCAAAATTTTTGAACACATAAGTTAGTATGAAAATGGAATATCTTTAGGATTGCTTCAGTGGATTGCTTTAACCATAACACCACGAGTACCCCACCCCCAGATCTTTTGTATGTAGCACTAACAATTCAATTCAACATCAGTGATTTGTTAACACTCAATTAAATGATCAAACAATTTTATTTCTAACAATCAAATCCATTAGGCATTTGTTTGCGCACAGTTTAAATGTCAAACAGCTCTATTTGATTCATAGCTAAGAACCTATTAGGTGCTACCACTCCCTTCCAGAGAGAACCTAGGAGCAATGGCAATGAAGGGATACTCTGCATTCCCCAAAGCTCCAGCAAACAGTTCTATTTCTAACAATTCAAGTTAGCAACAAAGTTAAATTGTTCCAAATTGTTGTATGTATCGCTAACTATTCAATTCAACAACAGTGATTTATTTACTCACAGTTAAACCATCAAACACTTCTCTTCCTAACAATCAAATCCATAAGGTATTTGTTTGCGCACAGTTTAAATGTCAAACAGTTCTATTTGATTCATAGCTAGGACCCTATCGGGCACTACCACTCCGAGCTAGAGAGAACCTTGGAGCGTTGGCAATGAAGGGATACTCTGCATTCTCCGAAGCTTCCGCATTACTGTAGCCTCACTATAAGATTGCTTACTGTCATATTCAGGACACTCGTTGTGGGGGATGATCTTACACCTCTGCAGAGGTGCAGTCGGTGTATTTTACGGCAGCCGCCGACTAGGGTGATATTATAACTATGTCTAAAAAGAAAACTTTCAAAAACCGACTCCACAAAAATTGGGTATAAACTACTTGCATAAAATATTCCAAGACTTATTGACGTGCCGTTTATATCATGAAATTTTCGCCTCTTAAATATAATGGAAAAACTTCATTTTTAAAACAAACTATGACCAATTTTGCCTTTGAAGTTTTCATTAATCGTCCTGATTAATTGTTTTGATTAGCAGTTTGGATTAACTTTTCGGATCAGCATTTATTTTTGTCGTTATTAAATTCTATTAATAAGACGAAAACCACTTCATTTGAGAAGCATAAGTAAGAGAGATTTCTTTCTCCCTCTCTCTCTCTCTCTCTCTCTCTCTCACTTTTACGCCGTCACTTCCACGTTTTCTATTGCTCTAACACTTACACTTTTTTCTTTCTCTCTCTCTCTCTCTTGCACACACACACACACACACACACACACACACACACACACACACACACACACACACACACTTTCTTTTTTTACTTTTCTTTCTCTTTCTCTCTTTCGCGTTTTCTCTCCCTCTCTCTCTCCCTTAAACTTTTTATCTTGCACTTTCTCTCAAATTCTTTTTCTTTTCTAACTTTCCCTCTCTTCCTCATTTTTCTTTTCCATTCTCTCTCTCTCTCTCTCTCTCTCTCTCTCTCTCTCTATCTCATTTTTTTCTTTCATTTCCCTCTCTTTCCCTCTCATTTTCTTTTTCATTTTCCTTCTCTCTCTCTTTCTCTCTCTCTCATTTTGTCTTTCATTTCCCTCTCCCAGTTTCTCACTTTTGATTTTATACATTATATTTAACTCCTTTTTAAGCGGGAATCTACTGACACAGAAAGACACGAACGAGCGTAAATAAAACCATCTCTACCGCCCAGTGGGCTGGGACAGTAGAATAGACTGACTTCATCTCTGCAAGAATGTAAGACTCACTCCCCAAAGAGTGTCCTGCCTATATCATTGAACTACATCGAATGGTGAGGTTCCAGTCTTAGAGCTTTAGAAAATGTAGAGTACTCCTTCATTACCATTACTCTCAAGTCCACTTTGACACGTATTGGTTCTATTTACCAACCCCTCCGCTCGGGCAGGATATGACTCAAGGTCAATTTTTAAGCGGAGTTTAACAGGTTTGAATTCAGAGTTTTCCTTCTCCTAGACTAGTTGCCTAACCATGGCTGAAGAACCTAGCCTGTCCTACTATTTACCCATAGCTGGAGGGAGAATTATTGGATTCCTACCTTTCCCAAGGGTATTAGTGCTATGGGAAATGCAATCAGTCTTTGACGCGTACTGGTAGTACCTGTTAGAGTCCCGTCTATCAGTCAAATAAAAATATACATTCATTTACTAAGGATTGTTGTTATTTATCTAAAACCATAGAGCTGTGTACAAATTGTTTATTTTAGGACACGGCAATACAAGAAAAGATTTAAGTATACGCGAACAAATGATTATTATAAATAGAATGATCAGAGAGAGAAATACTTAAAACAATTTGATAGAAATATTTTATAAATTGAAATAATTGTGTAAATGTTTGAAACCATTTAACTTTGTGCCAACAAAAGAGCTCTGGCTCGTTTAAATATAATGTTATGAACAATTTACTTACAAATTGTTGCATATTGACCTCCGACCCGGCCAAGCAGTCAAAAGAAGAAATGACCCTGTGTAAATAACAGGTGCATCCGGTCGAAGATATCAGGAGATCAGGGGCGACCTTGACTGTCGAGGGTTTGAATTGAGCGCGAAATTGTGACGCTCGCAGGAAGTAGGTGGGTGTCAAATTATTATATAACCCCGGCGACAGGAAGTTCAGATCAGTTGGAGAGAAGATGCTGGAATGAGAACCATGTCCGAGCAGAGGTTGGGCCCCCGGTTGATCAGCCCAGGAGAACAGGAAAGAAAGGCTGTGATAGCCAGAAGAGTTGGGGGGAGGTCAATATGTTGCAGTCTTTGTTCGGTCTCCAACTCACCTCTAACACACAACCCTTTCAATAAAGTGAGAGGTATATTTTTTCTCAAGAACTGTGTCCTCTCGTCTTTATTGTGTTGAATATGTCTCTAATAATCTGCTTATGAGTATGCAATACAAATGATACAGAAAATGCGCGCGTGCGCACGCACACACACACAACAATGAGTGATATCCCATAAAACACCAACCAGATATATGTAATGCAATAAGAAGAAAAGTCAACCCAGGTTAAATAGTCATTATAAATTTATTTCGGCAAAGAATATCATTATACTCTTCGACTCATCAGATGACTTCACACGTTTAATTTGAGGTTGAAAAACAGCAAATATGGATTACAGTCTATATATATATATATATTACAGTCTATGAAAAAAATAAATTAAATTCCCAGGCGAGAGCAAAGCGAGGTTAAATCAATCTGGACATATATATATATATATATATATATATATATATCCCGGCTCATTGGCATAATGGTTAGGGTGTTCGCCAATTGCCCGGGAGACAAGATATCAATCCCTGGTTGACTCATACCAAGATTTATAAAAATGATACTTGATGCCGCCTTGCTTAACACTCAGCATTATAAGGTACAGATCAAAGGTAAGTGAATCGATCTAGTGAGAGGAGTTGCGCCCTCTTCTACACATTGGTGTAATAGCTGTTGAAAAGGGATCCTTTTGGTCACCTTTGACTAAGCCAGCACAACTTTAACCCCCTGTACATTCGGCTGAGAATTAAAATTTTCATTGTTTCTTCCTTTTTTTCCCTCATACCCATGTATAGACTATAATCCATATTTGGTGTTTTTCAACCTCAAATTAAAAGTGTGACGTCATCTGATAAGACGAAATAAATTTATAATGACAATTTAACAAGGTTTGAGTTTTCTTCTCATTGCATTGTATTCGCTCTGTATGTGAGTTTTATCATTTAAACCTGAATAGAGAATGTATAACAATAGCCATACATCGAGCACTCCAATAGACTTATAAGATATTCCTCATGTAATTGTCTTTAATTGGAATCATTTTGAGATGAGGCTTCTTAATCTGAGTATTAATTTTATTTATTGCGGACTTTTTGTCCTCATCTTGGTAGGGTTTTTTTGTGTTGTTTCTTCTTTCACTGCGTTTCAGCCAAATTTCACCTCTGGCCTTCTTCAGGTGATATTTTTTACCGCGACCTCGGATAGGAATGATGAGTTTGTAACCGTATCCCCAGTAATGAAACGTAGTGAAAGAAAAAACCACCAAGATGAGGACAAAAAGTCCGCCATAAATAAAAATTAATTCTCAGATTAAGAAGCCTCATCACAAAATGATTCCAATTAAAGACAATTACAAAAATTCGGTACGGACACGACAATAGAAGACCAGATAAGGATTTATAAGATCAAAAAATCCACCCTTGATCGCCCTTCGGGGTCTGTGGCGCAGCGGATAGAGGCGTTGAGTCTGTACGGTTCCAGAAGATAGCGGTTTCAAATGCTACCCAAGCCGGCCAGAGGTTTACTTGGTCAAAAACGTGGTGCGATAGACAACAACTTTGGAAGGCAGTAATTACTGGGGATACGGTTACAAGACTCATCATTCCTATCCGCGGGCGCGGTAAAAAAAATCACCTGAAGAAGGCCAGAGGTGAAATTTGGCCGAAACGTAGTGAAAGAAGAAACAACGCAAAAAAAAAAAACAACCTACCAAGATGAGAACAAAAAGTCCGCAATAAATAAAAATTAATTCTCATTCCTCATGTATTCTATACGCAATTAATCCACACCTCTTGTCTTCAGAGACGCTGACTGGATATAGATATATATATATATATATATATATATAGGTTGAGTCATACCAAAGATGTACTTGATGTCTCCTTGCTTAACACTCAGTATTATAAGGAAGGAATCAAGAGTAAAGTGGAACAGTTCAGGAAAAGGAGTAGCGTTCTCCCCAACATCTCGTATTATATATATATATATATATATATATATACGCATGTGTGTGTGCGTGTTCATTTATGTATATATGTTTATATACCTATATATTTTAAAATGAGTTGAGATTTGACGATGAGATCTGTATTTTTGGGATTTACATCCTAAAAACTACAAATCTCGTCGTGAACCTACTTATCCTATTTACCAACCCCTCCGCTCGGGCAGGATATGACACAAGGTCAATTTTTAAGCGGAGTTTAACAGGTTTGAATTCAGAGTTTTCCTTCTCCTAGACTAGTTGCCTCGCCAAGGCTGAAGAACCCAGTCTGTCCTACTATTTACCCATAGCTGGAGGGAGAATAATTGGATTCATACCTTTCCCAAGGGTATTAGTGCTATGTGAAATGCAATCAGTCTCGTCCAGGATATGAACTCGTATCGCTGTGTTCATTTCCTACGACGATAACCATTACACCAAGGGCACCTCCTTATTTTAATATATTTGTTTCTTACTTTGGACCAACAACAAAAAAAATTATGCATACATACATATGTATATTCGTGTATCTCTCTCTCTCTCTATATATATATATATGTGTGTGTGTGTGTGTGTGAAGAAAAATTGACAAGTAATCCAAATAGTGGGGATTTATAAAGAAACAAAGTCAGTCGACACTATATATATATATATATGTATATATATATATATATGTGTGTGTGTGTGTGTGTGTGTCCAAATATATATGTACACATATATGAATATAGCCTAATGTACTGATATGGCTGTTGCCTGTGTATCTATGTCAAGGTTTGTTAGGGAAGGCAATGTAGTTTTTGCAGCAGTACGCTGCTAGTTTTATTCAAAAAGGAACCAAAAACGATTATATTTATTCCCGCGCCAATTTCGTTTATCGTGCTGCTCAACAAAGAGGGTGTCGCTTAGCAGATATTTAAAAAGCGAGTGGAGGGAAGAAGCAGAAAAACACTCACTAACAAAGTCTACATTACTGTCAATTTTTATGCGTTACAAAGTGACTTTAACAATGTCGCAGGGGAGGAAGAACAGAGGTTTCAAGGAATATATTGACAACCACTCGTATCTTTAGCCACGCACACGCATATATATATATATATGTGTGTGTGTGTGTGTGTGTGTGTGGTTGGTGTTTTAGTGCATATCAAACTTGTGAATTATTTAATACCATAGCATGTATATATATATATTTTTCAAAATAAAAGACCGACAATTGTTCACATTATGAGAATAAATTTATTTCCATCCAGTTAAAAAGTATTGATACTAATGAATGCTCTAAAAATTTACAGGACTTCTTCAGATCAACTCAAATACAATGCTTTTTAACAGGATGGAAATCAATTTATAAACATAATGTGACCGATTGTTGATTTTAATATTTTTGATCGAATTCTACACACACACACAAACACACACAAACACACACACACACAAACACACATACACACACACACACACACACACACGCACACACACACACACACACACACACATATATATATATATATATATATATATATACCTTTAAGAAAGACAAAAAACGGTCACATTAGGATTATAAATTTATTTCCATCCTGTTATGGGTATTAATATGAATGAATAACACCAAAAATAACAGGTCTTCTTCAGATCTAATGGATAAAATAATTACAGTCAGAACAGACACAGGAGGTAAGGGTGGAAGTGGGTAGAAAAAGGGTGAAGAGTTTCCTCCCCATTTGTCCACTTCCGAAATATATATATATATATATATATATATATATATATATATATATATATGCGCGTAAGGTGTGTATTTCCTCGCAGAAAAACATTAATAATATGAAACAAATCTAATCTGAATGCGTATTAACCAATTAGTATTTTTTTCTGTTTTCGGTAATTTTATATTTTTAGTTGCAAACACCAAGTGTCTTTAATACAATATTAGTTGCAAACAATAACTCCTTGAGATTTTAGAAGACTCTTGTAAAATCAAACACCTTCTAACATGCGAAATAGCGTTTTAAATATTTTAAATAATTAATAAGATTCTGTTCCCTCTTGAATTGATATTGTTTAAAATCACGTATTTTCAAAATTACCATGTCTTTAACGTGCTAGACTGTTGCGTAAACAATTACGATTACACCAACATATTTCCTTGATTTTTTTTCTCCTCATGTAATAAGTCTAGTTGGATGGGGCTGTTAAATACACCAACTGCACCTCTGCAGAGGGATACGACCCCCCCCCAATGAATATCCTGTGGCCCAGTCGACTAGGGTTGTAGAATGCACCGACCGTATCTCTGCAGAGATTTAAGACAACTCTCCACCAAATGAATGTCTTGGTATGACATTAAACATTCCGATGGTGAGGCCATGTTGATGCTGGAGCTTTGGGGGATGCAGAGCATCCATTCATTGTCATCACTCTCAGGTCCACTCTGGCCTTTAGTAGTAGCAGCTGATGGGGTCCTGTCTATGAATCCAGTAGAACTCTTTGACATTTAAACTGTGTGCAAACAAAGGACTGATTCCAGACTGAATTGTTAAAAATAGATCTGTTTGATCATCTTACTGTGAGTAAAGAAATGATGGATGTTTAATTGAATTCTTCGTAATATATAGCAAAACTTGGAATGATTTAATTTTGGTAACTTATCATAACAAATCATATATCTAATATATATGAATAATCAGGATTTGGCATTAAAAAACCTACAATGGTTGATATGCCATAAAACCAAACCAAACCAAATCTTATACATTTAATATATACGTATAAAGCTGATTTGGCATTAAATAACCTAAAATGGGTGATATACCATGAAACCCAACCAAACCAAATTTTATATATTTGATATGTATGTATAAAAAGGATTTGGCATTAAATAACCTATAGTTGATATGCCATAAAACCCAACCAAACCAAATCTTATATATTTAATATATATGTATACAGAAGATTTGGCATTAAACCTACAATGGTTGTTATGCCATAAAACCAAACCAAACTTCTTCAAACTTCAAATATTATCGCCCGAAAATGACACGCAGAAAAAAATCAATGTTAGTTTTATACAAAGAAAACATTTCTCTCATATCTACAAACCAGGTTTTCCTTTTATCTAGTTTTTTTCTCATTATTTTTATTAGTATCTGTTGATGTCTCCTTCGGCATCTCCCCTTTTTACTACCTTCTCACATTAGCCTTTTAAAAATGTATCTTTGCATAAAGTAAAGTTGGACGGGTTTCGATCCCCGCTTCGAGCGTCCCACGTGCCTAGCCACTCTGAAGAGTTCCGATAAAACGAAACAGTCCGCCTGGGGATGACAATATATATATATATATATACGGACATTGGTGTAATGGTTAGAGTGTTCTCCAATGGCCCGGGAGACCTGGGTTCAATCCCTGGTCGAGTCATACCAAAGACTTTAAAAATAGTACTTGATGCCTCCTTGCTTAACACTCAGCATTATAAGGTACGGATCAAGGGTAAAGTGGAGAAATCCTGAGAAAGGAGTAGCATCCTCCCCTACACATTGGTGTAGTAGCTATCGAAAAAGGTGCCTTCGGGTCACCCTCGACTATGGTCGCCAACTTTACTTTTATATACAGATCAAGTACCGTTAATTTATCTGACAGCTCCAGAAAATGCACTGTTGAACTTTTTTTTCTACCATTCATTCTGAAATCTTACAATTTATTTTTATAGTTTTTTTTTAGGGGCCTAATGCTGTTTTTGATATGATTTGTCAATTTACTCCAAAAATATATTACTCTATTTACAAAAAAAAGAACAAATCCAGTTGGTTAATAGACCAAGTTTTTGAAATCTGTCTTGACAGTAAATTTCCAGTTCGCGAGAAATATTGAAAAAAATGTCTAACATAATTTGAAAATCCTTGTCTGTCATTTCCTATAAAATATATCAACAAATCTACAATATATATATATATATATATATATATATATATATATGTTTGAATGCCGCCATAAAAGTAAATTTAGATTATCCTGACTGGGGGCCACAGAGGCTCCTACTGAAGACATTTGTGAGGATACTGATGCAGGATGATTTTCATTGGAATTGATAACTTTTAATTCTGTAGTTGACAATAATACTATAATATATGACGGAGAGATTTATGTGGAGGAAGAGATTCTGAGAAATTCACATATTAATCCAAAATTAGAGTTTTTAATTTCTGGAGTAGTTAATTCCTCTTGACCATTTTTAGCGTTAATTAAAGAGACCACACCTGACCGATAAAATGAAACGCAGTTTCTTCCAGGCAGCGGTCGTATCGATACTGCTATATGGATGCACTACTTGGACGCTAACCAAACGGCTGGAAAAGAACCTAGACGGCAATTACACAAGAATGCTGCGAGTAATATTGAACAAGTCCTGGCGGCAACATCCCTCAAGAAACCAACTGTACGGCCACATGCCTCCTATCACGAAAACTATTCAAGTTAGACGAACCAGACATGCAGGACACTGCTGGAGAAGCAGGGTCGTACTCATAAGTGATGTACTCTTATGGACTCCCATATATAGCCGAGCAAAAGCAGGACGACCAGCGCGAACATACATTCAGCAGCTATGTGAGGATATGGGATGTAGCCCTGAAGACCTGCCAGAGGCGATGAACGATTGGAAGATGTGGCGAGAGAAGGTCAGGGATATCCGTTCTTGTGGCACGACATGATGATGATGATGAAAGGCACCTGGTGGCTACCGAAAGTTTTTTTTTTTTTAATTTTTATTTCATTTTATCTTAAAGGAGAAAATCTAAGACTACATTAGCTGAGGGAATTAATATAAACGTGTTTTGTCATCTTATAAGACTGGGAGCAGAATGATATTCTCCGGCGAAATAAATCTATAATAACAATTCAACCAGGTTTGAGTTTCCTTCTAATTGTACTATATATATATATATATATATATATATATATATATATATAGGGAAGAAATGGAAATAAATCCGACAGTGTGGAAATGTATAATGCTGAAAAGAAAACAGGATCTTCCGAGGATGACTTTATCTATAGAAATATTTGCTACGGTTATAAGTTTTGGTGTTAAGATTTTCATCTGAGAGTATAAGTTATTGAATATAAAGGAAAAAGATTTGAAAGTTTTAAAACATTTTTTTCTGTTGATTGTGGTTTGCTTCAAATTCGTATGAAGTAATAAGCGTTCCAATATTTATTTAAAAAAAAACATATACACATCTATCTATCTATCTATCTATCTTAGTTAAAAGAATCTATATGTTAAAAGAATATCTACATATGTTAAAAATGGTTTCACGTATTAAATGGTTCTAAGTAGTGTTAACACTAATGATTCTATTTACAACTGTTAAATGGTTCCAAGTATGGTAAATGATTTAACTGTTTACCCATAGTTGGGATGGGGTTAGGGTGTAATCGTGTAATAGTTAAAGCGCTGGACTGCAGAATCGTAGTAAGCAAGTTCGAACTCTAGTCGCGCCATTAAGTTTACTTTCGGACAAATACTCTTGGGAAAGGCATGAAACCCACCATATCCTGCTAAATAGTATCACTACTGTCTTCCTAGATGGATGGATTTGTCATTAAATAACCCAAGAAGGTTGATATGCCATTAAGACAAGGGGACCTTGGAGTAATGCCAATGGAGGAGAATTCAACGTTCCACTGGGTGATAGGACTGCGGCCTTGGTTTAGTGTCATATCCAGCAATGCAGTCGGTGTATTCTACAACCACCTCGGTAGACTGGGATATATATATATATATATATATATATATATATATATATGTGTATATATATAGTGTGTGTATGTGGCTCGTGGTGTTACTCTTATCATACTAGTAAATGGATTCGGAGATCTGAGTTCAAATCCTGGGCTAGGTGATTTGCATTTCATATAGAGAGGTATGCGTCAAACTAACTCACCGCTGTGGGTAAATAATTGGGCAGAATGGGTTCTAACCTTGGTATAACCCCCAGTCTAGGAGAAGGAAAAAAACTGCTAAATTTCGCTTCAAAATTGACCTTGTGTCATATTCTGCTCATATAGAAGGTTTAGCACACAGTTATATATATATATATATATATGGAGACACAGAGAGAGAGAGAGAGAGAGAGAGGAGGTATATCCTGACGTGTGAGAAATCGGAGGTGAGGTTTCTGTATTGAAATCTGATCAGTAATTCACAGCTTGAAACCAAATCTCTACAGAACATGTGACAATAGAAGGAAGTTCATGATAAGGACAACGTTTGTCAAAAAGTGACGCCTTTCGTTTTCTGATTCTATTTCTGTTTTTGGGGTTTTTTTCTTTGTTCTACTCGCCCACATTAAACATTCTCTTTATCTCGTTCATCTTTTGCAGCTTTCGTCAGCCTTTTCAATCATTCCGTGGTACACGTTCACGCTTTCAATTTTCTTTTTTTTATTTAGAAGAGTACACATTACACGGCTGCACGCTACCCTGTATTCTCACTCGTTTTGTACTATTAAGAAAAGAAAAGAAAAGAAAAGAAAAGAGAAGAGATGAGAAAATAAGATGTAAAAGAAAATACCTTACAATGGCCAGTGATCGTCGAGACCTCCCATCAATGTTGATGAAAGTCCAACTCCTTTCCCACCTTGTCGGATGGGGCTGCAAATTCGCCAACTGCACCTTTGCAGAGGAGAGAGCTCCCCACTCCCCACCGAGTGTCTTGGGTACGGCATTAAAGAGCATTTGATAGTAAAGCTCCTGGCGTAGGGATTTGGGGAATATAGAGCACGCCTTCATTAGAGAATGTGGAGTAAGCCTTTATTGGCTTTACTCCCAGGTCCTCTCTTATCTGAAATGGTAGTACCTGTTAGGGTCCCATCTATGGGTCAAATAGAGCACTTCAATCACTTTCAAACGACAAAAATATTATTTATTTGAAACCTTTGATTGATTGATTGATTGATTGATTTTGTTTGTATAGCATATCAACCAATAAAGGTTATTTAACGCTAAATCTATTTTTATACAAAAACAGTTCTATTTCAATCAATTCAATTTAGCATAAATACAGTTTTTTAAATTTACGCACATCTTAATGTAAAACAGTTCTATTTCAAGCAATTCAGTTTAGCGTGATTACAGTTTAGTTCTATTTGACCCATAGATAGGACATTATCAGATGTTACCACTTCCGGCCAGAGTGAATTGCAATAAAGGGGTAACTTGCATTCCCCAATGCTCTAGCATTATTGTTTAGTGTCATATCCAGGACGCACGATGGGCGGGGGAATCTTACCCCTCTGCATAGATGGAGTCGGTGTATTTTACAGCCCCACCCCCCGCCGGCTGACTGAGCAATCGTAGCAGAGAGGAATAATTTATAAATTGAATTACAAAGGTTAAGCAGCAATACTTATAACTATTCAACTTTATGCAAAGAAATGATTAATAATAAATAAAATTATTGTTAGATCGGAATACTTGAAACCATGTAACAGCGTGTCAAGAAATGATTAACACGAAATGTGATTATTAACGTTTGATGGGAAAAAGGAAGCCATTTAATTGTGTGCATGCAAAGGATGACTATTGAAAAAAATTATAAGTATGAGATCGGAACACTTATAATTATTTAACTGTGTGCAAGCAAATGAGCTAACAGCTCGTTGAAAAATTAAGTCACTTAAAAAGTAATCAAAAAGTACAAATCACACACATATATATATTGTCATCCACAGACAGACTGTTTCGTTCTATCAGAACTCTTCAGTGTGGCTAGACACGTAGGATGCTCGAAGCCGGGATCGAAACCCATCCAACTTTACGTTAGACTAAGTTTCGGACCACTTGGCCAACAAGCGTACCATGTTTGGCCGAGGGAATTTTCAAGGTATTATGTAGTAACAGCAGCAGCCGTTTGTTTCCATTTTCATACCCTATCGGCTACCAGAGTGCTCAATTCTTTCAAAGAGCTTTGCATTATGCGGCCGAAAATTCCTTCATCAGAGTGCTCAACCCCCATGGGAGAGCGTATATATTGTCATCCACAGACAGACTGTTTCGTTCTGTCAGAACTCTTCAGCGTGACTAGACACGTAGGATGCTCGAAGTCGGGATCGAAACCCATCCAACTTTACGTTAGACTAAGTCTCAGATCGCTCGGCTAACAAGCGTACCACGTTTGGCTAAGGGAATTTTATGGTATTATGTAGTAACAGCAGCAGCCGTTTGTTTCCATTTTCATACCCTATCGGCTACCAGGTACCGTGCTGTGAATTTAGAGAGTAATGTAAAAATATACCACAATCTATACATCTTAGTCAATTGCATTTTTAACAACGATTGAGTACGTTGAGGGAGAGGTTTTGGGAAAATGGGTGGAAAAAATTGCCATCTTCGAAAGTGTGTGTAGTTCGGCATCTGAAAACCAACGGAATATTTAAACTGTGACGCCTGATTACCTGCCTTCTTGTTCCTTAGGTCTCTAACTCTCTCACTCATAGTGAGTGTCACCGCGGTATCTTTCGACCTATTTACCTACTCTGCATGTCAATAAGAGATCTCATTGATCTATTGTGTAACAAAGAATTATTAGTATTTGATAGGAATACCTGAAAACATTCAACTGCGTCCAAAGAAATATGATTGGTTGGCTTATATGGCATATCAACCTTTGTAGGTTATTTAATGCCAAATCCATATTCATGCAAATAGTTCTATTTCAAACAATTCAGTTTAGCATTAGTACACAGCTTAATAGTCAGAAATATTCCTATTTCAAGCAATTCAGTTTTGTCAAACAGTTCTATTTCAAACAATTCTGTTTAGCATAAGTATGCAGTTTAGTTCTATTTGACTCATGCATAGGACCCAATTAGGTGCTACCATTCCGGGCCATAGTAGACCTATGATCATGGCAATGAAAGAGTGCTCCGCATTCCCCAAAGCCCCAGCATCACTGGAACCTTACCATCAGATTGTTTCGTGGCATATCCAGGACACTCGTTGGTGGGGTCTTACCCCTCTTCAGAGGTGCAGTCGGTGTATTCTACAGCCCCAGCTGACTGGGAAACCAAAGAAAGAAGCGCCGACAACTCGTTTAAAAATTAAGTTACCAATAAATTATTCGCATACCGATCGTACATGAATAACCCATAAAGGTTGATATGCCATAAAATACCAACCAACCTATTCCATTTCCAATGATTTTGCGTACAGGTAAACATTTTCAAGTATTCCACACTAATATTTTTATCTGCACGCAGTAAAATCATTCCAAGTATTTCGATGTATAACGAATTATTCAATCAAGCATTAGTTATTTGTATACACGCAGTTAATTGATCAAACAGTTTTATTTCTAACAATAAGATTTAACATAAGTCATTTTTGCGCACTGTTTAAATGGTCAGACAGTTCTATTTGACTCAAAGATATGTGTGTGTGTGTGTGTGTGTGTGTGTGTGTGTGCGTATTTGTGTGTGTGTATGTGTGTGTGAGTTCAGCACTCCTCCTTACAAGTAGGATGTAATACAAGTTCGATTTCAAGCGGAGTCAGCAGATTTGAGTTAAGAGTTTTCCTTTTGTTGGGCAGGCTGCTACATCAAAAATAAAGAGCCCAATCTGCCTTTCTATTTGCCCATAGCAAGAAGAATATTAGGATAAATATCTTTCCCAAAGTATGCAAACAGTCTCGTTAAGGGTTTGAGTTCCGATCGCTGTGTTCAATTCTTCCGAAGATGACCATTGCGCCAGGAGTGCATCTGCTTCTGTGTGTGTGTGTGTGTTAGAGAGAGAGAAGGGGAGAGGGCGATGGGTATTCAGGGGCCGGTGGAAAGTTCTTTTGGATTTAAATTTCGGATCCGAAGTCACTTGTTCAGTATTTTAAAAAACATAACGGAAATTAAAAAAAAAATAGAATAAGATAAAATAAAACATTTTATATTCTTTTAATTGTTTGTTTGCTTATACGGGTAATGAAAAAAAAATTGCAGAATGAAAATTCTGAACTCAAACCAGCTGTCCTCATGGACCTTGCGTCGCATCCTGCCTATTTGACTCAAAGATAGGACCCTATCAGGTGCTACTGCTCCGGGCCAGAGTGGAGCTGGGAGCGATGGCAATGAAGGGGTATAAGTTGGAGCCTCATTATCAGATTTTCAGTGTCATATCCATAACATTCGTTAACGGTGTCGTACCCGTCTGCAAAGATGCAGTTTTCTATTTGAAATATTTATTAACTTATTACAATAGTTTTTTTAAATATTTATCAAATTAATTTAATATTCTATTTTACAGATGTATCAATTTATTTCAGTCTAGTATTTTAGTTACATACAGTAGGCTTATAGGCGAAGATTATAGACTTTAGATATAATATAATTTTCATTTGAGGGAGACAACATTCACACCATACAGGCATTGTTATACCGTTCTAAAGCTTAATAAGAATAAAGCTAGACGATTATAGATTAAGAAAGTCTTACGCTTAAGCACACACACACACACACACGTATATATATATATATATATATATACATGAAAGTAGCAGAAGAACATAATCCAAATAGGTGAATTTATTATGATGTAGAATCTACGTTTCGGTTTTAGTAACCATCATCAGGACTTGGATATCAAAAAAGTTCAAACATACACACACACACACACACACACAGACTCACACATTATATATATAATTTTTTTCTTGTAGATCCAAAGCGAGAAAGAACTATTTTAAAGCGAGTAGGTCCACGAATATTTTTTTATTTTTTAGGATTTATTTAATTATTTCGTTCTTACATATGTGTATGTTTCCAGGTTGCTGGTTTCGTTCGAGAACATGTAGGGCACAAGGCTTGTTAATGGAGTACTCAATGAGATTTGAACTCATGTTTGCAGTTTGAATGGTTTATATAATGGCTACTCCTCTCATTATCTTAGTGTGTTTACCTTAGCCTGCCTTACCCCTCATAGGTCTCTGCTATTTGATGTATTGTGTATGTGTGTGTGTGTTGGAGCGCTTTCGGATTTCACTTACAGTTATTTTTTCCGTCTGTATGCTTGTGTGTGAGTGTGTGTCTTGAGGTATTTTATGTGTGTGTGTGTGTGTGTGTGTTAGGGCGCTTTCGGATTTCACTTACAGTTATTTTTTCCATCTGTATGCTTGTGTGTGAGTGTGTGTCTTGAGGCATTTTATGTATGTGTGTGTGTGTGTGGTAATGTGGTTAGAAATTTACTCGTAATTATTTTTTACTAATATTTTTTTGTGTATATATATATATATATATATATTTGTGTGTGTGTATGATTCATGTTTTATCTAACTTTGGCTTAAATTAATCTATAAATTTTTTTCTATTATTTGAAGTAGCGTGTAATCGTTAGTTTGGTATATGGGCATTATTTTAAATTCACCTTGACAACATTCGTATAGTTGTTTCAGTACATTTACTTTTCTATTCACAGTTATTTTAATATTGCTCTTACGAAGTGATATTCTAGTATTAAGGGCCTGTGTCAATTCTATGTATATTTCTTTGCACTTCCTACATTAATTTATGTAGACTACGTTATGTGAATCGCAGCTTAAATCTTCATTTTTTTTTTCTCAGGTTTTTAAAGGTATGGGTCAAATAGAACTGTTTGACATTTAAACCGAAGGCAAACAAATAACTTTTGCAAACTTGAATAGTTAGAAATAGAACTGTTAGATCATTCTATAATGTTCAAGCAAATAACTGAATTATTTGTGTTAGATAAAAATACTTGCAACCATTTAAACGTGTGCAATGAAGAGTGATAAACAGTATAATTAGTGTTAAATAGCAATACTTGTAACCATTTTACAGTGTGCATAAAAAAGGATTAATGGTAAATGGAATTATTCGTACCATATAGAAATACTTGAAACAGTTTAACTGTGTGCAAAAAAGAAATGAGTTTACGGTTGTTCTAAAATGTTATTTACAAAAGATGTTCATAAATCATATAGATTTACTATATATTTATAAAAAGATTTGTCTTAAAAAATCCTTCAAGGGTTGATATACCACAAAACCCAACCAGCCTTTAAACCAACCAACCAACCAATATTTAAAAAATTGTCAAAATATTCAAAAACTTTCAAAAAATATGCATCCCTTTGTTTCCCAAAACAGATATTGAGCACTTTCCAAATTATACGGCATTTGTTCTGCCACGAACCCACCAATGAGACAGTGCCAATCATACAGTCGTAATATATATATATATATATATATAGTCATCCACAGACAGATCTGTTTCGTTCTATCAGAACTCATCAGTGTGGCTAGATAGTAGCTTTCCGTAGCTGGGATCGAAACCCGATTTACTCAAACGTCAAACCAAAGCTTCTAACCATTCAGCCACGAGGAGATATTAGCTGCGAAGTAAATTTTAAACGGTTATGAATCACAATTACTATCGTTTACATACATCCGTTCAACGGTAGCCCAGACCTCAATTCAACTCGAAGAGGCTTGCAATAGACGCTAATGGCAACACGATTACTTCTTCGCCAGAGAACTCAACCCCACGGGGGTAGGGGAGTATATATATATATATATATATCTATAGTCATCCACATATATATATATACATACATATATATATATATATCATAAATAAGTACACCTCTTCAGGGGGTGTATCTTTTTTTATAAAGATTTCTAAGTTATATTTATTGATGATGGATACTATATATGAGAGGGAGAGAGAGAGAGAGAGAGAGAAGTTTCCGAATAAAATCCTCTGTATGAAAAAAAAAGGGGTACGCAATACGAAAAATTCAATTGATATATTTAACTATTAGTATAACTTCATTTATCCGAGAGTGAATAGTGCGACTAGAGTTCAAACTCGCTTACTACGATTCTGTAGTCCGTCGCTTTAACCATTACACTACAAGGATGCTTCCAGAGAGAGAGAGAGAGAGAGAGAGAGAGAGAGAGAGAGAGAGAGAGAGAGAGAGAGCGAGAGAGAGAGAGTTCGGGAAATCTGTGTTGTCAACACGACTTAATCATGATGATTTATGGACTGCTATTGACCATATTGAAACCCCCTCTCTCCGATAAAAGTCAACGGGAATTCTTCCAATGCTGTCACCGTGTCAGTACTATTGTATGACTGTACCACCTGGGCTTTAACGAGAGAAAAAAAAATAACCAGATGGTAACGAAACGAGCATGCTGCGTACTGCGTTGAACACTCCAGAAGCAGCACTCCACAAAACAGCAGCTGTACGACCGCTTACGTCCTGTTTCACCAACCCTCCTCATGAGACGAATAAGGGTACTGTTGGTGAAGTAAGGACGAACGAAAAAGTGAAATTCTCTTATGGATACCTCCACAGATTCACCAGTTTTGGCCGACCACAGAGGACAAATATACATCCGTTCTATGCAGACACTGGATGACGTGCAGATAACCTGCCAGGAGCTATGAAAGGTAGGGATGAGTTGTAAGAGAGAGAGAGAGAGGGAGAGAGAGAGAGAGAAAGAAAGAAAGAGAGAGAGATAGAGAGTCAGAGAACTCCGTCCAATCAGAACGACTTGCTGTTGTTGATGATGATGATGATCTGCAAAAGATGGAGGTCGCTATATATTCGGTATTTTATTCGGGAAAATACGCCGCTCATCTTATATTCTGGAGAAATATTTCCTCCAATTTTAAAAAAATACATCTATTTATTCATTTATTTCTGTTTTCTAGCTTTCATTTCTTGAGAAAATTTTTGAACATAGCCGGCAGTATACATTTCGTTATCATCTGCAGTTTCAACAATCCTCAGATTTCTTGAATCGTGTTTACCGCCGATAACGATGTCATAATTCTTTTCTGATCTATTAGAGTTGCATTATATTCGGGATCACATTTTTCTCTTATAAATCTTGCGCTCAGCAATATTTCATTATTTATGACTCTCTTTTTAAATTTGAAAAACTGATTTCTTTTTCTCACAATTTTCACGGTAAAAGTTTTTAAAAAATGATAATTAGAAATGAAAATATTTCTTGAAATTTTGTTGTCTTTTTAAAACCATTTATTTATTGTTTTTTTTTGTTGTTGTTTTTTTTTTTTTTTTAATTTTGTCTTCTATCAGAATACCCTCGCATGTATCCAGCCTACGATAATATCTCTGGAATCTTTGTTTCTCAATTTTAAACTTGAGCCTTATACGCCCACGACTGACGAAGTCACACATCAAACAACCGGACTCCCACGCAAAAGCAAATACAGAAGTATCATTAGTTAAATACTAAAGAACATGTTAATATTTCAAACATTCCCACGTTTCTAAAATATATTTGATTCTTATTACCGAAATATCCCTAAAAAGTATCTTCATGATCATTTAAACAGTTAAATGCTGCATACTTAAACAATTATTTACACAGGTAAATATTTTATACATATTTCTAACATCAATGTTATAAGAGCCAATGTGCTGATATAGTTCTCTATAATTTTAAACAGGGAAACGCTTAATACTTTGTTTTAATATCAATGTTTTAAAAATCATTATATCAATAATAATATAATCATATAAACAGATTGATGTATAGTTATGCCAAACTACAAGATTTCACATGAAACGTTCTGATGTGTATAGAAGATATATTTTATTCGTATAACCGTAGTATACACAAAAAAAATCTTCACGATAATTTAAACAATCTCTTCATACATAGTTATAATAACACTGTTGTTAGAGACACTCCCTTTATGTTACTTGCCCAGTCGGCTGGGGCTATAGAATACACTGACTGCACCTCTGCAGAGGGGTAAGACCCCCCCCCGCTAACGAGTGTCCGGGATATGACACTAAACAATCTTATGGTGAAGTTCTAGCAGTGCTGGAGATTTGGGGAATATGGAGTACCCCTTCATCGCCATTGCTCTCAGGTCCACTCTGACCCGGAGTGGTAGCACCTGATAGGGCCCTATCTATGGGTTAAATAGAACTAACAGCATACTTATGCTAAAATGAATTGTTTGAGTAAACTGAATAGCTTGAAATAGAAATGTTTTTGACAATTAAACCGTACTTACATTTAAACTGCGTGCTTATGCTTAACTGAATTATTTCAAATAGAACTGTTTTTCGACATTAAAACTGTATTTACACTTAACTGAATTGTTACATATAACTGCTTGAATAGTTTGAAATGAAAATATTTTTGACAATTAAAGTGTGTACTTATGCTAAACTGTATTGTTTTAAAACAGATTATTTACATAAAAATGGATTTGGCGTTAAATAACCTACAAAGGTTGATATGCCATAAAACCCAATAAACCATACCAAATTTTATGTTGTTCAAAATCATTTTAAACAAATTAACACTTCACACTTCGTTGCAATATATATTTACATACACCTCCACAAAGGATGACATAAAGTCATTTTAAGCAAAATTTTAGAGGTTTGAATTTATAGTTTCCCTTCTCCTAGACTGGTTGCTCTACCAATTAATTAATTAGTTTGCTCATAGTTATATGTTTGCGAGTAACTAATGATAATTCGGAGAACTCACCGTGGCGTAGTGGCTAACGTTCTGGACTGTGATATCAAAATTTACCAACTCCTCCGCTCGGGCAGGATATGACACAAGGTCAATTTTTTAGCGGACTTTAACAGGTTGGAATTCAGAGTTTTCCTTCTCCTTGACTAGTTGTCTCACCAAGGCTGAAGAAACCAGTCTGTCCTACTATTTACCCACCGCTGGAGGGAGAATAATTGGATTCATACCTTTCGCAAGGGTATTAGTGCTATGTGAAATCCAATTAGTCTCGTTCAGGATTTGAACTCGTGTCGCCGTGTCCATTTCCTACGACGATAACCATTACACCACGGGCACTTCCTGGACTGCGATATCGGAGTAATAATAATTGTTTGTGAACAATTACAGGTTCATGTAACTTTACTTGATAAAAACACTTTACTTATATGTATTCATGTATTCAAATATTCCTATCAAACATCAATAAATTTCAAACATAGTAAGTTGATCAATTTATTGGGACATAACAAGTACTACCACTCCGGGTCAGAATGGAACTGAGAGTAATGACAACGATGGTCTACTCCATGCTCTCTAGTGCTCTAGAACTGGATTGTTTAATATCATAATCAGGAAACTCTTTAAGTAGACCTGACCCCCTCAACAGAAATGAAGTTGGTAGTTCAGAACTGGAGCCTTACAGTCAGATACAATTTAATGTCATATTCAAGCACTCCATTTTGGGCAGTTCTTATCCCTTGGCAGAAGATACAGTGAGCCAATACTAAGCCCCCCCCCCCCACCGCCCCGACAAAGGAGGTGTCTAAATGAAGAAGGTTGTTGTTCTGGGTGTGTGTCAGAGGGAAATCAATTTTGCATAGCTAATCCCGAATGCCTTGATTACAAAATTATTTTGCTGTCCTTCAACCAGAATGGCTTTGGCATTAAATAACCCACGAAGGTTGAAATGAAATTAAGCAAAGACCCCCAAACTGAAGAAAACTATACCAAAACAAGTCAAAAGTGTTTACCTTCCTCATGTTTAAAGTATAGAGACTTAGATGGGTAATTTTTCTTTGTAAAAGGGGAAGTAACTCTTGTTTTAGTTGTAGTAAGAAAAATATATTGGATTGATTTGAATGTGTTTCCATGTTATTAGAGGTCTAAGTTGACAGGAAAAGACTTTTTAAAATTACCAGCCTTTCATTCTACCCCCGAAAAAACCTCGTTCATTTTGCAATGTGGATGTACTTGATCGTTTTTATCAGGCCACACAGATATAGGGTGTATCCGTTTAAAATCAATGAAAAACGGCATCATTTTTTAAAATTTATTTATCGATGTCTGAGAAACTTATATTCAAGCTCGGCGAATACTCGGTGGATGGCGGCGATCAGGCTGGCTTTGGTGTTGTAGGAGGTCATGTTGGTGATGTTCTCGACGTATGACCAAATGAAGTAGTCCAACAGCTTCAGGTAGGGGGAGGAGCGGGGCCAGTGAGAGAATGGTACAAAGTCGTAGCACTCCTTATGAAGCCAAGCCTGGGTCTCTTTGAACTTGTGGGCCGGCGCCGAGTCCTACTGCCACAGCCAGGGTCTGCCACCGGCCACCTGATTGCACAAGGGGATCACCACACTCTTCAGCACATCCAGGTACACTTTGGTGTTGACTTTCAAGTTGACTTCGAAGATGTGAGGTGGCTTGATGTAGCCCTCACTTGAAATCACACCAAAGACCATAATCGAAGCCTAAAACTTTGTTTTCATCACCCTGGGCACGTCCCTGTTATTCGTGGCAATCCAGATTTGCATTTTGAGGGTGCTGGCAATGGTCCTGTTGTCATAACTTAAATCGATAGAGAGCATGAATTGTACAGCGGCGCATTTCCGATATCGCTCGTTGAACATTGTGTCACTTTCAGACATGATAGAAGGCCCCTAACGCTCTTGGGATTTGTACACAACTGGCCAACTAGTAGATGGTCTGCAACAAAAAAAGAAAAACGGTTTTCATTAAACAGAGATGGAATCATTTCGTCTTTTCTAGGGCGACAATTTTATCGTTCCACCCTATAATACATTTCTGGCCCAGTCAGCTGGGACTGTAAAATATAGACAGCATCTTTGCAGGGGAGTAAGACTCCGCGAACGAGGGCCCTGGTGGCCCAGTCAGTTTGGGCAGTTGGATGAACTGACAGAATCTCTTTATTACCATTACTCCCAGATCCACTCTGGCCCGGATTGGTAGCACCTGATAGGGTCCAATCCATAGGTCTACATTTCATTGTTTTGAGAGCCACATATGACTGTAAGTGTTTTCTGTGACCCGTTTGAAATAAAGCATAAATAAATTGCCTTGAACATCCAAAGGGATATAATGGCACATAAACCTCTTATGTTATTTCATGCGAAAGCCATCCTCGCAGAAGAACCGTGATGCTATTATTTAATTTATTGCTGAGGAGATAAAGAGGTTTATACCTTTTCCAAGGGTGCTTGATTTATCCACGTATTTTTATCATCTTGTAAGATTTACCAAAACCTATCATTTCTCCATCTATTAATATATATTCTCTCTGTGTGTTCACACACATATATACGTATGAACACACATACACACACATGCTTGCACATATATTTTCCTTAATATTGGGCGGATTTTTGTTCTATGTTACTTTTCTTCCTTTTACCTGTGTATGTGTTTTTTTTGTATGTGTGTTTGTGTGTGTTTGTGTGTGTGTGTGAGTGTGTGTTTGTGTGTGCGTTTGTGTGTGTGTTTATATTTGTATATGTGTGTGCGTTTGTGTGTGTGTGTGTTTGTTTGTGTGCGCTTGTGTTTGTGTGTGTGTGTGTGTGTGTGTGTGGGAGTGTGTGCGTGTGCGTGCATGCGTGTGTGTTTCTGTGTGTGTTTCTGTGTGTATGCGTGTGTGTGTTTGTGTTTGTGTGAATGTGTGTGTGTGTGTTTGTGTGTGGGAGTTTGTGTGTGTGTGTCTGTGTGTTAGTTTGTGTGTGTATATGTGTGTGTGTGTTTCTGTGTGTATGCGTGTGTGTGTGTTTGTGTGTGTGTGTGTGTGTTTGTGCCTGTTTGTTTATGTGTGTGTGTACTTGTGTTTGTGTGTGTGTGGGAGTGTGTGTGTGTGTGTTTGTGCGAGTTTGTGTGTGTGTGAGTTTGTGTGTGTGTGTGTGTTTGTTTGTGTGTGTATGTGTGTGTATGTTTCTGTGTGTATGCGTGTGTGTGTGTTTGTGTTTGTGTGTGTGTGTGTGTGTATGTGTACGATTTGTGACTTAATAGTTTGTTGGTAACAGAGTTTTTAAACAAACGAAAGCTCACAGTTTATTGGTTTCATGTATTGCTATGTAAGACTAACATTTGATTTAACATCTGTCATTTATTTGCACACTGTTAAATATTTACATATTTTTAAGTGAATAGTTTTTATGCAATCTTATTTTTAAATGGGTAAGAGCTAATTTGTTTGCACACAAATATTCCTATTGTTTGCACACGTTTAAATGGTTTCAAGTATTTTTATTCAACATTGATAATTCTATTTGATATTATTAATCTACTTGATTGGTTTGGTTTGGTTTGTTGGGTTTTATGGCATATCAACCTTTGTTGCTTATTTAACGCCAAATCCATTTTCATGTAAATAATCAGTTCTATTTAAAACAATTCAGTTAAGCATAAGTACACAGTTTGTCAAAAACATTTCTATTTCAAACTATTCAAGCAGTTATATGAAACAATTCAGTTAATTTTAAATACAGTTTTAATGTCAAAAAACAGTTCTATTTCAAATAATTTAGTTAAGCATAATCACGTAGTTTAAATGTAAGTACACTTTAATTGTCAAAAACATTTCTATTTCAAGCTATTCAGTTTACTCAAACAATTTATTTAGCATAAGTATGCTGTTAGTTCTATTTAACCCATAGATAGGGCCCTATCAGGTCCTACCACTTCGGGCCAGAATGGACCTGGGAGCAATGGCAACGAAGGGGTACTCCGCATTCCCCAAAGCTCCAGCACTGCTGGAACCTCACCATCAGATTGTTTAGTGTCATATCCAGGACACTCATTAGGGGGGTGTCTTACCCCTCTGCAGAGGTACAGTCGGTGTATTCTACAGCCCCAGCTGACTGGGCAAAAATCTATTTGAACACAGTTAAATGTTTTCAAATATAGTCAATGGTTGAATAGTTCTATTTGATCCATTCATGGGAACCTAACAGGGACTACAAATTCGGATAAGAGTGGATCTGGAAGTAATGTCAGTGAAGGGGTACTTCACATTCCTCAAATCTCTGGGGCCTGGAACCTCACTGTTAATCGTTTAGGATCATACCCAGGACACTCGTCGGGCTCCCATACCCCTCTGTGAAGATGCAGTCGACGTATTCTTCAGCCCCAGCCAAAAGAGAGACAGGTCAACCTCATTAACATTAACTAAATATTCCTCACCATATAAATATTCTTCACCATATAAAACCTGTGTTGAAAACACAAAAAGAAAACGGAACATATAATTAGAATTAATGCTATATCCAACAATCTTTCTGTTTTCTTTATTGTTTATATTAACTGACATTTTGGATTAAAAATAAAAATAAAACAATGTTTGGTTTCTAAATTCTGTCTCGCTATCGCATTTCCCTTGTCGGGAGACTAAACGGTATGATTTCCCTTGTCACAGTGTTTGGGGAACTCTTACACGTCACAGGTCTGTTTTAGTCACATCATGAGGTGAACCGGAAAATCCGCCTTTTTCACGAACAAGATTTTCAGTTGACAAGATGAGGTGGTTCGTTCCTCCCGGCGAAAACATTGGGCTCCCATCCTTTATATTCCAGATCTGAGAAGAGTATGTGATTTCATCCTTTTTGCCATAAGTACTTTTCTGTTTGTTTCTTAAACGCATGTGACTCTTGTATAGCTTAGAGTAGGAACTCAGTTCCCTACTTGTATTGTGTACAATTAAATGTGTTTATTATATTGATTGACTTGTGCTGTTTCTTATCGAATATTTTGCGTTAAGTTTCTCTCTCTGGGTTAACCTGATGCATTATAAGAAACGGGGTGTTATTCTTAAATTAATACTTCGTTAAATCTTATACTAGCAATCAGCAGTTAGTTTAGATTAGCACTAGTCCAGAAGTATGGACACCTGGTGAGAATATAACTCGTCAATAATGATATGCCAGCTAAATTAACAAACCATTATAACACGCAAGGTGCAAAAAGTCATTTACTAAGCTTTTGCGTGCGTGCGTAAGAGAGAGAGAGAGAGAGAGAGAGAGAGAGAGAGAGAGAGAGAGAGAGAGAGAGAGAGCAATAACGATCTGGGTGGATCCAGCCCATCACGTATATTTATGTATGGTGTTTTACTGGGATTGGTGTCCGAAAATGGTCGCCTGCCAACATCCGTGTAACAGTTAAATAATTCCAAGCGTTGCTATGTAACACTAACAATTCAATTTAATATCAGACATTTGTTTGAACACAGTTAAATGGTCAAACAGTTCTATTTTACCTATAGAAGAGACCCCATCATGAGTTACTACCACTCCGGGTCAGACTGAACCTGGTGTTGGGAGACTAAACACACATTCTGATTTTTTTATGATGTGAGACGAGAACTTAGTTCCCCTCTTGTATAGTGTACAATTATATGTCATATTATATCAATTGATTTGTCTCTTTACAACTGAAAATTCTGTATTAGGTTACAATATTAAGGGTAACTTAATGTATTATAGGAAAATGGGTGTTATCCTCAAATTAACACCACGTCTAATCTTATACAGTCATCATTTTTCTGAAATCTCTACTGTGTCAATAAACACGATCGATCTTGATGGTTTGGTTTGGTTTCTTGGGTTTTATGGCATATCAACCTATGTAGGTTATTTAACGCCAAATCCATTTTTATGTAAATAATCTGTTTTAAAACAATACAGTTTAGCATAAGTACACACTTTAATAGTCAAAAATATTTTCATTTCAAACTATTCAAGCAGTTATATGTAACAATTCAGTTAAGTGTAAATACAGTTTTAATGTCGAAAAACATTTATATTTGAAATAATTCAGTTAAGCATCAGCACGAGGTTTAAATGTAAGTACGGTTTAATTGTCAAAAACATTTCTATTTCAAGCTAATCAGTTTAATCTAACAATTCAGTTTAGCATAAGTATGCTGTTAGTTCTATTTAACCCATTGATAGGGCCCAATCAGGTGCTACCACGTCGGGCCAGAGTGGACCTGGGAGCAATGGCAACGAAGGGGTACTCCGCATTCCCCAAAGCTCCAGTATTGCTGAAACTTCACCATCAGACAGTTTAGTGTCATATCTAGGACACTCGTTGGGGGGGGTCTTACCCCTCTGCAGAGGTGCAGTCAGTGTATTTTACAGCCCCAGCCGACTGGGCAAATCGATCTTGAAGACACACCAGCATATTTTTTATCACAGCTAATACATGGGAAACGTCAGTTTAAGATTTGATCCAATTTGATTTGATATAATTCTTGTTAATAAAAATAATTATGTTCCCAGTTGTTTTAGAAGAGTTTGTGACTGCCTGGGTACCAAGGTTGTTTAGATTTTTTCTCGATGATGCGTCTAATTGAATTATTGAATAAAACGATTTGTTTATGTTATTGATTATTATTGGAAATCTTCGAAAAGCGTTTTCATTTGTAAATTTTAAAATGAATTTTTTTTTACGAATGAAAAGCTCACACATACACACACAAACTGATTTTTGGAAATAGTTAAGAGGAAATAAACAATATTTCTATAGTTTTAGTCATAAAGTATTGAATTATTTACGTATGGATCAACACTCCTATCGTTGGATTAAAGGTAGTAGCTCCAGTCATGCCAGCAAGTTAAGAATGAAGGAGCGTTGCCCGACGGAAATCCTTTTACATCACTTGAGCAAATGGCTTGGTTAGGTTTGCTTTTATGGCATATCAACCATTGTAGGTCATTTAATGCCAAATCTTTTTTGTACATATATCAAATATATGATTTCTAAACACACTTTGAAGATAATATTTTTTTAAAGCCTGCGCTTGTTTTTTTCATATAGTTAAATGGCTTCACTTAATTTCAAACAATTCTGTTTTGTTTACACACAGTTAAATGCCAAACAGTTCTATTTTAAACAATTCAGTTTAGGATGTAAATAAAGTTAAATAGTTCCAAGTATCGCTGTGCATCACTAACACTTCAATTAAGCATCAGTCATTTGTTTACACACAGTTAAATGATCAAAAGGTCCTAAATCAAACAATTTAGTTTAGCATAAGTATAGTTTTTTGTTTACACACAGTTAAATGTAAAAAAAGCAATTTCTATTTCAAACAATTCAGTTTGGCCCGACTGCACAGTTTAAATGTCAAACATTTCTATTTGACCCATAGATAAGACCGGGTTAGTTTCTACCCCTGCCGGTCTGAGTAGACCTGGATGCGATGGCAATAATAGAGTATTCTGCATTACCAAAGTTCCGGCGTAACTGGAGCCTCACCATCTAATTTTTAGTGTTGTACCCTGAACACTCGTTGAGGGAGCCTTACTCCTCTGCAGAGACGCAGTCAGTGTAATCTATGGCCCAAGTCAACTGGGCCTCGTTGGGCGAGTCTTACTCCTCTGCAGAGACGCAGTCGGTGTATTCTATGGCCCAAGTCAACTGGGCCTCGTTGGGCGAGTCTTACTCCTCTGCAGAGACGCAGTCTGTATATCCTACAGCCTCAGCCAACTGGGTAAAGAAAGAAAGAATGAAGGGAAAGAAGAAAACAAAGAAAGAATTAGTACAAAAGAAAGACAAAAAGAGATAATATGATAAATAAGTAATGTAGAGAAAGAAAAAATGAAGTATAGCGAGATAGTGGGAAGGAAAGAAGGAACGAGACAGAGAGAGAGGGACAGAGGGGAGGGATAGAGAAAGATTAAGAAGTGGAGTCTGTTTTTTTTTTTTTTTATCTCTTTCGATTATGCAAGAATGAGGCAAATGTTTTGCATTATTTTGGTACCCGCTAGTTTGAACCGCGTATATCATATGAGTTCATCTCTGCTTCTCCAGCAGTGTCCTGCATGTCTGGTTCGTCTAACTTGAATAGTTTTCGTGATAGGGGGCAGGTGGCCGTACAGTTGGTGTCTTGTGGGGTGTTGCTGCCAGGACTTGTTCAGGATTGCACGCAGCATTCTTGTGTAATGGCCATCTAGTTTCTTCTCCAGCCGTTTTGTTAGCGTCCATGTAGTGCATCCATATAGCAGTATCGATGTGACCGCTGCCTGGAAGAAACTGCGTTTCATTTTATAGGTTAGGTCTGATTTCCATATAATCGATAGCCTATTGATAGCTGTCCATGCTTTCGTTAGCCTCGTTTCGATGTCCTTTTCGGTTGATTCGACGCTGCTTCCTAGGTACGTGAATTTGTCTACTAGTTTAAGTGGGGTTCCTTCTAGAGTGGAGATGTCCCCCGTTTGGTTATAGCACATATATTCCGTTTTGTGTGCATTAACATGAAGGCCTATGCTTGCTGCTGCTCGTTCCAAACTATGCAGAAGTGTTTCGGCTTGGTCAGGTGTATTTGCCAGTATCGCTATGTCATCGGCGTAGTCGGCGTCGGTAATTGTTGTTGCGGGGTATCTTCTGCTTCTTTTCTTCGTCAGTTCGAAGCCATTCTCTTTGATTTTGTCAATCGATGTTCTAAGTACGTAGTCTAGACAAATGATAAAGAGGTACGGGGCCAGCGTGTCCCCTTGTAGTACTCCTGCTACAATGTCAAAATATTCTGTGTCTCCATCCGGTGATCGTATTTTTACTTTAGTGTTTCTATAGAGAATCATTATTGCCGCTACGGTTTCTTTAGGTATGCCGTACGCTAGTAGGATTTGTTCCATCTTTCCTCTGTGAATGGAGTCGAAAGCCTTGGTAAAGTCGACAAATATTAATGTCGCTTGTAGGTTCTTTGCCCGTACACCTTCAAGGATTCTGCGGATGGTTAATATTTGTGAGGTCGTGGATCTATTTC
Organism: Sepioteuthis lessoniana; assembly: GCA_963585895.1. Taxonomy (NCBI): domain Eukaryota; kingdom Metazoa; phylum Mollusca; class Cephalopoda; order Myopsida; family Loliginidae; genus Sepioteuthis; species Sepioteuthis lessoniana. The sequence goes on along the minus strand of OY757922.1, from coordinate 32,987,359 downwards.
TTCGGAAGCCATTTTGGTTTTTTCTAAGTATGTTGTCGATTTTGGGTTCTATTCGGTTTCGTAGTAGGGCATTGTAGATTTTGGCAGCTATGGATGTAAATGTTATGCCTCGGTAGTTTTTGGCTAATCCAAGGTCCCCCTTTTTAGGGAAGGGGAGTATGCATCCCTTCATCCATCTATCTATCGGATTTTGATTGTATACTGCGTTGCAGTGTCGGAGCAGTATGTCGTCGAATTGTATGGTCTTCCATACTTCCGGGGGAATTTCATCCAGCCCTGCAGCTTTCCTATTTTTAATTTTTCTGAGAACCGAGTCGAGTTCTTCTTGTGTGAACGGTCCTAGTTTAATGTCTAATTGTTTGCTAATTATTCTGGTGATTGGTTCATGCGTTATTTTTGGTGGGTTTCCAAGTAAGTTTTCGAAGTGCTGTTTCCACAGTTTTATTCTTTCTTGTTGGTTTGCTGCTTTAAGTTTTGCTTTGGCTGTGTTCTTTCTTCTGCTCACTTCGTTTATTGTTTGCCAGGCTATTCTAGATTGTCTATCTTCCACCGAGTCTCTAATCCTATCTATCTGATTTTGAATGTATTCTGTCTGTTCCTTTATATATATGCCTGCTAATTGATATTGTGAACTCATAAGAGATGTACTCTTATGGATCCCCACACATGGCCGCGCAAAAGCAGGGCGACCAGCTCGAACGTACATTCAGCAGCTATGTGAGGATACAGGTTGTTGTCTTGAAGACCTACCTAGGGCGATGAACGATAGGGAGGAGTGGCGAGAGAGGGTCAGGGTATCCGTGCTACCAGCACGATATGATGATGATGATATCATATGATCAAAGAAGTTGAAGCTGTGGTAGGCATCTGCTGTTTTTGGTAGTGTAATGCTAGTTGGTGCGCTGACACGTTTTCATGTCTTCACTCTGTGTATGATTTGAAAGCTGCTCACATAAATGAGCCATGTAGATTTATATGAGAACTTATTCTTTGCCAGTTTGACCTGGGCCATAATGCCGTGGAAACAACCAAAAAAATAAGCTGTACGAAAGATGAAGGTACACAAAACCATTTCACAGAAGCAGATGATTAAAAAATATTCACTCCAATTGCAAGAACGTCGATGATTAAGCAAGCTCAGGTAGGCCTTGAAGCGTAGATTCTGCGGTCGTGTTCCCAGCCACTGAGGAAAATTATGGTGAGTAGCTTTCGGGGAGTATCCGGCGTACTCGGCATCTCATTATCTAGTATGGTTCTTAATCTTATCGACCGTATCAAAAACACCTGGGGCTGCCGAATTGTGCCTCACATTGTCAAAATATTGTAAACATTTTTACTAATCCTTCTAATAATGCAGCTATCTCTTTTTATAAATAATGAGAGCTCAATATCGGTGATGGAGCATATGTAAATCTAAGATAGATAACTTTGTTTGTTTAACATCATATCAACCTCGTCAGTCATTTAATGCCGATCAGGTTTTAAAAAATGGGAAGAAACGGAAAGGTCTCTTATGTTGAAATTTATTCGTAGAGAAACGGTTTGTAGAAAGAATCTGGTTTCGTTGAAAGTTTATCCGTAGTGAATCGTCTTGCAGGAAAAAAAAATATTTTTAACTTTTTGCATAGAACAACTTGTTTGAAAAGGATCAGATGTTGTCGAAATATTTTGCGTAGAGAAACGGTTTGTTCTAATTAAAAACTCCTTGAGATATTTCTATATAAATTCACCCCTTTTAGGAATTATATAACATTATTCATTTCAGTTTTTTGGAACAGTTTCATGTCGTTTGCAATATAAAAATTTTCTCTAATATGGGCCAGGTCGGTACATTTAATGAGAATGTGATTCACTGTGTATTTGTTCTGGCATGCATGACATGTTGGTTGCTGCTTTGCTTCAAGTAAATAAGAATGCGTTGTCCTTGTATAACCTATATGAAATCTGGACAATATATCTTACTGTTTTCGGTTTTTCGGTAGATTTGTTTCCATTCCCCCAATTGTTGTATATTGACCTACGACCCGGCCGGGTTGTCACAATAAGAAATGCACCTGTATAAATAACAGGTGCATTCGGTCGAGGAATAGCAGAGTATAACCTTGACCGTGGATGGGTTGAATGAGTGCAATTTGTGACGCCCACAAGAAGAAGGTGGTCGTGGAACAATTATATAACTCAGTGCACAGGAAATTCAATCAGTTGGGGACAAGATGCGGAAGAGAAAGCCAGCACCGAGTAGAGGGAGCCCTCAGGCCCCCGATTAGAGTTGGGAATCAGACGAGTTGGAGAGAAGATGCTGGATTGAGGAACATGTCCCAGAGAGGCTGGGCCCCCAGGCCTCCGGTTGAGCAGACCAGGAGAACGGGAAAGAAACGCGGTTATGGCCAATAGAATGAGGGTCAATATATTGCAGTTCTGTTCGGTCTCCAACTCCCTCTCACACACAACCCTTTCAAATAAAGTGAGCGGTATACTTTTCTAAAAGACTGTGTTGCTTGTCTTTATTGTGTCGTCGATATGTTTCTGCATGCATATGTGTTTGTATAGGAGGTGACTATATAACACAATGTGGGTTTAATTTCTAGTAATTTATGATGCTTATTGCTGTTCCAGCGTTACCGTCTTTGTTGTTGTATTTATTTGTTCATCTTCATTTTAAAGTCTGTATTTGATATTTCAAACTTTTTTTTTTCAGGGGTTATGTTAGTGTAGACCTGGCTGCTTTATCTGCATGGTTGTTTTCACTGATTCCAGTATGACTTGGGACCCAACATATCTGTACATCATTATCATCGGATACATTTTCTAATTAGCATTGAATTTCTATTATTAATTAGAATAGCACAGACATAAAGGTCAACGGGTGCTTGGTGATCGTCAGTTTTTCGTCTATACGATCATCACACACACACACTCACACACACGTACGCACGCGCGCGTGCATACATATGTATGCTGTTAATAATGCAGTTTTCTACGTTTATAAATTAAGAGCGCTGAATACCGGTGATGAAGCGTATTTGGATCTAAGTTATGGTAGCGTAAACATATGTTACACTATGGCATCAAATGAACGGACAAGTGTTACGTTACTGGTCATGACGAAAGTCGTAACGCATAAAAATACAAAGCGATCCCGCTACTTTCATACGAAAACTGATTGTGGTCTGCAACATTTACAATATCGTCACGGACCGTAGGAGATAGAATAAAAGAACTGCCTCAAGTTTAAATTCATAGCAGACCAAACGACAACCACAGACTTCATTTCTACCCCAACTGAGGACGCTTGTTGTCCAACTGCCTCTGCCTCCGACCTGAATCGAACTGGAACTATTTGAGTAACTCAACGATAAACTCCCCAACTTACTCCAACTAATTCTGCGTCTTCTAAGTCTTCTTATAAATATTATTCCAATTATTTTTTAAACAAGCCCCATAATAACCTGTAAACACAAAAATTTTCCAGTGTTACGTCATTCTAAAATCAGCTGACATCACATCGAAATGTTTATTTTAATATCTCACCTATGGCCGGTTTCAAAACAAACGTTTATTACGACAAAAGTGACATGTGAACGCACCGAAGGTTCACTCACCTGGTCTTTACAACTTGAACTTGCACTTTAGTAGTCAAATTCAAAGTTTATAACTAGTTTACGGTTTATCACTAAAACAAAGAAATTAACTGAAATAATTAATTAGGGTTCTTAGTTATATTACACATAGAGTCAATGGTTTTTGGAAGTGTAATTTTCTTACTAATGTGACTATGCTACCAAGAGTAAACATATCTATATATGGTCTGATGATAGTATCGGCAAGAAAGTGATAGTCACTAAGTGCCACCGAATCTGTGGCAACGCAATCCTAAATTAGATCCTTTCTTTGTCTGCCAGCCTGCCCCCGCTCTCTCTCTCTCTCTCTCTATATATATATATATATATAAGGGTGCCTCTTTGGCGTTGTGGGTAATGTGTTGGACTACGTCATCGTAATAAGTTAGTTCGGACTCCAATAATACTATATTCCCTTTTGGAATAATACCGTTTGGAAAGATTTGAACTCCGTTTTTTCCTGAGCTCTGGATTAAAAATAATCCTTTCTGTCTTTTTAAAGTGACGACTTCGGCATTGAATAACTCTAGGAGATTGATATGTCAATAAACAAAGAAACCGAACATATATACGACTTATCACTTATACTTATAATATATATTTATGATACCCTGGAGTATTATTAAATGAAATGAATGGGTAGATTATCGAAATTGGTCTTAAGAGGAACACTTGACAGATAAAATAATGTTCAAATGTAACGTCAAGAAAAAAGCAATTATAAGAATATTCAATAAAGTTCTGCTGAAAGCCGAAGTTTAAGACTACTCACATTTTTTTTTTTCATTTGTCGATATCTGATTTATATTCAAGCTAATCACTGATTTCATAAAGATATTTCTTAATTGCATACAATCAACAATGACAGTTTTTTTAAAATGATTTCTGTCATCTTTTTACCGGATATTACAATCTGAGGTAAACCGTCGGATTCAAAATAACATGCTACCCACTCTCTCTATCACGGTCTCTGTATATATATACATATATATAAAGATATTTTTCGCGGGAAAAATGTAATAATAGCAATAAAAAAAACTCAATGTTTTATTCATAATTAGAATAAAAGATTTAAAAAATGACCGGCTAGCAAACCGGTTTCGATCCTAGCTCCGTTGAGTTAGGATCGAAACACACACACACACACACACACACACACACATATATGCTGGTTAACCAATATTGGTTCATCTTTAAGTTGGAGTCCGTAGGAAAACAACTTCTATCAGTTCGGCTTTACATATCCTGCAGTGTCCAGCGTGTCTTGTTCATATTACTTGATTATATATATATATATACTACACACACACACACGCACACGCACACACACACATATATATATATATATATATATGTGTGTGTGCGTGTGTGTGTGTGTAGTATATATATATATATAATCAAGTAATATGAACAAGACACGCTGGACACTGCAGGATATGTAAAGCCGAACTGATAGAAGTTGTTTTCCTACGGACTCCAACTTAAACATGAACCAATATTGGTTAACCAGCAAAGATATCAATACATCACCTCTATATATATTTACCAAAGCCTCCGCTCAGGCAAGATATGACACAAGGTCAATTCTTAAGCGGAGTTTAACAGGTTTGAATTCAGAGTTTTCCTTCTCCTAGACTAGCTGCCTCACCAAGGCTGAAGAGCCTAATCTGTCCTACAAAGCTGGAAGGAGAATAATTGGATTCATACCTTTCGCAAAGGTATTAGTGCTATGTGAAATGCAATCAGTTTCGTCCAGGATTTGAAATCATGTCGCCGTGTCCATTTCCTACGACGATAATCATTACACCACGGGAACCTCCAAAAATACATCACCTCTATATAAACACTGGATGGTAGTCTTGGAGAACTGCCATAAGAGATTAATGATATTGGTGAATAATGAGAAAAAGAAGCGACTCCTTGTAATTCTTTTTAGATTATATATATATATATATATATATATATATTAGTTTCCAGACCTTTTTCGTAAAGGCACTTTTATTGATAGTACACACATGAAACTCTAGTCTCCTTTGAAGTAATCTCCTACGGCTGCAATTCACTTGCTGCACCGTTCCAACAACTTCTGGAAGGCCTCATGGAAGTCCTCTTTTGTGTGCGTATCAATGATCTTCGTCACAGCTTCTTTCATCTCCTTAATTGACTCGACAGCTTCTGAGCTTAGGGAATAACCAAAAGTCACAGGTCTGGACTATAGGGAGGCTGAGGAACTGTCTTGATGCCAATCTTGCTCAAATAGTCTGTGACAAGGATGGAGTTGTGGACTGGTGCATTGTCCTGGTGGAAATGCCACGGACCCGATTTGAAAAGCGCTGGCCTCTTCCGACAGAATCTCTTCCAGAACTCCCTTAAAAGCTCAACATAGTAACCCTAACCCTAAGCCTTTGGCCAATCAACTCTTGTGTATTGACTTCCTTACTCCTCCTACACCTCTCATCATCCCTCACAGATTCCTTGCTTTCCTTGAATCTCTTATGTCACTCAAAAACTGATGCTCGATTCATGCAAGATGCTCCAAAAGCAGTCTGAAGCATTCTATACGTTTCTGTGGCATCATTTTTTCCAGGTTTAAAACAGAATTTTATTGCATATCGTTCTTCCTCACGTCCATATTGCATTTTTGAAATTCACCTGCTGTGACAATCAGGATTTAGTAGGGTGTATTCCAATTGCTGTTGTAGCTGTTCATTTGAATCTGAAATCATAAAAATTTGTTAGTCATCTCATAACATAGTGAATTTTCCAGAGTCTACGACAATTTTAAATGCCTGTACAAAAAAGTCTGGAAACTTATTGAATTCACCACGTATGTATAATTCTGGTATAATTGTTATCATTGCACCATTCAGATAATTGATTTTTTTTATTGCGGAAGGGTTAAACGCAAAAGAAAAACCGAGTTCAATTCCTGGACGAGGCTGTTTGCCTTTCACATAGTGCTTATACCTTTGGGATAGGTATGAATCTCGTTATTCTCCTCCAAGCAATGGCTAAATAGTAGGTCAGACTATGTCTTTAGCGTTGGTATGCCAACTGTTCAAAGATAAGCAAATCTATCAATTAAAATGTGTTCAACTCCATTTAAAAATTCACCTTGTATTGTATCCTGCTTGTGCAATGGGAATAAGTATATATATAGAGTCACACAATCGAACCTTCCAGACTACTCAAATATACCTCAAGAACCACTGAAGAAAAGTGACTGAAAACATCGGACCTCTCAACTCAATCTAGATCATACCAACTATGGGGTAAATGATACCACAGCTGTTCTTCTACAGATGGCATTAAATAACCTACAAAGGTTGATGTGTTATTAAGCAAACTATAGATTGTGACCCAAAAAGACTGGAATTTATTAGAAAAGCGACGAGACTAGTTCTTTTTTTTTCTTTTGCGTTTAACCTTTCTGCAATAAAAAAATCAATTATCTGAAAGTGGGTAATCTGACAGCTGGCCTTGATTCAAAGTAAAACGGGCCCTTACTCTCATGTTTCCATTTCTTTCATGTACGGTCACTTTAGAGAAAATATATTGATTTGTTTTTCTCTTTCAATTTTTAAACAACTTCTAAAAAGATTTAAAATATAAGTTAATTTCCTCCAACTTACTAGATATTTCAACATAGCTCTTCGAAAATAATAACTCCCATCTATTTCAACATTAATTTCAACAGATTAAAATTGGTGGGGGGATATTTTAAACTTTGTTTTCTTAATAAAATAACGACCATTTAAGATGTTAATCGATACTGCTATGGGTTAAAAATGCTATCCAGAACAGCAACGTTCCGAAGTAACATAAAATGAGCAAGAAAAGCTTTGGGAGTGTTCTCGTGGTATAATGGTTAAAGCGATGGACTGCGGAATCGTCGTAAGCGAGTTCGTACTCCAGTCGCACTATTACGTTCAAATATCCTTGGGAAAGATATGAACCCCCTTATCCTCCCAGCTATGGGTTAAATAGTACCACTACTATTCTTCTAGTAGAATAGCTTTGGCATTAAATAACATACAAAGGTTGATATGCCATTAAACAAAGAAACCAAACCAAACCAGAAAAGCTTTATTTATCAGTCTCGACAGCAAACGTTCAGTGCGCACCGGTTCGTGCCTTGATCGTATCTGAAAAAGAATGTAAAGACGTTTGCTAGATTTGCTTAAATTCACTTGTCCAACACAAGTGACAGTTTAAAATCAGGAAGGTATTACTGCCCCATTCTGTACAATAATAATTAATTTTGAAGAATTATTTCAAACTGATCCTAAAACCCGTTTAAAAAAGAAAAAAAAGCAGAAGCCAAAAAATTAATTGCAGAATGGCAAGATACATACATATCTACCCGTATATTACAGGTAGGTTTACAAGTAGAAAATAATCCTTGTTTGAGGATTAATTTTTATTTATTGCGGACTTTTTGTCCTCATCTTGGTAGTTTTTGTGTTGTTTCTTCTTTCACTACGTTTCGGCCAAATTTCACCTCTGGCCTTCTTCAGGTGATTTACCGCGAAAAAGTCCGCAATAAATAAAAATTAATTCTCAGATTAAGAAGCCTCATCTCAAAATGATTCCAATTAAAGACAATTACAAAAATCCTTGTTTGGTTGTTTCCTGCAGAGCATGGTACAGGGTGAAGTTATAAGGTGTACCACAGTTCAACCTTGGCCTGGGGGTGAGTATTTTATTTATGTTTTTTTTTAAGGCAATTTTTTTAATAATCGCTATCGTTCCATGAGCGCAATGTTCCCTGCTCTTTACCAAAAGGAAAGAAATGGATTCATGCCTTTTTTGAGAGGATTAGTGTGAAGAGAATATAAACAGATAACTTTTATCTGTTAAATGTCCGTCCTGACGGCTTTTGGTCAGGATTTTTGCTATTGTTGTTGGTGGTGGTTGGTTAATTGATATTAACAGCATGTCAACCCGTGTAGGGATATTTTATGCAAAGAGTTCAGTAATTGCGTATATTGTACGTTTATTGTGAATTGAACACAGCTGTCCAGTGTTTCCGTATGTCATGCGTAGGTGTTCATCGGATTTTCTGGTTATGGTAATTCAATTCACAATATAATTCCTCTACTTAAAAAAGAAAAATATACAAAAAATATACATTATACGTTTATATTCATATTTACCAACCCCTCCGCTCGGGCAGGATATGACACGAGGTCCCTTTTTTAAAGCGGAGTTTAACAGGTTTGAATTCAGAGTTTTCCTTCTTCTGGACTAGTTGCCTCACCAAGCTGAAAAAATTAGTCTGCCCTACTATTTACCCATAGCTGGAGGGAGAATAATTGGATTCATACTTTTCCCAAGAGTATTAGTGTTATATGAAATGCTATCAGTCTCGTCCAGGATTTGAACTCGTGTCGCCGTGTCCATTTAATAGGACGATAACCATTACACTACAGGCACCTCCTTATACGTTTATATTACCATTTCTTAACATTTTCTTTTTTGCGTACAATAAGTTATCAAGTATTCTTTAATACGAATAGATTACACAGAATTGTATGATTTTGATGCTAAATTCTGTTTATACATGTATATTAGATACATATGATTTGTAAACACATTTTGTTGATAAAATTTTAAAAAGAACCTAGGCCCATTCGTTTGTATAATTAAATGAATTCAAGTATCAGTCCTTTATTTGCATACGTTTAGATTTAGTTTGGTTTGGTTTTATGGCATATCAACCATTGTGGGCTACTTAATGCCAAATCCTTTTTAAATATATATTTTAAATATATGATTTCTAAACACATTTTGAAGATAACACTTTTAAACGAGCCTGAGCTCTTTTTTTCACACATTTAAATGGTTTCACTCATTTCTCTTTAATACGAATAATTCTATTTGATTATTTGTTTGCTCAGTTTAATGTTTTCAAATATTGCTATGTATCACTAACAATTAAATTAAACATCAACCATTTGTTTACACACAGTTACATGTAAAAACAGCTCCATTTGAAACTATTCAGTTTACCGTAAGTACACAGTTTAAATGTCAAACAGTTCTAGTTGACCCATAGATAGGACCCTATCTGGTGCTATCATTCTGGGCTAGAGTGGACTAAGGAGCGATGGCAAAAAAGGGATACTCCGCATTCCCCAAAGCTCCAGAATACTGAAGCCTTATCATCTGATTGTTTAGTGTCATATTCATGACACTCGTTGGAGAATTCTAAACCCCTCCGTAGAGATTCAGTTGGTGTATTCTACAACCCCAGGCGACTGGGCTACATGTGGTATCAAGTACGTCTATCTAATACAAATTATTTTCAAACGAATCTATTCGAACTAAATATAAGACGCTAACAGGTACTACATCTCTGGGTGAAAGTGGATAATGACGTAATGACAGCGAAAGTGTATTCCACTTACCCAGTGCTCCAGATTCAGTTTAGTGTCCTACCCAGGATACCCCATGTTTTTTTTATGGAGTGAGGGTCATACTTATCTACAGAAGATGCAATCAGCTCATTTTAAACTCCGGTTTGTTTTTGGAATGTCTTTACATGGCTAAAATGCACCAGTTGATCCGCAATTTACTCATCTGGTAGCTCCGGTTTCATGCCTTTTTTGCTAAGCAGATTGCAAAGTGACCCACTCTGAAATCGAACTCTCTTTTGCCGATTCTTTTTTTTTAATTTCTTCTTCTTTTTTTCATCTCTGTTAACCTTTGCGCCATTTCGCGCCAAACGTATTGAACAATGAGAAAACTTTAAGTGTGACTCACTTGCATTTGCCGTCGGGGGAAAAAAATCAGCGGTAGTCAGCACGTCACAAAGATGACGTCATTGTCCGTGTTTGACATCCTTTGTTTGCTGATGGTGAACTTTTACTCTGTCTCATGTCCCAGCTGGTAGCCAGGCTTTTGGAATCGACTGGACAGTCCTAGCAGGAGTTTAAAAAGAAAAGTACAAGAGACGCTCCGAAAGTAATGTCGTCTATTTAGCTATTACCTTATTCCTGTATTAATTAATTAATTTATTTATTTATTTCTGCAGACACAACAATAAATATGAGGAACATAATGATACCATTAGTTTGGTGCATTTGTTTAACGGCATATCAACTCCTTATGGGTAATTTAATGCCGAATTTTGATTAATTTCTAAAAGTTTGATTATAGTAATGTGGAAGAAGAAGAAGAAGAAGAAGAAGAAGAAGAAGAAGAAGAAGAAGAAGAAGAAGAAGAAGAAGAAGAAGAAGAAGAAGAAGAAGAAAAAAAATGTGAAAGAGAAAGTTTTCCTTAGGTTTGGTAAATTTGATTAACTTCTAAATGCTTGATTATAATTATGAAGGAGAGAGAGAGAGAGAGAGAGAGAGTATAATAGCATATCAACTCCTTATGGGTTATGTAATGTCGAAGTTTTATTAGTTTCTAAACGATGGATTATAATTATAAACACATCTTCAATGTTCCATTGCGTTTCTTTCAAATTGAATTTTAGATCTGTCCATAATCATTTGTTTGTACAAGTATATAATATCAACTCTTCCTATCAAATAAAAACATTTTCAAACATATCTATTTTACCATTAGAACATTTCGGTTGGCATATTACCCTTCGTGGCGGAAGGAATAAGGGGGTTCAATACCTTTTACAAGTTTATTAGTCAGAAAATGAACGTAATAGGGCAATTGGAGTTTGAATTCACTTACCCACAATACCATTCTGTAAAGAATATTGTGTATTCTAAGCCTCACCAACAGGGATTGATGATTTCATTTTCAGCTATAAAAAATCCAATTTTTTTCCCCATAATTAGCCGAATGGGATATGTATTTTCCTCACTAATGGATTAGATTCAGCAGGACAAATTCTTAAGAGAGTCACTCCGTAATTATGCCCTCATATGTGAAAGTAGAAGTGTATCGTTGAATTTCTCTTCGAGGAAAAAAATTGCATCCCTTGGGATTCACCAAAGTTTTTTGTTTGTTTTGGGGGGTTTTTTGCTTATTTTTTTTTTGTTCTGCGAAAACTAAATTGAATTTGTGGTCAGTTATAGGATGGGTCACTTTTGCTGGTGATAATATTTTAGAAGCGCAGCAAGCAGTCTGGCAGACCATCACTGCTCAAAAGCGATCTGACCTTCTTTGAATGCCATAATATGATTTTTCAGCGCTTCTCCGACGTCTAAGAAGATAAAAAATAAAATAAAATTATTAATTAATATATATGAACAGTCCTTTCCAGTAACCAGTCGGTTGAGGCTGTTGAATACACTGACTGCATCTCTGCAGAGGGGTAAGACCCCCGCCAACGTATTTCCAGATATGACAATAAACAGTGTGATGGAGAGGCTCCAGCAATGATGGAGCTTTGGGGAATGCTGAGTATCCCTTAATTGCCATCGCTTTCAGGTCCACTCTGGTCCGAAGTGATAGCACCTGAAAGGGTCCTATCAATGAATCAAATAGAACTGTTTGACATTTCAACTGAGTTCAAACAAATGACTAATGCTAAAATGAAATAATTTTCTTCGGGGCCCGTGGCGCAGTGGATAGAGGCGTTGAGTTTCTACGGTTCCAGGTGAGCATTGGCAGGAGATAGCGGTTTAAATTCCTACCCAAGCCGGCCAGAGGTTTACTTGATCAAAAACGTGGTGTGATAGACAACAACTATGGAAGGCAGTAATTACTGGGGATCCGGTTACAAGACTCAGCATTCCTATCCGAGTTCGCGGTTAACCACCTGAAGAAGGCCAGAGGTGAAATTTGGCCGAAACGGAGGGAAGAAGAAACAACCCCAAAAAACTACCAAGATGAGGACAAAAAGTCCGCAATAAATAAAAAAATAATTCTCAGATTAAGAAGCCTCATCTCAAAATGATTCCAATTAAAGACAACTAAAATGAATTGTTTAAAAAAGAACTGTTTGATCATTTAATTGTGTGTGAGTAAATGACTGATGTTACATTGAATTGTTAATGATACATAGCAATACTTGGAAACTTTTAGCTTTGACTTATACTAAGGTGAATTGTTTCAAATAGAACTGTTTTATCAAATTAATTGTACGTAAATAAATGATAAATGATTGTGATAAGTAGCAAGACTTGGAACCTTTTAACTTTGATTTATGCTAAATTGAATTGTTAGAAATAGAACTGATTGATCATTGTACTGTGGGTAAACAAATATTTGATGTTTAATTGAATTGTTAGTAAACTTGAACCTATTTAACTTTGTAGACTTATATTTACGAATCATATATATCTGATATATATGAATAAAGCGGATTTAGCATAGAATAACATACAATGGTTGATATATCATAAAACCAAACCAAATCAAACCAAGTACTTTCCATAGCAATCAAAAACATTAGCTTATAAAATATACTACTTATAATTATTCAATAGCCTTAAACATGTCTATATTTCTGAAATGAGTATTTCTACATACATTGAGCACTATGGTACGTATCTTGGTTGCTATTCTCACAACGTTTCGGCCGCTGAACTCTTTGGCCTTCTTCAAGTACCTTTTCTTGTACTCGCTAACCTTCCAGGAATTCTGATTTAATCATTTATATGAATCCAGTGGGTAGATTGTTCTCATTCCGTTATCCATGCCTTCCAAAGTTATCTAGCGTCAGCTAACTTATACTGAATATGGCAAAATGCACTTGTAGAAAGCCAGAAAGTACATCTGAAACTATGTGAGTACGGCAACCAAGATGAGTATAACTGTCCTCAATGTGTTCAACACGTTGTGGACAGCTCTCTCTCTCTCTCTCTCTCTATATATATATATATATATATATATATATATGTGTGTGTGTGTGTGTGTGTGTGTGTGTGTGTGTGTATTATTTGGTCCAGTTAAACCGGAGTTGGGAGTAATTCCATCAGGACAAGAAAACTATTCAAGAGTGAACATTTAAATTTTCCTGGTAAAGAGCTCAATGTAACTGACATTACAGAGCAATAATTTCATTTAGAAAAACAACAAACCGGTCACATTAGGATTATAAATTTATTTCCATCCTGTTACGCGTTTTTGAAAAATTCAAAAACACGAAAACATTTTAAAAGATCTTATGGATAAAGTAAATCGGAATAGACACAGGAAAGAAGGTGGGAGGGGATAGAAGAGGGGTGAAGAGTTATCTCCTTATTTAGCCCACTTCCGTTTTTCATTTTATTGTCGGTTAGAATTGAGAATTAATTTTTATTTATTGCGGACTTTTTGTCCTCATCTTGGTAGTTTTTGTGTTGTTTCTTCTTTCACTACGTTTCGGCCAAATTTCACCTCTGGCCTTCTTCAGGTGATTTACCGCGACCTCGGATAGGAATGCTGAGTCCGCAATAAATAAAAATTAATTCTCAGAATAAGAAGCCTCATCTCAAAATGATTCCAATTAAAGACAATTCGGTTAGAATAGTAGTAAATTTATTTAAAAAATTTTTTTAAATCTTTATTCTAATTTTTAAATTACAATTACATTTTGACTTAAACTATATATATATATATATATATATATATATATATATATATGTAATAATATAAAATAAGCTTATTTTTGTAAAGATTCAAAGATACGATTTTTAGGCAACGTTTTCAAATCCCAATATCAGTACTTCTTTTAGGTCTCCAAGTTCGATTCATGATAAAAGTTTAGAAAAACAGAACAAAACAAAAATAAGAACTTTCTTTCTTTTTTGAATTCAAAACTTCAATTCTCTTAGGAAAAAAAGTTTCCCACAAATTAGCATTCTAAAAAAAAAAATTGCAAATAAAAAAGCAAAACAACAAATAAATAAATAAATAAATATACAAAAAGACTGAATGCAATTTTAAGCTATTATTAACTCAGGTTAACTATGTCTGCCACAAATGTTTCAGGTTTGTTTTGGTCGGGTTGGGTTTTATGACTTAACCATTTTCGATTATTTAGTGCTAAATCCTCTTTATACATATATATTAAATATTCAAGATTTGTTTTGGTTAGGTTTCGTGGCATATCAACCATTGTAGGTTATTTAATGCCAATTTTTTTTTTACATTAAATATATATTATTTGTAAACACATTTTCTTGATAACATCTTTAAACGATCATAAGCTCATTCTTTTGCACACAGTTAAATGGTTTCAAGTATTTCTATGCATCACTGACAATTCAATTAAACATGTGACATTTGTTTACACATATTTAAACGATCAAACAGCTCTATTTCGAAGTGGGTGCGTCCTCGTTTAATGGGTAACGCTTTGGACTGAAGAATCGTAGTAAGCGAGTTCGAACACCAGTCGCGCTATTACGTTCGTTTTCGGACTAATACCCTTGGGAAAGGTATGAACCCCCTTATTATTCCAGCTATTGGTTAAATAGTATCTCAACTATTCTTTCTTAAAGGATGGCTCTGGCATTAAATAACCCACGAAGGTTGATATGCCTTTAAACAAAGAAACTTAAACCTAATCAATTTCGAACAATTCAATTTAGTATAAGTCATTTGTTTGCAATTCGTTCAAATGTCCAACGGTTTTATTTGACCCATAAATAGGACCTTACTCGGAGCCAGAGTGGACCTAGGAGCAATGGCTATGAAGGGCTATTTTGCATTTCTCGAAGCACCAGCATTACTGTAGCCTTATCCTCAGATTGCTTGGGGTAATATCCAGGACACCCATTTCGCTGGGCGGGGGAACTTACCCTTTCTGCAGAGATGCAGTCAGTGTATTCAACAGTTCGAACCGTCTGGGCTCAAATGCTTCAGGGTACAAGCAGGTATAAACAATCTAGGTAGTGTTACGGTTATCGTCTCCGGAAATGAACACGCCGACCCGTGTTCAATTTCTGGGTGAAGCTGTTTGCGTTTCTTTCGCACGAACGCCTTTGTGGTAAAGCCATGAATCCATCTTTTAACGGCCTGGTAGGCTGTATTTTTTTTTGGTCCTTGGCACGACAACCGATGCAGATGACGGCAAACACAGAATTAGAACGGCTTTTATTCCGCTGAAAAGTTGACGACTGTGTCGCTCACTGCCTCGAAAATACACTTAAGTTATCACCCATTAAAATACAGTGCAGATTTAGCGCTGTTTAACTTTGTTGATCTGGCGGGAAACTGTGCTTTGAATTTGATTTGACCGTAGGTCAGTTATTTTCTCCGTTTTGTTACTTCTGGTTCACAGGCTTTAGCTAGCTCATAGTATTAAGCCACCCATTTAAGTACTGACCAGATTCAGCGCTGCTTAACTTTGATGATCAAGCGGAAACTGATTCTTGAGATATAACTTGACCATAAGTCTGGGTTTTATTTCCTTGACTTTCAATCTGGCAAATACACTAGCTGTGACTAAGTGTTCACCGAATAAGTACTGATTTAACATAACTTTATCCTTATTTTGAATGCTATAGAATTTGTCTTTTTCTTTTGTATTGTTACAGATTTAACATCACAAAACCCAGCGATTTTCTGTTATCATTTACTAAGCCTCGCTAAGTTTGGCAGAAGGCCTGACGAACACGATCATCCAGTGAGAATCGAACTCACTAACGATAGTCTGCTAGACTAGCAAACCAATCATGATACGACACAAGGAAACCAGAAGAAAAAAAAAATTGTCCGTTCGTTCAAATATTTATGAGCGCTGTTATATTCAATTCATTTACGCGTCGTTTTAGAGGCTGAACTTTTCTTCTCCTCTTCCCACTCCTCTGTCTGTCTGTCTGTCTGTCTCTTCCACCTCCTGTCAGTCTAGCAGTCATGCGTACTTTTGCAGTGTGGCTGCTGCTGGTGTCTTTTTGTTCTCCGACTGGAACAACGTGCAACAAATGCGTCACTGGATTAGTCAAAGGAGACACAGAGAGAGAGAGAGAGAGAGAGAGAGAGAGAGAGACGGACATGGAGAGGAGAGAGAGAGAGTGGGAGAGAGACAGGTTAGAAATAGGAGTGGACTGCTTAATTTTTTTTTAAAAAGTCTCTCTTTGTAATGTCAACGCTCCCCACGCCACTTCACATAAACACCCATCAAAAATGGCGGGAAGCTATCGGTTACGAAGTCTGATGCAATATACGGGGACCCATAATTGACATAATTAAGTTAGGCTAACCTTCAGTGCCCTGAACCGCGGTTTCGCTTATCCGCGGAATCGACATGATAGTTTCACTTATTCGCTGAATTACAACAATGTCACATCTGATTTTGCTTATACGAATAACCGACACAACAGTTTCTCTTATTCGTTGAATGACAACCATGTCACATCCGCAGAATCGTAACAACGGTTTCGCTAATCTGCGGATTCGACGCCACGGTTTCCTTTATTCACTGAATCACGACCATGTCACATCCTTGGATGAGGGAAACAACATTGTTTCGCTTATTTCGCGGAATTGACACTGCAGCTTTTCTTATTCAGTGGATCAAAACCATGTCATGTTTGCGGAATCGTAACCATAATTATACTTATCCGCGGAATCGACACCACGGTTTCGCTAATTCCCTTAATAACCACCATGTTGCATCCACGGATAAGTGAAACTATGGTTTCACTTATCTGCAGAACTGACATTACAATTTCGCTTATTCACTGAATCACGACCATGGCACATCTGCGGAATAATAACCACGGTTTATCTTTTCCAGAGACTCAATCTTGGTTTCATAACCACAGAATGACACAGCGGACTCGTGAACATGTTTTCCCTGATCCGAGGTAAAAAAAAAATGGTTTTAACTGTGTAATTGCCACTATACTTTTGCTCATCCACGGAATCGCATCTATGGCTTCGATTATTCGCTGTCCATTAAACTCTTAAAACTTTGGTGCTTAAAATTTTCGATGAACTAAAAATTCTTCACAAAATATAGTTCATATATAAGCAGAAAATAAAGATAAATCTATGAATTATATTCCTAATTACAAATGGTTGGCTTTTCCAAATGTCATCACTGGTAAGTATATTTTATGCAGAAGTCTGTTTAACGATAAAAATCTCAAACTATACTTGAAGAGAATCTTTACAATGACTATCAAAAGGTGAACATTTCGTTCTTTGTTGCTATATCAATGTTTTGATGGCCTCAGTCTCCGATATCACTTCTTCATTGGAGCCAAATCTCTTTCCCCGGGGCATTCTTTTGAGGTCTGCGAATAGCCAGTAGTCACTGAGAGCCAGATCAGGAGAATAGGGTTGGTGCATGAATAATTCGAAGTGCAATTCATGTATTTTTGCCATCCTAGCAATCGGCTTGTGACATGGTGCATTGTCGTGGTGAAAGAGCACTTTTTTCTTCATTTGTGGACGTTTTTGTCGATTTCTTCCTTCAAACGCACCAATAATGCGATATAATATTCGCTATTGATGGTTCTTTCTTTCTCAAAGTAATTGATGAACAAAATACCTTGCACATCCCAAAATAGGAAGGCCAAAACCTTGCCTGCTGATGTTTGCGTTTTTGGTCGCTTTGAACGGCTTTTACCTACTGCTATCCTCCCAGTTGACTGCCAATTTGACTCCGGAGTGAAGTGGCGGGTCCGTGTTTCGTCAATTGTCACCTACGCGAAACCTCCTTTTTGTTGCTTTGAAACAGTTGCAAACAACACTCTAAATCGTCGACGCGTTGTTGTTTTTGATCTAGTGCGAGCAAACGGTGCACCCATTGCTTTCTCATTGACAAATGTTCATGCAAAATTGTGAATACGCTGCCTTCTGATATCTTCAATTCCTCTGCTATCTCACGCAACTTCAATTTACGATCAGTCTAAATGAGTTTGTGGAATTTTTTTTGTTTTCCACGACAACTGCCGAATTTGGGTGACCTGAGCGTTCAGACTTTTTTGACCAAAGGGATGAAAACACGGTAAGATTGACGGAAGAAATGTGTGATAACGTCATTTCTATTACATACGCAAAAATAGCAGCACTGTTGGAAGAAGTGTGCGGACCACAAGGCGAATTCTGTTGAAAAATAATCCTCATCTAGTCATTATGCGTGAGAGTATATTGGTCAGTCCATGAACTTTTCAGCTGTCCCCCATACTACTATTCATGAATGAATGAATATAACTCAAATTTTTAACAGTTTGAATATGCCTTAACGGTTTAAAAACTTATGAACGCGGGAAAATAAGAATTTAAATATTTATCGGAATAGGCTCAAACGAAAAATAAAAGAACCCAACTGAATGTTTGTGTGTATTTAAATATACTATGTATTTCTGAAGAATAACAAAACTGGGTGTTCTGTGTGAGTTATCGGCGAAAGAGGGATAAGCGGATTGTGTTGTCATTTAACATTAAACTTTCGGCGTATATAGTTGTTTTTTCGGCCCAGTCGGCAGGTTTAGTAGAATACACCGACTGAATCTATGCAGAGGAGTAAGAATACACACACTTACATATATATATATATATATATATATATATGATTATATGTATATATACATAATCACACACACTCGTATATATATATATATATATATATATATATACGTACACAGACACCATCAGACATTAAAAACACAGGACTCACAGACGTATATATATATATATATATATATATATATATAAAAAAGGAACTATACCGGACATTGGCCTAGCGGTTAGAGTGTTCGCCAGTGGCCCGGGAGACCTGGGTTCAATCCCAGGTCAAGTCATACCAAAGACTCAAAAAATGATACTTGATGCCTCCTTGCTTAACACTCAGCATTATAAGGTACGGATCAATGGTAAAGTGGAGCAATCCAGGGAAAGGAGTAGCGCCCTTCCCTACACCTTGGTGTAGTAGCTATCGAAAAGAGAGCCTTCGGGTCACCCTCGACTATGGTCGCCAGCTTTACTTACTTACTTTATATAAGGAACTACGCTGAAACTTGATAGAAAATTGAATTTGAGGAGTTAAAAAACTGATGCTTGTAGTTTTATTTTTATTGTGGGACGAGTAACGAGTTTCATATTTTTCCCCGAGAGTATTAATCTGAGAGTAATATTCGAACTCGTTTCCAACGATGTCGCATTCTAGCACGCAATTTCGTTTTCTACGCCGCGATGACTCCCTAAAAAGGTGATTCTAAGTGACCCTGACCAACAGAATTAGACATTCATTGTGGATGCAGTATAGTATCCTTCCCAAGACATTCTATTAAGGGTAGTCGTACCTCTCTGATGGAGACGCAGAAAACATTTCTAAGCCTCGCCAACAGGTCAGAGAAAGAATCGAAACCTTCCTGACCACTTTACTCTAGAAATCGCTTAAATAACCACCACCAAAACAACCTAAGAATTCTCCGGGATATTACATGTAATGTTGTGAAATACTTAAGAAAATTTTAAGTGTTGTTGGTCCGGGTGTCATTACTAACCACCGAGTCCCAAACTAGTTTTTAAAGGTTCATTCTGGCGATACCATATGGCGTGAGGACAATTAGATGAAAGTGATATTCAGTGAGGAATTAAGACCTCCCCCCAACGAGTGTCCTGTTATGTGACACTAAACAATTTGATGCTGAGATTCCAGTTATGCTGGAGCTTTGGGGAATGCAGAGTACCCCTTTATTGCCATCGCTCTGGCCCGGAGTGGTATCACCTGATAGGATCCTATTTATGGGTAAATTAGAACTAAACTGTGTACTTATGCTAAACTGGATTGCTTGAAATGAAACTGTTTTGACATGTAAACTGCGTACTTATGCTAAACTGAATTGTTTGATATAGAAATGTTTTTGACATTAAAACTGTACTACACCAAACTTAATTATTCGAAATAGAACTGTTTTGACAATAAACTATACTTATGCTAAACAAAATTGTTTGAATTACGGAATCGTTTGAAATAGAAATGTTTTTGATAATTAGAATGTGTTCTCAAGCTAAACTGAATTGTTTGAAAGAGCACTGTTTTTTGGTATAAAAAGCATTTGACATTAAATATCCTACAAAGGTTGATATGCCATAAAACCCAAATAAATAAACAAACAAACAATATGATATTCCACTGAATGATAAAATTTAGATATCGTTATTATGATATATTGTGTAATTTCTCGGTTACGATTCACACGGAAATAATTTTACTCAGCGTGAGGGATAATATAATGAAAAAAATATCACACATGAAATACCACGTGATCTTCTTTTAAGTTAAGCAAGCTTGAGAAACGTTGCCGTTTATTCTTAACAAAAAGAACTGTCAGGAAAATAAACTTCTTTATCAATGGTAACAGAATCTCTACAATTCGGTGAAGAAACCTTTGTTGCATTGGAGAAAAATACAACTACGCTGATGTATAAAAATATAATCTACTTCGTTTCTTTTCTTTTTATTAACCAAAATATACTGATGGTTAGAGTATGGCAGGGTTAACAACGGTTGAGCTGCACACACTGGGGCCGAAGTACGAATCTTTAGTCAACCCCTTTTTTTCTACTTTCTGCCGTCGGGTCGAAATCATTCTGGTTGTATAAGACTACAAACTCCTACGTGGAGATATCTTCCTCCTCCTGTCTTCCGTCTACACACTGCATGTATACACGTCTTCTTCTAGCATGCAGACCATGCAATTTACTCAGCACATACTTGGAGAACACCAGCGTTCTGTTTACTTTTGACATCAAGTGTATTTCTTGCAATTTTTGTTTCTTGGGTCCGACTTTTGCAAATGAATCGAAAGATGTCCAAGGGTACAAGTCAATATCCAACACTTTATGATTCTTGTTTGTGGTTAATCCCAGTCAGACGAGTCACCGTGGTATGCTGGCTAACATACAGGCCTGCTGCCTTGAAGTACGCGAGTTCGAACTCTAGTTGCACTACAGTGTTAACTTTCGATCTAATACCCTTATCTACCCTCAGCTAGGGGTAAAATAATGTCACTGCTGTTATTTTAGAGGGATGATTTAGCATTAAATAACAAACAAAAGTTGATATGTGATTAAACAAAGAAACCAAGCCAAACCATTCGATAGTATCACTATTTTCCTCTACAAGAACGACTTCGGCATTAGGTAACCCACAAAGTTTGATATGCCATTAAAAATACCAAACAAAAGGATTGGATAGTATCACTACTATTCTTGAATAAGACTAACTTTGCGATTCAATAACCCACGAAAACTGATAGTCCATTACCCCCCCCCAAAAAAAAAAACCAGGAAAACAAACTAGACCATTTGATTGTACCACTGCTATGTTTCTACATATATGGATTTGACATTAAATAATCCACAAAATCTGATACGCCATTAAGCAAAGAAACCAAACTAGACCATTTTATATAACCACAACTATTTTATCAGGACGGGTTTGGCATTAAATAACCCACGGAAGTTGATATGCCATTAAAGAAAGAAATCAAACCAAAACATTTGTTAGTACGACTACAACGATGATATTGGCATTAAATAACCCATAAATGTTGGGATGCCATGAAATAAAGAAATCTAGTGCTATTTCTTCCTGACCACCATTGATCGAAAAATGCTATGAGACAACTGGGGTGTAGTGTATTTTGACTTAATTCTGACTGGATTGTGAGGTATCATTAATAAAAGTTGAAATTATGGAATACCCAAGTAGTAAGTAAGTGGTTGGCTGTGCTTACCTACTCGACAAATGCAGCATCAAACAGCTCGACATCAAAGCTGAAATTGCCACCAATGTCTGTTGCTGAAGATTATAATGATAGTAAGGCACGACAAATTTTGCGCGAAAACCCATAAGTAAAAAAACAAAAATCAAAATCAAAAACGTCGAATCTTCCCTCATAACCAGTCGGTTATTCAGTAGAAGATACAGGAGAGTGGGAAAAAATAGAAATAAGGAGAAAGAAAACTACATTTGGTATAATATCACAGGCCTGCAGATTTGCTACACTACACCATTAGAACTCCTTCCTGTACCAGTCGCACTATATATATAGTGGTGTAATGGTTATCGTCGTAGGAAATGGACACAGCGACACTAGTTCAAATCCTGAACAAGACTGATTGCATTTCACATAGCACTAATACGCCTGGGAAAGGTATGAATCTAATTATTCTCCCTCCTGTTATGGGTAAATAGTAGGACAGACTGTTTTCTTCAGCCTTGGTGAGGCAACTAGTCTAGGAGAAGGAAAACTCTGAATTCAAACCTATTAAACTCCGCTTAAAAATTGACCTTGTGGCATATCCTGCCCGAGCGGAGGGGTTAGTAAATATGATATATATAATTTATAAGCTAATTTTTTGAAGATAACTTTATTTTTAAAGAGTTATTGGGACTCATTTGTTTCCATAAAGTAACATGGTTTCAAGTATTGTTATCAAACACAAATAATTCTATTTAATATTAATCTTTTGTTTGCATAAAGCTAAATTGTTTCAAGTTATGTTATCAAACACAAATAATTCTATTCAAAATTAATCATTTGCTTGCACACAGTTAAATGGTTTCAAGTATTGCAATCAAACACAAATAATTTTTTTTAGATATCAATCTTTTGTTTGCATAACGTTAAATGGTTTCAAGTATTGCAATCAAACACAAATAATTCTATTCAATATTAATTATTTGTTTTCTTAAAGTTAAATGGTTTCAATTATTTCTGTTTTATAACGGTACAATTATTGAAGTAATAAATGATCATAACGCTTTCTTTACAAAAATATGTCTCTATATTCTTTGGGGCGGGGGCGAAACTGTTGTAAGTGTTTGGGGGAAGAGATGTAGACAGGGAGGCAAAAGACACTGACACAGAATTGGCGAGAGACTGCTATATTGGCCCATAATTTCTTAACCACGTTGTGCTTCCATATTCAGGGCCCCACTAAACACTTCTTCTCCTTCACAGCTTGAATATGTCAGACTTCACTTGGAATCTGCTCCCTCTGTGCACTTGCTGGCCACTCTCCATGATTTGCCGTGTCTGACTGACTGACTGACCGTCACTGCCTGTGGGTACCTGTGTATTTACAATTTCCCAATGCCCACTTGTTCCGATTGTCAACGCACGTGATCCGCTTCTGAGTTTCCATCCACGTGAGGTGCTTGCACCCTGGAATCACCTTCTTCCGGTAATCACTTTCTTTACACAGCTGGAACATCCTGTCTCAGAAATCCCCGATTGGTGGCTCTGTAAATGTCAATATTAAACATTACTATTTAACATTAGTAACACGGTTTATCGAGATTTTTTATCTTATATAAATAACTTGTAGACAGCTAAACACAACTGTATGACTTCAAATAACTTCGACTAATTAAAATCCTTAGTAAATGATTGAACAGTTCTATCTGACTCATAGATGCTACCCTAATGGGTACTACCACACCGGCGTCAAAGGGACCTGGATGTATGAGGAGATATTTCGTATTTTCCCAAACGCCAAGACTGATGCAGTTTGAGAATAATTTTTCTTTTAATATATTTATTGTGGACTTTTTTTTGTCCTCAAGATGAGGACAAAAAGTCCGCAATAAATATAAAAAAAATTTAATTCTCAGATTAAGAAGCCTCATCTCAAAATGATTCTAATTAATGATGCAGTTTGGTATTATATTTAGGAAACCCGTTAAGGGGTGGGTTCCACTCTTCTGCAGAGCTAAAATTGGAATATTCTAGTGCTCCAGTCGAAAGGGCTGTCTACAAGGATAGTTTACCCCTCAAATAACCCACAACGGTTGATATGCTATCAAACAAAGAAACCAAAACAAACCAACGCAAACCAAAACAATCTAATCTTTTTGCTGTTTTTGGAGGACAGACAGACTCTTCCCAGCTTTGTTTTAAATATATATATATATATATATATATATATATATATATATATAATAGGAATATGATGGATCTATCATGTGAATAACATTTTGTATTAATTCCAGACAATTATGGAGGTGTCCATGGTGTAATGGTTATCGTCGTAGGAAATGGACACGGCGACACGAGTTCAAGTCCTGGACGAGACTGATTGCATTTCACATAGCACTAATACCCTTGAGAAAGGTATGAATCAAATTATTCTCCCTCTAGCTATGGGTAAATAGTAGGGCAGACTGATTTCTTTAGCCTTGGCGAGGCAACTAGTCTTGGAGAAGGAAAACTCTGAATTCAAACCTGTTAAACTCCGCTTAAAAATTGACCTTATGTCATATCCTGCCCGAGCGGAGGGGTTAGTAAATAGGATTAATTCCAGACAATAAACAATTCTATTTTTACCTTTGATTTTTCCTAAGATGTGACTAAAGTAAAAAATCTAAGAGATTCTTTTATTCTCTAAAATATCTCTACGATCCAAATTACGAAAGGATATTTTTTTTGTAGTATTTATTCATCAATTGTGATAGTCCACATTTAACCCAAGACTGCGTTGTGGAAAAACAAATGTGCATGAACATATTTTTCTCTATCTATCTATCTATCTATCTATCTATCTATCTATCTATCTATCTATCTATCTCTCCCCCTCTCTCTCTCTCTTTCCCTCTCCTTCACTCTCTGTCTCTTTTTCTATAATTCTCTCTCTCTCTCTCTCTCTCTCTCTCTCTCTCTCTTTCTCTCACTCTTTTGGCTGCAAACCACTATTCTCAATCTAACGTAATTCGGTGAATGCTATCAACTATTTAAAAAAAATCGATAACCCGATAATACGTTGGTGTTTCGCCAAATATCTAATCAGAGTTGCCTATCTCAGTACAAGGCCCTCTTCTTCCCCTAGTAGGAAATGTTGTGATCAACACTAACTTCCGGCTGGTAAACTGAATAACGAATAAGTGTCGGCTTATCAAGAGAGCCCGTGTTTAGAAGACAGGGGAGACGGGACTGCGGCCAATTTCGTCTTTTGTGAGAAACAAAGAGAATATAGACATCCTCTATATTTTGTGTTCTGGTTGCAATCAGTGTAAGAATTCTTCCGACTGTTGATCTTATTCTTTTGTTGTTTATTTGATGTTGTTGTTGGTGTTATTTCTACGTTCGAAAGATAGATCCTTAAGGATAATGCAGTTGTATAATCTGTACAGATGTCTTGGTTTGGTTTCTTTGTTCATTGGCATATAAACTTTCGTGGGTTATCTAATGCCAAAACTATCATTTTAGAAGGGTAGTAATGGTACTATTTAACCTATGGCTGGGAAGGATAAAGGAGAGGTTATACCTTTCCAACTGGTATCAGTCCGCAAGTGACCGTATTTGACGGCGTTTAAGACGCACGGGTGTATAAGACGGACCCCAATTTCAGCGCGGCAAATACCCCCCCCAAAAAAAAGAAAAAAAAAACTTTTATTAAGCGTGATGTAAATACTATAATAAATATTATTAATGGTTACTGCCATTACTCCCAGGTTCACTCTGTTCTGGAATAGTGCTATCATTTATGGACCCTTCTATGGGTCAAATAGAAATGTCTAACCATTTACTATGCTGAAAACCACTTGTGTGCAAACAAATGATCAATATCAAATTAAATTGTCTTAGATAGCAATGATTGAAACCTTTTAACTTTGTGTAAATAGAACTTGTTGTGCTTGATAGTAGTACATCAAAACGCTGAACCATGAACAAAGAATAAAAAGCAATGCTTGGAAATATTTGACTGTGTGCCAACAATGGATAAAATTTCTTGAACACATTTACCGTATTTAACAGCAAATTCACCAACCTAGGAAGCAGTATCTCATCAACTGAAAAAGACATCGACACACGGCTAACGAAGGCATGGACAGCTATCGATAGGCTATCGATCATATGGAAATCAGACCTGACCGATAAAATGAAATGCAGTTTCTTCCAGGCAGCGGTCGTGTCGATACTGCTATATGGATGCACTACTTGGATGCTAACTAAACGGTTGGAGAAGAAGCTAGACGGCAATTACACAAGAATGTTGCGAGCAATATTGAACAAGTCCTGGCGACAACACCCCAAAAGACACCAACTATACGGCCACCAACCTCCCATCACGAAAACTATCCAAGTTAGACGAACCAGACATGCAGGACACTTCTGGAGACGCAGGGACGAGCTCATAAGTAATGAACTCCAATGGACACCCACATATGGCCGAGCAAAAGCAGGACAACCAGCTCGAACATATATACAGCAGCTACGTGAGGATACGGGATGTAGCCCTGAAGACCTGCCAGAGGCGATGAACGATAGGGAGAAGTGGCGAGAGAGGGTCAGGGATATCCGTGCGGGGCCTGTTCTGGACTTCGGTCCGGAGCGTGGCCCTGGAAAAGGAACAATGGCAGACTTGGGGCCTTTAAGTAGGCATATTTTTCGACTAGGCTACCTTCGGGTGGGCGAGCTGCATTTTTGTCTACTTTGTCCCCCATGCACGGCACTAGACCATGCGTCTAGTTTAAGCCGTTAACTGGCATACGTGCCGGACCCACATTTGGGTTCGTGAAACTGCTTGCCTCATCAGGTTCACATTGCACTAAGTGAGCCGATGAGCAGCACAGACAAGCAGGGTTCGAGTCTCGGCTCGTTCCCGACCACCCCTCCCCTTTATCCCCACTTTAATCGGCTTTCGGGCTTTTGACCTTGTGTCAAGTGGTGTCTGGTGGGAGGCAGCGACAAATACTGGCACGTCATGATGATGATGATGATGAATGCACAGGTGTATAAAACGCACCCGACTTTCAACCGGGCAAATCAAGAAAAAAGCAAAGTACTAATATTAAACGTGGTAAAATATATTTAAAAATATTATCAATAAGACTTTTAATCTGCATAATGGCCTTTTAAATACTGCCAATAAGTATGTGAAAGTTACTTTAAAGTCTTAGCAAAAAGGAGTTGCCTGGTTGTTAATTTCGGGGTGCGGAATACGCTGTCTGTCTTGCATACGATTCCGACTACTAAAAACGGGTGTCCTGGGTATGACATAAAAATGCAACAAATGATAAATATCCGGTTCCGAGGATTTAGTAAGTTTGTAGTATTCTATAATGTCAATACTATCATTATTAGGTACTTGCAAGTATGTGCAAAAAAAATAAATAATTACTGAGTAAAAAATGCTTGAAACCATATAATCATTATCATTCATTTGAAATACTTTAAACCAAAACATATATTTGATAAGAATACTTGATATTATACGACTGTGTGTAAATTATTTGTATTTTATAAGAATACTTGATATCATATGACTGTGTGTAAATTATTTGTATTTTATAAGAATACTTGATATCATATGATTGTGTGTAAATTATTTGTATTTGATAAGAACGCTTGATATCATACGACTGTGTGTAAATTATTTGTATTTGATAAGAATATATTATATCATATGACTGTGTGTAAATTATTTGTATTTAATAAGAATGCATGATATCATATGACTGCGTGTAAATTATTAGTATTTGATAAGAATACTTGATATCATATGACTGTGTGTAAATTGATTGTATTAGTTTCTTTGTTTAATGGCATATCAACATTTGTAAGTTTTTTTAATGCCAAAGTCATTCTCCTAGAAGAACAGTAGTGGTACTATTTCACCCATAACTGGGATGATAAAGGGGGTTCATACCTTTCCCAAGCGTATTTACCCGAAAGTGAACGTAATAGCGCGACTAGAGTACGAACTCTCTTACTGCGATTCCACAGTCCATCGCTTTAACCATTACATCACGCGGACACCTTCAATTTCATTTTTTAAACGAGGTAGAACTAATTTGTTGGCAAACTAGAATTACTATTGTTTCGACACAGTTAAAGGGTTTCAATTACAGTGTAACCTGGATATAAGAAAGTTTTCGGAGCCGGAGAAGCAGTCTCTTATATCCGGTTTTGGTCTATTTTGTTTAGGTAACAAAGGCTCTAATTTTTGACAAGAGAAAATCTCTCTTATATCCAAGTTTCTCTTATATCAGGGTTTCTTATATCCGGGTTACACTGTATTGCTATCCAATACTAATTTATCAATTCAACATTTCTCATTTACTCACACACAGTTCCAAGTATTACTGTTTATAGCTAACAATTTAATTAGACGTCAGTCATTTGTTTATAAATAGTTAAATGAACAGTTTTAAACAATTCAATTTAGCATTAGTCATTTGTTGGCATAAAACACGGCTATTTAACCCATTGATAGGGGCACATCAGGTGCAACAATTCCGGACCAGAGTGAACCTGGGAGTGATGGCAATGAAGTGTTACGGTGCATTCCTCAAACCTCCAGCATTACTGTAGCCTCACCATCAGATTTTTAGTATCATAACCAGGAAACTTGTGGGAGAGTGTCACGTGATAGCCCACGGAGACGATAGAGGTAAGATTAATACTATCCTCCTGTTGAATTAACAGTATCTAGCCGTCAAAAAAAGTGACCGTTAAGAGAAGAATGTAGGTCACAGAGGGTTATCAACAGGTGTTGGTACTTAGTAACCTCAGGTCGCGGGACACCAAGGGGAAGAAGAGAGAAGCCAAATGATTGGCTAGGACCCCAAAACGGAAGTGGGGACCCCTTCCCCTCAGCGGAAGTAAATAATAAGAAAGCTAGTTTTTGAGCAGGGTTTGTAGCGGGCAGACGAACCATAGCCAGTATTCCGGGTTGAAGACAAAAGAATTTCTGAGACATGAGGGACCCCAGGTTCTTCAAGCCAGTGTAAAAAAATAGAACAAAGTCAATTAGCCCGTGAAAGAAGAAAGATTCTCCAGTGGAACCCCGTCGTAAAATAAGATAAGTAACTTTGGGGACATTTCTCCTTTATACCCAAATTTTGTATACCACTCTCTCTCTCTCTCAATTTGAAGAAAAACAAAAGTCAAGAGAAGACATTTATATTCGTGGATTGTCCAATTATTATATGTTTTGACACTTTGAAAGTGTATATAACTGTAGTAAAGGAATCATATATTTTTATGTTACCACGTGGTCTATGTTGTTACTTCATGCTTTCTTTTCAGCTTCTATTCGCCTTATGTTATCTTGCTTAGAATTGTCCTATTAATTCCTTTAAAATATCACACGGAAAACCGGAGTCGCCGACTACTACAATAATATTATTACGTCTAAAACCTATAGGTCCATAAAAAGTTAGCGACCATAGTCGAGGGTGACCCGAAGGCTCCCTTTTCGATAGCTACTACACCAAGGTGTAGGGGAGGGCGCTACTCCATTCCCTGGATTGCTCCACTTTACCCTTGAACCGTACCTTATAATGCTGAGTGTTAAGCAAGGTGGTATCAAGTTCCATTTTTAAAGTCTTTGGTATGACTCGACCTGGGATTGAACCCAGGTCTTCCGGGCCATTGGCGAACACTCTAACCGCTGGGCCAATGTCCCGGTACTCTTCCATTATCTTGGGGAAGGAAGTGAAAGCGGCCTGGTGGGTGTGTGGATAGTGTGAAATTTGGAACCCCTTGCCAGCGGCGGTCAGTCTAGCCCTAAATTAGTCCCTCACATAATATGCCAGTTCTTATATGCCTGAGAGAAAAACTCTGAACGAGGACTTATTACGTAGGGGATCAAGTGCCAACCTGCCCCGTCTTCACACGTGCGAAAATAAAAGTCCCGTTTTGGGATTTTAGTCAATTTGCCGTCACAGACCTTTTTAGGGTGTCTCGTCCGGGGATATTTTAATCCTTTTTTCCCGACCTCAGACCTTTTATGGGGGCTCACGTCCGGGATTAGATATTATTATTATTATAAATAATATTTATTTCTTGTAGTCGTATGACAATTCCTGCCGTCTAAATCTACCCTGGGAGACCCTGAAAAAAAAAAAAAAAGGAATATTGTCGAAACAGTCAAAATCACCCGTTGATATAACTGTTCGGAAAAACTGAAGACAAATGGACAAAATAGAAAACTTTTTAAAAGAACCCTCCATGGAAAAGTTAGAGAGGCTGAGAAAAAGCGAGATAGTGAAAATTGGCGAGAAGCTAGATTTAATGTTGAAAATTCTATGAGGAAACATGAACTCGTGAGAAAAATAGCTGAACACATGGTGGACGAAAATGTGTTCGAGGAAGCAGTATTGGAAGAGCTACCAATGGAAGTATTAAGAATGACCCCAGAACAAATTGAACTGGAGAAAATTAAAATACAAGCCCAAATGGAACTAGAGAGAAATAAGATGAAACTGGAGAAAGCTAAAATTCAGCAAGAAACAAGATTGCGAGAAGTCGACTTGGCAATAAGAGGACGCGAAGGAAGCCATGACAGTTTCGAAGTAACGAAGCAAGCGAGGCTAGTCCCAAAATTTGAAGAAGCCAACGTGGATGGATACTTCGCACATTTTGAGCGAACTGCGCTAAATCTTGGATGGCCGAAAGAATGCTGGTCAATGCTACTCCAAACTGTGCTGACAGGAAAAGCACAGAGAGCATATGCAACTCTGTCCACAGAAAATTGCGCCGACTATAATTTGATGAAAGCAGCGGTTCTAAAAAGCTTCGAGTTAGTTCCAGAAGCTTATTGACAGAGATTCGGAACACAGAGAAAAACGGAAAACCAGTCTTATGTGGAATTTCTGCGAGAAAAAGAGAATGCGCTGGATAAGTGGTGTGACTCTAAGAGGATAGACGGAGACGCTGAGAAACTCCGGCAGCTAATATTAGCTGAAGAATTTTTAAACTGTGTGCCAGAAGAAGTCAGGGTTCACCTAAGTGAAAGGAAAACTGACGTGACTTATGAAATGGCCGCACTGGCAGACGAATACATCCTCACACACCGGAAAACGAAGGAAAAAACGTTCACGGGAAATAGAGTGAAGTTTAAAGCAGATTTAAGCCCAGAAGGAAGACCTAAGGAAGAAAATAGAAGGACCTTCCAAAGTAGAAGCAAAACAGTGGTCTTCTTCTTCTTCTTAGCTTTTCTTCATCCACTTTTTTCATTTCTTTTTCAAAATTTTCACGAGCCTCTTTTTTCCTCTGTTATTATTTTGTCTCTTTTTCCAACCCAGTTAGCAGAATCTTTTGAGTACGCCGACTTCATCTCTGCTGAGTAGTAAGACACCCCCACCAGCTACGAATATCCTGGTTATGAGTGTAAACAAATCAAGCGTCGTGGCTCCAGTTCTGGATCTTTGGGGAATATGGAGTACTCCTTCACTCTGATCCAAAGTACCAGTACCTGTTGTGAATCAAATAGAAATATCTAATCATTTTCAACACTTAAAACCATTTAAGTATGAACAAATAAACAAGAAATGTTAAGCTAAATTATGTGTAAACTAACTATACTTGGAAAAATTTAACTGTGTGTAAATGAACGAATGGTCGGTAGATTGGATTTTATGGCGTATCAACCGTTATAGGTTATTTAATGCCAATTCCACTTTTATACAAATAATCAGTTTTATTTCAAACGATTCAGGTTAGCATGAGTATATACTTCAATCGTCAAAAACGTTTCTATTTCAAGATATTCAGTTCAGTCAAGCAATTCTAATTTAGTTTATGTAAGTATAGATCTTATTTACACACAGTTAAATGTCAAAGCTATTCTATATCAAACAACAGTTTAGCTAAAGCATAGTTTCAATGTCAAAAATAGTTCCATTTCAAACAATTCAGTTTAGTATATTAAATGAGTTCCATTTCAAATAATTCAGTTTAGCATAGGTACCCAGTTCTCAAAACAGTTCTATTTCGAGCAATTTAGTTTAGCATGAGTATACAGTTTAGTTCTTTTTAACCCATTGATAAGACCCTATCAGGTGCGACCACTCTGAGCCAAAGTGGACCTGGAAGTGATGGCAATGAAGGGGTATTCATATTCCCCGAAGCCCCAGCATTATGGGAACTTTGCCATCAGATTGTTTAGTGTTATATCTAGGACACTCGTTGGGGGATCTTACCCTTCTACAGAGGTGCAATCAATATATTCCGCAGCCACAGCCGATTGGGCTAGCAAATAAAGGGAAAGTGTTCATTAGATTTATTAAATATCAATACTTGAAACTATATAAAAATAAAACTCTGAGTGTACATTTGCTTTTTTTAAGTAGAGGGATTAGATTGTGAATTGAATTACCACGACGAGAAAATACGGCAAACACTTGTGCACGACATACCGAAACACTGGACAGCTGTTTCGATCTAATTAGTTCTCTTCAGCAGTGTATACCGTGATCTCTCCCACGGGAGATTAAACCCGCAACCAAAGAATGCAAAGCCGAAACTCTACCATCGACCATCAATTCTTATTGCACTCAAGGGATGCCAAATAAAATAATCATGGCAATTACGCGGTCAGTTAACCTGATGTGTCTTGCAAGTTACATCCGTAATTTCTACAAAGGACGCGGTAACCTCCAGGGCCACGTCTTCCCAGGAAAATTGGAAATACGCATCCGCGTAATTATTATAACCTCAGGAGCAAGGTTATAGATATACATTTTCTTTTTTTCTGGTCGTGGTAATTCAATTCACTATATAATTCCTCTACTTAAAAAAATATACAGCTGACCAGTGTTTCCGTATGTCCCACGCAGGTGTTCGCCGGATTTTCTCGTCGTGTTAGATCAGTACATAAATCAATGAGTAGTAGAAATACTTAAAACTCCTTCACTGTGTGCAAATAAATAATTAATATTAGGTTGAATTATTAATCATCATAGCGTGCCGCAAGCACAGATCTCTCTGACCCTCTTCCGCCACTCGTCTCTATTGTCCATCACTCTCGGTAGATCTTTAATGCTACATCTTCTATCAGTACAGAGCTGTTGTAGATAAGTTATAGCTGGTCACCCAACCAGTTGCTTTCTGGTTAGTGAACGCTTGTAATATTAAATAAAAGAAAAACCACGATATGAGAGGAAATAGAGATATATTCTCAGGAAAAAGTATATACAATAGAGAGACTATTAATAGACAAGAACATAGGATTAGTGAACGCTTGTAATATTAAATAAAGGACAAACCACGATATGCGAGGAAATAGAGATATATTCTTAGGAAAAAGTTTATACAATAGAGAGACTATGAGTAGACAAGAACATAGGATTAGTGAATACAGAATAAAGATATAGTCCGACGATAGTATTGGCTTCCATTATTACGGTAGCAAGTAAAGTGATCTAGTGCGATCACCAGTCTCTAACGCTCTTCTGGTGGTGTAATGGTTAGCAAGCTCGATTAGCAAACCTACACGAGTGAGTTCGAGTCTCATTGGGTGCCCCTTTCATATGGCCTTGTGCCACATCTAAGCAAAAAGCTTAGTAAATTTCCAGTCTCTAACGCTCTTGTACTATTCCTATAAGAAGCTGCTCTTCACCGTCTAGTCTGCCCTGGTATTAGTAGCTACTGCTATATATGGCAGATGAACTTGTCCATTGTGTGAAAAAAGGTGGTTGATACCCAACACAACCCTTGCCAGTCAGTGTGAAGGGGTCCACAGACAAAACTGCCTTAAACGATATAACTCTTTTTGCAAGTAATTATCTCAGACTCATTTAAAT
The DNA here is from genome assembly GCA_963585895.1 of Sepioteuthis lessoniana. Taxonomy (NCBI): domain Eukaryota; kingdom Metazoa; phylum Mollusca; class Cephalopoda; order Myopsida; family Loliginidae; genus Sepioteuthis; species Sepioteuthis lessoniana. The sequence goes on along the minus strand of OY757922.1, from coordinate 32,953,348 downwards.
ATAAAACTACGTACAAACTCTTCGCTTACAAATCACATATATTTATAAACAGGATTTGGTATTAAATAACCGTCAAGGGTTGATATGCCATTAAACCCAACAACCTAAACCTTCTTCTTTTTTTAAAGTGCATTCTTTCGTTTTTTCTTAGTTTTCTTTTTTTTCAAATTGGTCCTTTTTATCTTTTTTCGATTTGTATTTTTCTAGTTATTGTTTTTTTCTTCTTATCTACATATTAGTAGTATCAGTTGTCACTGTATTACTACTACCACCACTACCACTACTGATAATAATAATTATAATTTGATCATACGAACAAATGGGATATACATAACCCAACATCCGTCCTGGAAAATGAGACACACAAACTCTTTTAAGATTTTGACGTAAAAACGGATCACCGAATCTCGGACAGACGACAAGACCTTATAATATTCAACAACAACAACAAAAAAAGAAAAGAAATTAGAACTAGCTGAATTGTGAACTTTGCTGTCCCAGCTGACCATTGAGTAATATTGAAAGAAAGTGAAAAGAGGAATAAGTACCTGGACCTTGCTAGGGAACTGAAAAAATCTATGGAACATGAAAGTGACGCTTATACCAATTATAACAGATACTCTTGGTACAGTCACCGAAAGTTTTTGACTGGAGTTTGAGTGACAGCAAGTCTCCTCAAGTCTCCAGGACTCGTCTCTGGATTCTGGCCATTCTTAGCAATGCTGTCGTTTGGATAGTCTCTACCCGTCCGCCAACTTCCAAGTCCTTCAGGCCCTTTAATAATCCTTTAGTTATTGTGCCTAAAGCACCAATCACAATTGGCACAATCGTTACTTTCATGTTCCACAGCTTTTTCAATTCTCTAGCAAGGTCGAGGTACGTATCTTTCTTTTCACTTTCCTTCAGATTTATTCTGTGGTCTGCCGGGACAGTAAAGTCTAAAATTTTGCAGATTCGCTTTTTTTTTTTTTTGTTGATTTTTATGAGGTCTGGTCTTCTGGCCGGGATTAGTTGATCCGTTTGTATGTTAAAGTCCCATAGGAGTTTATGCGAGTCATTTTCTAGGACAGGTATTATTATTATCATTATTAGTAGTAGTAGTAGTAAAATTAGTATTAATAGTTGCAGAATATGTAGTGAAGGTAGAAGTAGCAGTAGTTGCAATAGGCGTCGTAGTGGTTGTCGTATAATTGTTTTTCTCTTCGTCTATTTTCTAAAATTTTTGTTACCGTTCACTGAAGTTCTCAAATTAATGTCATTGTTAAGAAGCGCGAATTTCTTTTCATTTCAACCATCCCTGGCGGCAATAAATAAACCCGACTAAAAAAAACCCACAAAAAAAAACAAAAAACAAACAAACAAAAAAAAATGCACAAGACGCTATCGTCATCGCGCCCCGATATTATTTAGTATGAACGTCACGTCAATGGTCGACATTTATGACAGAGGTTTTACTTGAAACTTGATGGAATGAAAGGCAACGGGACAATGCAAATGTCACGTACAAGAAGAGATGCCTTCCATTGCCTACCGATGAACAAATAACGACGCCCTAAAAACATGGCTGCCTCTTTTGGTTTGAGAATAACGACTGTTCGATGGAAAATTATGGAGTTTCATAGAAATATATTTATCCGTCTATCCTTATTAGGTTGGTTGGTTAGTAGTTTGTGTTTTATAATATATCTACCCCTGTGGGTTACCTAATGCCAAATTCCGTTTATATATATAGGTAAGGTAAAGTTGACGACTTTAGTCGAGGGTAACCCGAAGGCTCCCTTTTCGATTGCTACTACACCAAGGTGTAGGGGAGGGCGCTACTCCTTTCCCTGGATTGCTCCACTTTACCCTTGATACGTACCTTATATTGCTGAGTGTTAAGCAAGGTGGCATCAAGTACCATTTTTTGAGTCTTTGGTATGACTCGACCTGGGATTAAACCTCGGCCTCCTGGAAAATTGGCGAACACTCTACTGATCAGGCCAATGGCCAAGGAGAGTTTATATATATATATATATATATATATATATATATATATATATACTCTCCAAAGCAACTGTTACAACTATAATGATTAGTTGTCTAAATTTCTGTGACGAAGCTTGATGATTTTTATCATAAAGGGTTTTCAGACTATTGTTATTGTTATTTCCACAACGTTTCGGCCGATATGTCCTCCGGCCTTCTTCAGGAGTATGTCGAACTCGAGAACCTTCACGGAACTTCCTTTATTGAATTCACGGGGTCGCCTATTATGATTCCGTTAGCCATAACCGGGTACAAGTGTTAAGTATTCCTGTATTGTTACTCGCCTGCAGTCAGGATTGAACCAGCAACCTCCAGATGTTTGTCTCCTTAGAAGTTTAGGGAACCAATGCTTATAACTGTTACGCCATGTGTCCTGTTGGTCAATTCAGAGTGAATTATAATGATGCTCTACAAAAACACGAAAGCAATCGTTAGCTCACCTCAATAGCGAGACCAACTTTTTCGACATCGTTGCTGGAGTTTTAAAGATAAACGTCATATATTTTCATAATCTGTCTTGACTACGTACTTTCAGTGTTGGTTTAATCAGATGAAATAAAATGGTTTTACTCTATTAAAAAGCAAGAAACGGAGGGTATCCAGCAGAAACTATAAGACGCAGACGACGCAAATACACCACCCCAAGCCGAATCCCTTCAGCATAAGCTGGAGCAAGCAGCAGGAAGCAATTGTCTTTGCGTGAGTGCAAATAAAACAGCGTTGTTATGCTTTCAACGAAAAGGAACCATCTCCACTTTAAGTTGCAGGCCTCTAAAATTAGTAGACAAGTTCACATACCTCGGCAGCGACATCTCATCTACTGGAAGTGATATCAGTATACGCCTAATTAATGTGTAGCCGGCTATCGACAAGTTGTGGATTATATGGAAATCCCATCTCTCTAATAAAATGAAGTAAGATTTCTTCTAAGCTCTGGCTGCGTCACCACTACTGCATGGATGCACCACATGAATGTTAAGTCAAACGCATGAAATTAGATGGTTACTAAACATGAATGATACGAGTTGTTTTGAAGAAATCCTGGAAGCAACATCCCTCAAAACAGCTGTTCGGCCAATCTCAAAAACCATCCAAGAACAAGACATGCAGAACACTGGTGGAGAATTAAGGACGGATGATGTTCCTTATAATATTTAAACACATGGACCCGCCTGTGTTGGCTGACCAGCATGATCTTACAAAAGTTCTGTGGGGAAACTGGATGTAGATTGGAGGACCTGCTGGTAGCGATTGATGATAGGTACGAATGAAGACACAGAGAGAGAGAGAGAGAGTGAGAGAGAGAGACTTTGTGCATGTGTGTGTGAAAGATAGGCAGAGGGAGAAAGGGAGGATGGACGGAAATCCGTGCTGTAAACACGACTTTACGATTTATATATATACTACAAGGCAAAAGTATTTGGCCATCCTCAAAAAAAAAAAATTATTTCTCATCCTAAAAGTGTAATTTTTAATGAAAAAAGTTAAGCGCTAAAATGGTTTTAATCAATATAACAAATAATTTTATAGAGCCACATTAAATACAAATCAAACAAAAACAAAACACAAAAAAAAAAATTCTTAAACTTTTAATTCATAAAAATGCCCCCCTTTGGCTACCATCATTGCTTCACTGATTCTCGGCTATCATTCCATCAAAGACTGAAACTAGATTGAAGATAGTTCTCCTGCAAGTGTTTCCAGAGGTGAGCCATAATCGTAGTTGGTTTAGCTCTGACTTTTCGGTCAAGTTTATCCTACAACAGTTTAATGGGATTTAAGTGCGCTGATTGCGCCGGCCAAGGTATCACTTAACAAACGTGTTGCTCCTCTTTACTTTTAATGTACCTCAGGCAGAGATTACTAGTATGTTTGGGGTCATTATCTTGCATGATTACGAATCGTTGACTCACCAGCAGCGTTCCAGATGGGATTGTATGATGCTGCAGTATTCTGTGATAGCAGGTCTGATACGATCTGCCCTTCACCTGGTGCAAATGTCCGAATTTTTAATTGGTAAAATCCCCCTTCCATAAAAGATCCCCCTCCATGCTTTACGGTTAGAGTAATAAAGGGAGTTGCAGCTCTTTCACCAAGTCTTCGCCGTACATTGACCCATTTTGACCCAAAGCTTTTGAACTTTGATTCATCAGTCTAAAGGATTTTATTTCACTGCTCTATGGTTCAATATTTGTGCACCTTGGGCCACTGGAGCCTTTTGACAGTATTTTACTTCCTTACAGTGAGTTCTTGAGAGCAATTCTGCCATTTAGGTCAGCTTCACATAGTCTTCTCCTCACAGTGGATGTTAACATTTTTTTCACGACATTGGTTCAATTGTGCAGTGATATTTGGAGCAGTTAGCCTTCTATCAAGCAGCCTGGTGACTCTCAGGAAATTGTCCTCTTCATACGGAAAACAAGTAGTATCTAGCAAGCAGTTGGCGACCGTAGTTGATGGCTACCCGAAAGCTCCTTTTTTCAATAGCTACTACACTGAGGAGTAGGGGAGGACACTACTCCTTTCCCTGGATTGCTCTACTTTACCCTTGAAATTTACCTTGTAATGCTAAGTGTTAAACAAGGAGGTATCAAGTACCACTTTTTGAGACCTTGGTACGACTCGACCTGAGATTGAACGCCAGTCTCCTGGCCCATTGGCGAACACTCTACCATTAAGCCAATGGGCCAGTCTAAAAATTCAACACAATATAATCTAATGTGAGTTCGAGTGGTGGTATAAAGTAACTATTGGTTGGTTGGTTGGGTTTTATGGCATATCAACCTTTGTAGGTTATTTAACGCCAAATCCACTTTTATGCAAATAGCTCTATTTAAAAAAATCAGTTTAGCATGAGTTCACAATTTATATGTCAAAAACATTTCTATTTCAAGTTATTCAGTTTATTCAAACAGTTCTAATTCAGTTTAGTATAAGTACAGATTTTGTTAACTCATAGTTGAATGTCAAAAACAGTTCTTTATTAAACAATTCAGTTTAGTGTAAGTAAAGTTTCAATGTCAAAAACAGTTTCATTTCAAACAATACAGTTTAGCATAAGCACACAGTTTAAATGTAAGTACAATTTAATGGTCAAAGACATTTCTATTTCAAGCAATTCAGTTTTGTCAAACAGTTCTAATTTAAACAATTCAGTTTAGCATAAGTGTGCAGTTTAGTTCTATTTGACCCAAAGATAGGGCCCTTATCAGGTGCAACCACTCCTGGTCACAGTGTACCTGGGAGCAATGGCAATGAAGGGGTTCTCTGCACTCCCTAAAGCTTCAGCATCACTAGAACCTCACCATTAGATTGTTTAGTGTCATACCCAGGACTCTCATTGGAGGGGTCTTACCCCTCTGCAGAGGTGCAGTCGGTGTATTGGGCAAGTAACCTTTGGAAAATGTTTTTTTCATGCTTATTACTAAAGTAAAAAGACGGCTTAAAATTAATTTTTAAAAAGATATCTTGTTATACTAATGTCAAAGGTACTGAGGAAGACTTGTATTTAGTATAATAAATAAAAACATTGTAGTGCTTAAGTTGTTTTGTTAAAAATAACACTTTTAAGATGATAAATAAAACCTGTTAAGGTTGGTCAAATACTTTTGACTGGTAGTGTATAAATATAATTTTTCTTAAATGAGCATAAATATCTACAATGTACTCAACGTTTTCATAGCAATTTAGGCTTTAAAACTTTTTTCTCGATTACGAGCAAAAGTTGAAAAAAGCTGAAAACGATTAAACATTGCCCGTAAGTAAATGCAAAGTTGTCTTATTTCATCGGTTCATTATATATATATATATATATATATATATAATGTAAAGATGAAGAACAGTGATAAGGCAAACGGGGGTATTATGTTTATGCTTATTCTTTTATTTTTCCTACGTAGTTTTGACCTCAGGTCATCGTAAGGAGAGAAGTTTTTGTGAAAAAACAATTTTTTGAAAGACAGAATTAAAAAAAAAATGATTTACAAAAAGCGATGTAAAATGTTCTTCTGTCATAGAATATCATATTTTTATTAGTCCAAGGGATATACTGCGCCAACACTACGTTATATATATATATATATATATATATATATATATATAGTTAGATAGGTTTGTTTTGGTTTGGTTTTAAGGTTTATTAACCATTGTAGGTTATATAATGCTAAATCTATTTTTATAGATATAAACAGTTCTATTTTAACAATTCAATTTCGCATAGCTGCTCAGTTTCAATGTCGAAACACAGTTCTATTTCAAAGAATTCAGTTTAGCCTAAGTACTCAGTTTAAATCTCAAAATGTTCTATTTCAAATAATTCAGTTTAGTTTAAGGATAGTTTTTTATTTACACACAGTTAAATGTCAAAACACTTCAGTTAAATGTCAAGGCAGTTCTATTTCAAACAATTCAGTTTAACATGAGTACGTAGTTTGAATATCAAAACAGTTCTACTTAAAACAGCCAGTTTAGCATAAGTACGCAGTTTACATGTCAAAACAGTTCTATTTCGAGCAATTCAGTTTATCATAAGTACAAAGTTTAGTTCTATTGGACTCATAGATAGCATCCTATCAGTTGGTACCACTCTGGGCCAGAGTTGACCTGGAAATGATGGCAGTGAAGGGATACTCCACATTCCCTAAATCTTCAGCATTACTGGAACCTCACCATCAAATTGTCTAGTGTCATATCCAAGACACCCGTTAGTGGGGGTCTTACCCAGCTCCAGAGAAGCAGTCAGTGTATTCTACAGCCCCAGCCGACTAAGCAAGATATATCGATGGATAAGTTCGTTGGGAACTTTATTTTTATACGAGCCAGAACTCATTCTTTTGTACACAGTTAAATGGTTTCAAGTATTGCTCCCTAATGATAATAATTCTATTGTTGTATATTGACCTCCGACCCTGCCAAATATGCCATTCCAAAGATGGCAGAAGTGCATATTCCATTGGGGTGGGCGAGCTTGGCTGACAATATGGGACAGGGTTAAAATCCCACGGTACAGTCACAAACTGATGCACCAGAAGAGAGTGACATGTGAACTGCATGACAGTTATTTCCGCTCAATGACGATCAAACATGCCATTCCAAAGACGGCGGAAGTGCATATTCCGATGGCTAGTTATGGGAGGAGATTGAGTGGGCGGTGAACTATAATATAACTGAGTGCACCGGAAATTCAATCAGTTTGGAGAGAAGATGCGGTAGAGAAAAACAGCATCCGGCAGAAGGCTGGGCCCCCGGGCCTCCGGTTGAGCGGCCAGGAGAACGGGAAAAAAACACTGATGGCCATAACAGTGGAGGTCAATATGTCGCAGTTCTGTTCGGTCCTCAACTCCCTCTCACACAACCCTTTCAAATAAAGTGAGAGGTTAATTTTTCGTCGTTATTATTGTGTCGTCGTTATGATTCTGTATGCATGCATGTGTAGATGTATATGTATTATGTGTTTGTATAGTTGGTCATGGCAATACAACACTATTAGATATCAATCATTTGTTTGAACACAATTGAATAGTTTCAAGTACTGCAAACAAACACTAATAATTCTATTGGATATTTATCATTTGTTTATTCACTTTTGAATGGTTTCATGTATTGTTATATCATCATCATGTCGCGCTGGTAGCACGGATATCCCTGACCCTCTCTCGCCACTCCTCCCTATCGTTCATCGCCCTAGACAGGTCCTCAGGACAACATCCCGTATCCTCACATAGCTGCTGAATGTATGTTCGTGCTGGTCGTCCTGCTTTTGCACGGCCATGTGTGGGGGTCCATAAGAGTACATCACTTATGATTTCGTCCCTGCTTCTCCAGCAGTGTCCTGCATGTCTGGTTCGTCAAACTTGAATAGTTTTCGTGATAGGAGGCAGGTGGCCGTACAGTTGGTGTCTTGTGGGGTGTTGCCGCTAGGACTTGTTCAAGATTGCACGCAGCATTCTTGTGTAATTGCCGTCTAGCTTCTTCTCCAGCCGTTTTGTTGGCGTCCACGTAGTGCACCCGTATAGCAGTATCGATGTGACCGCTGCCTGGAAGAAACTGCGTTTCATTTTATCGGTTAGGTCTGATTTCCATATAATCGATAGCCTATTGATAGCTGTCCATGCTTTCGTTAACCTCGTTTCGATGTCCTTATCGGTTGATTCGACGCTGCTTCCTAGGTAAGTGAATTTGTCTACTAGTTTAAGAGGGGTTTATTCTAGAGTGGAGATGTCCCCCGTTTGATTATAGCACATATATTCCGTTTTGTGTGCATTAATATAGAGGCCTATGTCAGCGGCTGCTCCTTTCAAACTATAAAGTAGTGTTTCGGCTTGGTCGGGTGTATTTGCCAGTATCGCTATGTCATCGGCGTAGTCGGCGTCGGTAATTGTTTTTGCGAGGTACCTTCTGCTTCTTTTCTTCGTCAGCTCGAAGCCATTCTCTCTGATTTTGTCAATCGATGATCTAAGTACGTAGTCTAGACAAATGATAAAGAGATACGGAGCCAGCGTGTCCTCTTGTAGTACTCCTAATTCAATTTTGCACACTGTTGTATCGTTTCGAATAAATTGTAATAAATAATAATAATTCTTCGTAAATAATTACACCGTTCTATTTGACCTATATATTGTGGTAAGTATCCCCACCTGTCATGCGGGAAACCGGGGTTCGATTCCCCATCGAAGTGGCTAAATTTTCCGGCTCATTGGCCTAGTGGGTAGAGTGTTTGCCAATGGTCCAGAAGACTTGGGTTCAATCCTAGGTCACGTCATACCAAAGACTTTAAAAATGGTACTTGATACCTCCTTGCTTAACATGCAATAGTGTAAAGTACGAATCAAGAGTAAAGTTTCCCACCAAGAGAAAGGAGTAGTACCCTCCCTGACATCTTGGTGTAGTAGCTATTGAAAAGGGAGCCTTCTGGTCGCCCTCGATTACGGTCGTCAACTTACTCATTTGACCCATAGATAAGACCCTGACAGGTACGACCACTCCAGATCAGAGTGGACCTGGAAGTAATGGCAATGAATGGGTACTCCACATTCCCCAGACTCTTGAACTGGACCCTCACCATCAGATGCAGTTTAGGATCATACCCAGAACATTAAAAGCACTTTTTCTCAACGCGATTGACCCTCAGTGATCGCCTTCTGGCACTTTTAAGATAAAAAAAAAAGGGGATGGGTATTTATTTGCCTCAAGTGTAATTTGAATAATAGTTGAAGCATTCATATTGGTGCTAGGGTTTGACGTGACCTGCTGCATTATCTGATCAGTTCACTTTGATAACCCATCTAGACCAGTGAAGCTCAATGTGGAGTGTTGCGGGTCACGTGACCACTTAGGCTGCCGGGTCACAGACTGAACAGCGGCAATAATCCCGTCCTTTAGCATTACGTGTCGCCACTCATAGCCTGCAGGTGGCTTTCTTTGTGGAGTCTTATCCCTCTGCAGAGGCACAGTCGGCGTATTCTACCGCACCAAGGGACTGGGCGTTGTCAATTCTTGAGGAGAGGACAGTTAGCCCAATCAAAGTGGTAATTTAGGTCCCAGCAGTTATACGTGGTTTTATAGATCTTTTTATTTTTAAAAATTTTATTTTAGATTTAAAAACATTAATACTCGTACATGTGCATATGAACACAAATCAGCTCTGTATTTATCTCTGTATTTATCATACGTCCAACCAACGCATGAATGTGGCACGAGGCCGTTTTTAAGGTGGCTCCGGTCACAGGGCCGAAGCCCACACGCGTCCGGCAAGGCCAAAAAGACCTTCGACCCCGTCGGCATTCCCCATTTTGGGGCGCCTCAGGCGTCAGGCAATAAACCTACCCCCTCCCCTGGCGGGCGCCCCCTTGAGGCCGGAGGGACTCTCCAGTGCCGAGGCACACCCGGCAGAACCGCCCTGAGCTAAGACGGCCTACCGAATGCGACCCAACAACTGGATAGGAAAGGTCACAAACACCCTAAAAAAGAACGGGGACCTCTGTTTATTTGTCACTGCCTCCCACCAGACACGACTTGACACATGGTCAAAAGCCCAAAGGCCGATTAAAGTGGGGATAAAGGGAGGGGAAGGTGGGGAACGAGCCGAGACTCGAATCCTGCTGGTCTATGCTGCTCATCGGCTCACTTGTTGCAATGTGAGCCTGATAAGGCAAGCAGTTTCACGCAACCAAATGTGAGTCCGGGCACGTATACCGGGTTATGGCTTGAACTCGACAGCAAGGTCTGGTGCCATACATAGGTTTCGAGAAAGTCCGCAGGAACCTCTAATCAGCTCTATTTGACTGAAAAATTAGCCTCGTGTTATATCCTGTACCTCGGTGAGCTTTTGTGTGAATACGTACATTTGCATATAGATGCAAATCAGCTTCGTTTTGTTAAAAAGTCAGCCTTGTGTCATACTCTGCACGTCTTTGAGCTTTTGTGTAAATAAGTATATTTGCATATGGATGTAAATCAACCCCGTTCTATTGAAAAATTAGCCTTGTATCATATCCTACACGATATGGAGTTTATAGGTAAATATGTAAATTTGCATAGATAAAACTTCAGTGTGTATCTGTTTATCTATATATAAAATGGTATTGTAACGTCAAAAGAAAAAAGAATATTTCAACAAAAACCAGGACGTAAGTAGTAAGCTGTATAATGTGACAAAGGTAGCGATTTTTTCTGAAAGGATGAAGCTAATTTTATATTTTGCCATAAAAAATTATTCAAACGCATAACCTCATCCATAAGACCTGACGTAGAGTTAATTAACCAGAAGAAAAAGAACTATTGCTTTGTTTTATTATGTTGATTTAGATAATTTTGCTGACAGTGTCCGTTGTAATCTTATACAAAGAAAAACATAGAAAATAAAAACATCTTACCTATTTATCTAATACCCATGAAAACCAACTCTAAAACTCTAATGAACTCAATCTTATATGCTAAAGACGAACAGATTCCTGTGTGAAGTAATAAGATAATCTTTTTATATTCCAAATTGGTTTTATTCTCCGTTTTTCAAAGAAACTGGCTTGTCAATCCGTGTGGAGTTATCTTATGTCTAGAGGTTAAGAAATTGAGTTCATTGGATGCTTATATTTACATTTTTGTGTAGGTTTTTACGAACGGCTATAGGATTTCAAGTATTCCTACCTAATATGAATAATTCATAAACAAATCAACTTGATGAGATCCTTACAGGTACTGCAACTGTGACACTATGTAGGTGGTCCGCCAAGCAGACGATCCCTTTGTCTGTTTTCGCGCGAAACCAGACAAAGGGTTTTGGACTCGAGATCTCGACGCGACTGGAAGTAGGAAGAGAACGCGAGTAGGGAGTTGGACAAAGGAACTCAGAGAAGGCAGTTGGTGACGGGAGACGCAGGGTAGCAGTTGGAGTCGACACTGGATAGAGAAGAGACCAGTCTCATGAGAGAGAGTCCAGCAGCAGTGAGGGAAGACCGGTCAAGATCGGTTGGCATTCCTAGTAGCGTTGTAGAAATTTCGCTAGAAATCCACGCTAGCGTGAGTCTACATATGCACAAAGGAATGCACAGTGTCACAGAATCACCCTTCTTACACTTGAGTTAACCCAAGTATATGGTTCGTTTATTCTTTTTCTCCCACTCCCTTGATTGTATTTCTTGTACCGTAAGGAAATGTGCGATACCCCTATCGGGACCACTAGATGATCACCGGCCAAGATCAAAATGGTTTCGAAGAAGTGGATGTATTCGGGGAGCCGAGGGGGTTTTGTCACACCACCCCAGTTGAGGTCCAGCTTGGGAGTAATGGCAATCAACGGGTAACTCTATAGTCTCCAGGTTTCAAGAACAGATACCTTACTGTCAGATGCAGTTTAGTGTCACCTCTAGGATACATTTTTTAGGAGTTTTATCCCTATGCAGAGTAAAACAATCAACGTATTCTAAGCTATGCCAACAAGAAGGGCGCTTAACCTGGTTCGAAGACATTTGTTTTGAAAAATACCAAAGATAATTAGAACTATCGTTTTTAAGGGTCTAAAACCTGCGCAGGGTAAACAATCGACGTATTCTAAGCTCTGCCAACAGGAAGGAGGCTTAACTTAGTTCGAAGACATTTGTTTGGATAAATTCAAAAGAAAAAGGGAAAATATCGTTTTGTTTTGAGAAGAATGGTCAGTCATCAAGTATTAGGTGCGTAAACATGCAAAGCATTGAAATTTAATGAATTTTATTGACGGGACATTGGCCCAGCGTTCAGAGTGTTCGCCAATGGCCCGGGAGACCTGGGTTCAATCCCAGGTCGAGTCATACCAAAGACTTTAAAAATGGAACTTGATACCACCTTGCTTAACACTCAGCATTATAAGGTACGGTTCAAGGGTAAAGTGGAGCAATCCAGGGAATGGAGTAGCGCCCTCCCCTACACCTTGGTGTAGTAGCTATCGAAAAGGGAGCCTTCGGGTCACCCTCGACTATGGTCGCTAACTTTACTTTACTTTATTGATGAAAAAAATAGTTAGATGCTAAAAATCTTCTTATATTGTATATTATTTTCATAGTAAATACTTTGTCTTTTTTTCGTTTTTTTTTTTTTTTAACTGCATATCACCCTTCCTGAGTTATTTAATGCTCCTCCAAGTAGTAAATTAAGCGAAAAATATGAGCCCGAGTAACAATGATCTAGAGTTGGCTCTGATTATATGTATATATATATATAAAGTCAGTAAACTTAGCGAACGTGGTCGATGGCGACCCGAAGGCTCCTTTTTCAATAGCTACTACACCAAGGTGTAGGGGAAGGCGCTACTCCTTTCTCTGGACTGCTCCACTTGATCCTTGAGCCTTACCTTAAAATGCTGAGCGTTAAGCAAAGAGGGATAAAGTACCATTTTTTAATCTTTGACATGACTCAATCTTGTATTGAACCCCTATATATATATGGTATTTTTCTCAGTCTTCCGCCAGACAGGATTTCTTTCAAGGTATTTTTATAGTGGGTTTATACAAACATACACACACATATATATATATATATATATATATATATATATTGTCATCCACAGACAGGCTGTTTCGTTCTATCAGAACTCTTCAGGGTGGCTAGACACGCAGGACGCTCGAAGCCGGGATCGAAACCCGTCCAACTTTACGTTAGACTAAGCTTCGGACCTGTCGGCCACCAAGCGGACTACGTTGGCTAAGGAAATTTTTTTAAGGTATTTTATTTTTAGCAACAGCAGCAGCAGCCTTTGTTTACATTTTTTTTATACCTTATCGGCTACCAGAGTGCTCAATTCTTACGAAGAGCTTTGCATTACGCTAGGGGCGGCCGATATTTCCTTCACCAGAGTGCTCAACCCCCATGGGGGAGCGTATATATTGTCATCCACAGACAGACTGTTTCGTTCTATCAGAACTCTTCAGTGTGGCTAGACACGCAGGACGCTCGAAGCCAGGATCGAAACCCGTATATATATATATATATATATATATATATATATGTATATATATATATATATATATATAAAGTTTACAATCAGTGTATTCTCCGCCCCGTCGACGAGCAATAAGATAAATAACGTCTGTTTTCTGTTGGATATGTAAAGGGTGTATTTTGATTCGGACATTATATTTCCTCGAGAAGTCCGTCTGAAAAAGATCGATTATTGATTTTTGTAAACATTTACATTTCATCTGCGTCAGTATATGTTTACCTTGGTCAGACAGCTCCACGTTTATTACGGCTATCTCCATCAACATTACTATTTACACAACTTGTTATATCACCTTCCAGCCAGAGTTTCGAATACAGATTTGGCATCAGCAAATAGGTAGGCTTTCACGTCGAGATACCTTCCTATTGCCTCTGTCTCACACTATGCCAGCCTTGATAAATACACCCCCTGCGTCCAGTGGAGCCTAAAATACAAAGGGTAAGACCCCCATTCTTAAATAGAGTGTCCAAAACACTAAACTGTATACCGTTGAGATGTTCCAGTTCTCGTTATTTGACCAATGCGGAGACAACCCTCTATTATCATTATTCCCTAATTAACTTTGATTTGGAGAAGCAATGGCTGTTATCTATCTATCTATCTATCTATCTATCTATTTGTTGGCATGGCTTAGTAAACACTGACCGTGTCCTTTGCAAGGGGGTGTTCTGTATTTGACACTAAACTACGTCTGATAGTGAGACTCCTGGTCTAAAGCTTCATCATTATCATTACTACTAGATCAATTCTGACCTGGAGAGGTAGTACCTCTTATTTCTCCCCCCCTCTCTCTCTCCCTCTCTCTCTCTCTCTCTCGCACGTTTCCGTTGCGAAACGGCTAAAGAGCCTCGAAGTAAGAGAGTTTGAATTTCACTTGCGCTATTATATTCACTTTCAATTGAAAGAAGATCAACATTGATAAAAACGAATAGATATATAACGGAATGTTAATAATTGATCGACACGAATTAAACAATATAAACATTGAGATAGATAGATAGATGGAAATTTTTTTTATACATTTTGTAACCTTAGTTACATCACAAAAAATTTGTACCAGTGTGTTACCAGAAACTTTCTGTTAATACTTCAAGCTTTAGACAGAATAATAATAATAATCATAATAATAATAATAATAATAATACCTCATAATAATCAACAAAAGAAAGAGAATCTGCAAAATTGTTGACTTTGCTGTCCCGGCGGACCACAGTATAAATCTGAAGGAAAATGAAAAGAAGGATAAGTACCTTGACCTTGCTAGAGAATTGAAAAAGCTGTGGAACATGAAAGTAACGATTGTGCCAATCGTGATTGGTGCGTTAGGCACAGTAATTAAAGGATTATTAAAGGGCCTGAAGGACTTGGAAGTTGGCGGACGGGTAGAGACTATCCAAACGACAGCATTGCTGATGACGGCCAGAATACTGAGACGAGTCCTGGAGACTTGAGGAGACTTGCTTATATATATATATATATATATATATATATAGGGGGGACTAGAAATCCCATAATAGGAAACTCTATTTCATTCGACAATCTGTTTATCACTCTCTCTGAATGTACAGTGACACGCATAAGTATTGGATACATGTTATTTTCTGTTATAACTCTAGTTTATGTTCGCCATTTTGCCTAATATTTGGTGAGTAATATGTTCGCCATTTTGCCGAATATTTGGTGAGTATATATTTGCCTAATATTTGGTGAGTTGTTTTAGTTGTATGTGGAATGAAAATTAAAAACTCACGGCTGAATCCATTTTTTAAAATCGAAGTTCAAAATTATGCGTGTCACTGTACATTCAGAGAGAGTGATTTTGTAACTTTTCATCGCTAATCTGTAATTAGTGACTTACATGCTCTGACGAAGGTTTAAAAACCGAAACGGCAACGTTGGCAATTATTCATACAAAGAAAATATTCCTCAGAAAATTTTGTGTATTTTCATCTCTATACGCTTTCATACTGTCGATTTCATCTCTAGTTTTTCTCCCAGCTTGAAGTGTCTTGCGTATCTAGCCTGTGGATTACAAAATATACATCCTACTCCAGGGGGTTGAGTACTCTGGCGAAGGAATTGACGGCTATCACCCACGTAATGCAAAACTCTTCTAACGAATTGAGCATTCTGGTATCCGATAGCACAAACTATAAACAAACGAAAGCTAATACATATGCGTTATAATTCCCGGAATGTATGTCACAGAAATGGCTGCACGGTTTGATACAATGTCTAGCGTAAAGTTAGGTGGGTTTCGATCCCAGTCTAAAGCGTCCTGCGTGTCTAGCCACACTGAAGTGTTGTGATACGAAACAGTCTGTCTCTGGATGACAATATATATATATACAAATATATATATTTATATATATATAAGCAAATAATGGAAATATATCCGACAGTATGAAGAAAACTGAAAAATCAAGTAATCCAAAAGTGATGAATTTATTATAATGGAAATTTAGCGCTAAAACATTTCAGTTTTAATAAAAACACATTTAAATATCATTGCCAGGTCTAATCACGTTACAGTTTTTCAAAAAAGAAGGCTGATTGAACTATTGTGTGATCTTTTTTTCTATATATATTTTATCTTTTCTCCTGTTATTTTATTAAAACATCCATTGCTGTTCTAAAAAATTTTTTTCACTATCATAAAGCCCTGATGAAGGTTCATTAAAACCGAAACGTTCTAATTTTGACATTTCATTATGTTAAATTCATCACTTTTGGATTTCTTGGTTTTTTATTTTCTTTATATATATATATATATATATATATATATGATAGATATGTATATATATATATGTATATATATACGTGTATATAGATAGAAAAATGAGTAAATATACACACACACACACACACACACACACACACACATATATATATATATATATATTTACAAATATAAACTGGCCTTGAATACTTCATTTCTCTTATTGGTAAGAAGAAAAGATTTAAATTTCTTTGATAAAGTCTAAATTGTATTCGTCAAATGTCCGTGTCATAAAATTTCTGAAAAAGTTCTGCTGTTTGAATGTCTATATTTATCTGTGGTACAGTAGTTTAAAATGTGGATTCACCGACTGCAAAGAAAAAATTTGACGACAAAGATTTCCCAATTGAAGAAATAATCAGTCGATTTCCCGCCAAGTACAACCGAATATTTATTCAGCTGTTAGGCAAATAATGTTTTGATCAGTCAAAATATGATATCTGCACATCTAAGCATTTCTCGATCAATAAATAAGGTTATTTATGCCTGTATACTAAAACACTAAATGTTTGAACCCCAAGAAACTTTTGAATGCAGTTCCTGCTTCTCCTTTGGAATAGAGTGTTTTTCGGCGTAAAAAGTGCCGAGATGCTTGAAAAATGATAAGTAGTGGGAGTGAGATCAGCAAAATATGGTGGATGTGACAAAGTCTCATATTTCAAGTCAGTGTAATTTTGCAGTGTCATCCAGGCAATATGTGGCCGAGCAGTGTCATCCAGGCAACATGTGGCCGTGAATTTTCAGACGACAAAATTTTGACCAAACCTGAAAAGTAAACACATCAATTCTTTTTTCATGTTCATGATTAGGGACATATAACCTTCAAAATCAAATTCTAAAAGAATAGAAAAGAAAGAGGTTGCTTTAATCATTTGAAACGTTTTTATACTATTCCTATTAAAATGCTGTGTGAGAACAGAATTCAGTTTTTACTAAAATCGAATAGTAATTCATGAAAAATCTTACACACACACACACACACACACACATATATATATATATATATATATACAAATATATATATACATATATATATATATATATACACACACACACACATATATATATACAAACAGAAGTACCCAGTCAATAACCGGACTGAAAGGATTTTAGCAACACCAATGAATGAGATATAAAGAAGGAAGAGAGGAGTAAGCTGAGAATTAAAAATGTGTCCTTATTTGTTGTTGAAAGATTTTGCTTGTTAATTAAGAGGTATTTTTTCATGAGTTTTTGACATTACTTTTTAGTTTACATTTGAAATAATATATATAGTTAAGTAACCCTATACTGGAGAAAGGTTTAAAACATGTTTACGATTTTTTTTTGGTATTCAATGAATTCTTTTTTTTTTTTACAATTTGTTCTAAATTACAGAACAATTTTTGGTAATTTTGAAAAGTGCAGCATAGCACCCTCTAAAGATTTGATTATAAAAGAATCTAAGAATTACAATATTCTTTTATTTTTGGATTGTTTTTATTTACATTTGAAATTCTATTCTAAAAAATGTAACCCTAGACTCGTGAGTGGTTTGAAAGATATTTATATTCTTATTTTTATAAAGCCTTTTTTTTTTTTTTTTTTAAATATGACAGCAATTTAAATTAAGTTCAATATTGCCTGTTAAGTTACAGTAATAAAAATGCATTCGTTTAATTAATTTTCTTTTTTACCGTATAAAAATGTAACAATAAAAAGAAATTAGGAATAAAAAATGTTTTCTTATTATTAGGAGAAAAATTTCGCGTATAAATTTAAATGAAAATATTTGTTTATTCTATAAATAGCTTATTCTTTTTTTTATTAATTTTTTTAAAGTTACGCAGATTAAAAATGAATATATATTTTGTTCTAAGAAATGTGGAAAATATTCACTTAAAAATCAGGATAAGAGAAATTGAGAAGCAATGCTTTCGTTTAATTTGGTTATTTTTCTTTTTTACTCTTTAAAAAGGTAAAATTATAATTTAGTAAAATAAAAGAAGATAAGAAATAATTTTCTTTTTCGTATTAAATTTTTTTTTCGTTACATTTGAAATATATTTTTAAAAAGGTATCCCTTGCTTCGAAACATTTTCTGATTTTGTTTAAATCTAAAAAAAAAAAAATTAAGAATATTTCTTTATAATTGGTACTAGATAAAAAAAAAAAATTGGAAAAAGCATTTAATTTAAATTTCACCTTAGGAATCTGTGCGATCTTTAAGCATGGTGGATTCAGAGAAGACAGAAAAGTTACAATGTATCCTTTTTTACTTACTTATGAAGAATTATGAAGAGTTCCATAAATCGATCGATTTTTAAATATTGAATTTAATGCCATTTAATCAGTAAAAATCAAGAACTAAATTTTGTACATCTCTTTGTGAAAAACATATCGAAGTTCGTGCTCGATTTTAAAGCTGAATGATATCTCTTTCGTGAACTATAAGTTGACACGTACTTATAAAAACAGACACGACTCCTATATATATATACCAAAGTAATAGTCAGTTCTCCGGATGGAGACAGACTACTTCGTCATTGTAGCAGGTGTACTGCAAGGAGACACAATTACCCCATATCTCTTTATCATCTGTCTAGACTACATGCTTGGAACATCTATCGACAAAATCAAAGAACACGGTTTCAAGTTAAAAAAGGAAAGAAGCAGTTACAAAAACAATTACTGACGCCGAGTACGCCGATGATATAGCGCTTCTGGAAAGAACACTCACCCCAGCCGAAAACCTGGTACTTAGTCTGGAACGAGCCGCTGTAGGCATTGGCCTCCATTTCAATGCATAAAATAAGGAATATATGTGGTTTAATCAAACAGGCGATATCTCTTCACAAAATGGTAGCCCTCTGAAACTAGTTGACAAATTCATCTACCTATGAAGCAGTGTCACATGAACAAAGACAGACATCAATACACGACTAGCAAAGGCATGGACACCTATCGATAGGCTATCGGTCATGTGAAAGTCAGACCTGATCGATAAAATAAAACGCTGTTTCTTCCAAACAGCGGTCGTGTCGATACTGCTATATGGATGCACTACATGGACGCTATCTAAGCATATGGAGAAAAAGCTTGACGTCAATTACAAAAGAATGCTGCGAGCAATATGGAGGCAGTATCCCACAAAGCAGCAGCTGTACGACCACCAACTACCCATCACGAAAACTATTAAAATTAGACAAACCAGACATGCGGGACATTGCTGGAGAAGTAGGGACGAGCTCATAAAAGATGTACTCCAGTGGACCCCTTCACATGGCCAAGCAAAGGCAGGACAACCAGCTCCAACCTACATACAGAGGTGGTCAGGGATATCCGTACTGATAACGTGACAGGATGATATATATATATATATATCTATATATATATAATTAATTAATTAAAAATGTGAATATATATAAATATGTATTTAGTATATATATATATATATATATATATATATATATACTTTAAAATGAATGGATCCTCTCGTGAATTTTCTTTTTAGGTTATTTATTTTTTACATCTACACGTGTTTCTAGCTAATAAATTCGTCTTCAGGAAGTTAATAGTTGATGTTAGCGTTCCTTTTGGATTTTATAGTGCAACTGTTTTGATAGGGTTGTGGTTCTTTTTATTTCCAAGATTTGTGTCTGTGAATCTTCAGTTGAAGTCAATTGTCCATGATATATATATATATATATATATATATATATATTATAAAGAAGTTTGCAATATTTAGTGCTCAATTTCAATTATAGAGTATTTATAACAAACCAAAGATAACGTTGACACAGAGCTAACAATGCTTGGTGACTTTGTGTCCATGCTATCTTTATATATATATATATATATATATATATTTATGAAAATTTCTTTTGCAGGTACAAAGAGAGAATAAAAATAATTTTAAAATGAGTAGTTCCACGAGGAGATTTGTATTTGTTAGGATTTATTTATTTATTTTGTTCTTAATGGGATTATAAGCAATGTTTGCATTCCCTATATGAACAAGAACGTACACATATACACAAGCCTATCCATACTTGTCTAATAGGTTAGGGCTGTAGAATACATTTACGGCATCTCTGCAGATGGGTAAGACACCCCTCCAACGAGTGTCCTGGATATGACACTTAACAATTTGATTGTGAGGTTCCAGTATTGCTGGAGTTTTGGGGAATGCGGAGTACCCCTTTACTACTATCTGGCCCTGAGGGGTAGCAGTTGATAGATTCCTATCTATGGGTCAAATAGAACTAAACTGTATACTTATCTTAGACTAAATTGTTCGAAATAGAACCGGTTGTCAAAACTGAATTGCTTGAAATAGAAATGTTTTTGACAATTAAAACTGAATTGTTTCAAATAGAACTGATTATTTTATAAAAATGGATTTGGCATTGAATAACCTACAAAGGTTGATATGCCATAAAACCCAAACAAACAAACAACCAATACATACACACATGTTTTGGCTTGAAGGATTTTAATACCACAGGCGGCTGCCTGTCATTTTCTTTTAGTAATAAAATAGATTCATAAATCTGAATTGACAAATGCTGCCCATGTTTGCTTTGGCGTCACATTTTACAGTCAACATTTGCTGGGTATGAAACTATACAAGAGACAAATTTCAAACTGTTCTTGGTTTCTTTGACAAAATCTCACGGGAGTTTAAATAACATACTATTATATAAAACTATCATATCATAATATTGTAGTAATTGCCCAGTTGGCGGGGACAATAGAATACACCAACTGCATCTCTGCAGAGGAGTAAGAGCCCCATTAACGTGTGGCCTGGATGTGATACTAAACAATTTGATGGTGAGGTTCAAGTGATGCTGGAGTTTTGGGGAATGTGGAGCACCTCTTTATTGACACCGCTCCCAGATCCACTCTGGCTCAGGAGAGGCAGCATCTGACACAGTCCTATCTATGGGTCAAATAGAACTAAAGTTTGTACTTATGCTAAACTGTATTACTTGAAATACATCTATTTTGATATTTAAACAACGAACTTATGCTAAAATGGACTGCTTGAAAAAGAACTGTTTTGACATGTAAACTGCGTACTTACGCTAAACTGAATTGTTTGAAATAGATACTGTTTTGATATTCAACTGCATGTGGGCAAAATCTATTCTTGTACTTAACTGAATTATTTGATTTAGATCTATTTGACTAAACTGAATAGCTTGTAATAGAAATGTTTTTGACAATTAAACTATGTAATCATTCTAAAGTGAATTGTTTGAAATAGAAGTGATTATTTGTATAAAATAGATTTGGCATTAGATAACCAACAGAGGTTGACATACCATAAAAATCAACCAACCAACCAACCGACTATTATAGTAAGTATTACGTTATTACTTTATTGGATGAAATTATCTTTCTATCGATCGACGCATATATAGGGATCCCCATAGTGTAGTGGCTAACATGTTAGACTATGACATTTTAGTAAGCGAGTTCGAACTCTAGTCACTCTATTGCGTTCACTTTTGGAAAAATAGCATTGGGAAAGTTAGAGACTGCCTTATACCCCTTAGCTCTCGGTCACAACTGTTCTGCCACAAGGATGGCGGATGGCACGAAATAACCTACGTAGGTTAATATGCCATTAAACAATAAACAAATAAACAAACCCATATATATATATATATATATATATATATATGTGTGTGTGTGTGTGTGTGTGTGTGTGTGAAAAACCCCAGATTGTACAATTTGCAAATCCTACAAACTGATATCTGTGAAAAAATACAGTAAAAAAAGAAAAGATAAAAAACACACGTGCTACTTGAAAATAATCAAGCACAAGTATGTCTTGTCAAAAGAAAAAAACACAGACTGAATTACCTTTGCTTAAACGTAATAAAGCGTGAAATATATGAAATAAAGCTAATATTATGAAAATAATTCCTACATGGCTAAAGTGTGAAATATATGAAATAAAGCTAATATTATTAAAATAATTCCTACATGGCTAAAGTGTGAAATATATGAAATAAAGCTAATATTATGAAAATAATTCCTACATGGCTAAAGCGACTCTATTTAGGTAGACTCGCTCTTGGCCATGTAGGAATTATTATCATTATATATATAAATATATCATCATCATCATCATCATCATGTCGTGCCGCTACACGGATATCCCTGACCCTCACTCGCCGCTTCTCCCTAACGTTCATCGCCTCTGGCAGGTCTTCAGGGCTACATCCCGTATCCTCAAATAGCTGCTGTATGTATGTTCGAGCTTGTCGTCCTGCCTTTGCCCGGCCATATGAGGGGGTCCATAGGAGTACATCACTCATGAGCTCGTCCCTGCTTCTCCAGCATTGTCCTGCATGTCTGGTTCGTCTAACTTGGATAGTTTTCGTGATGGGAGGCAGGTGGCTGTATAGTTGGTGCCTTGTGAGGTGTTGCCGCCAGGACTTGTTCAATATATATATATATATATATGGCCGTGTGAAAAAAAATGATACAATTTGCGAATAAAGATTATACAAATTTGTATCTGGGAAAAATATTCAATAAAAAAAAGACTAAAGGTATTGTACTATTCAAAAAAGGGTTGTCCTCGTGGTGTTATGGTTAAAACGATGGACTGCGGAATCGTAGTAAGCGAGTTCGTACTCCAGTCGCGCTATTACGTTCACTTTCGGGCAAATACCCTTGGGAAAGGTATGAACCCCCTTATCCTCCTAGCTATGGGTTAAATAGTACCACTACTGTTCTTCTAGGAGAATAGCTTTGGCATTAAATAACCGACAAATGTTGATATGCCATTAAACAAAGAAACCAAACTATTCAAAAATAATCAAATTATGTTTCAATGCCTAAGCAAGAGAAAAAAAAAATTCTTCTTGAAGCCAGTGACTGCATTGTCTTTTTGACTTGCAGCTCTAGCCCACTAGGCTGGGACATATTTTGGTCGGCTGTGTTCCCTGATTCGTGAATCAGGTCAGGTGGCGGTCGAGGCCGTCTTGAATAGATTCCGAGAAGCCGGAATTCGTGTCACGCAAGCCATGACCAGCGTTCCTTGAGCATCTGGGGACCGTCCTCCCAGACTTAACCTTCTTCGGAGAGGCTTAGTTTATCACCTGGTACCTGAGGTGCCGCTTTTTAGTGGAATGCTGACGGGGCTCGAGGCATTTTTAGAAACTTCTGACGTGTGTGGACTACGATCCTGCTCCTAGTACCCACAAAAAAAGCCGTGTGCCAAACTCACGCATACGTTGGGCATTCGACAAATAACAGATTCTACCCGAAAATCCACTAAATGAAATCTGGGTTGATTGGTCTGAGACTGTTGGATTTTCTTATCTATTTCAGCACAACCTTTCTATCTATCTATCTATCTATCTATCTAAGTAGGTTCATTTCTGTCTATAACACTATCTATCTAATCCTGTTTACATTTTTTTTTATCTATCTATCTATCTATGGAAGAAAATAATGGATTGTAATCCGACAATTTGTGAAGAAAAATTGACAAGTAATCCAAATAGAAAGTAGCGATTTATAGAGAAACAAAGTCAGTCGACACTATAACGTTTCGGTTCTGTTGAACCATTATCAGGACTGTGAGGGTTTTATTAGTGATGTTAACCACCCACCAGATTTATATGATTTGAATTTCGTCGAAAACGTGGAATGGTTCGAAATCTCTCGATGATCTAACGGAACGGGGATTATGCATAATGTTTCTAATATCAGGTGACGTATTTTAAAGAAACGAACGCTGATTCATTGATCAAGCGGCCAATTTCTCTTGTCATAAACAGCCAACTTTTCTTGTTGTACAACTTTTCCAAATTTTTATATATTTTTACACTTTTTATATATACATCTACACTTAACATCACTAATTAAACCCCTCACAGTCCTGATGATCGTTCAGCAGAACCGAAACGCTATAGTGTCGACTGACTTTGTTTCTATATAAATCCCTACATTCTATTTGGATTACTTGTTATCTATCTATCTATCTATCTATCTATCTCACTCCGTCCACATCTATTAATCTATCTCTCTCTATTCCTATCTATCTATCTATCTATCTATCTATCTATCACTGTATGCTATCCATTGAAGTATGTTCATTTCTGTCTATCAAACTATCTATCTAATCCTGTCTACATCTTTTTCTATTTATCTACCTATCTATGAGACAAAGAAAAACAGGCCAAACTGCATCTTTGTAGAAGAGTAAGACTCTTCCAATGAATTCCTAGATATGACACTAAACAATCTGATAGTGAAGCACCAGTAATGCTGGAGCTTTCAGAAATAAAGACTACCCCTTAATTGCCATTCTTCCCAGGTCCACTCTGACCCAAAGTGGTAGCACCTGATAAGGGTCTTATCTATGGGTCAAATAGAACTAAACTGTACTAATGCTAAACTCAATTGTTTGAAATAAAACTGTTGCATTTAACAGTGTGTAAACAAAAAACTGTAATTATGCTATACAGAAATGATTGAAATAGAATTGTTTATATGTATAAAAATTGATTTGGCATTAATAAACTACAATGGTTGATATGCCATAAAATCCAAACCAAACCAAAGCCAACTAAACACAAAACTGCAAACCTTGAAATTTCGATATTTTAGCTAATTTTTAGATTTTTCCTGATTTTTTGGCAACTTTAGGAAATTTGACTTCTAACCAAGCCTTTTACAATAATAATTGAGCAATCCAACCCTAGGGATAGCCGACCGGCTTCTAGTTAATCTTGCTCAATTTTGACATTTTAAATTCTGGTTATTCAAAATAACGTTCAATTTAATCAGGGAAGAAATAAGGATTAAAAAATTTTCTTGGTGTTGTTGGAAAGCTTAATTGAAGTTCTTTCTCCGCTGAGGAAAAGCTCACAGCTGAAATACCGTCTTCAAGGGTTAAATTTGATTTGAAAATGTTGTAAAAATGTAAAAACCTTCCAACAATTGATGGCGTCACGTTGACGTCATAATGAGGTCGAATATTTTTTTTCATAACGCCTAAGCCACAATTTAATCGAATATTTAAAAGACCCTTGGTCACAAAAAGGCTGTATGTTTTATACTGAGTGCTTTTCAAAATATGTTTGACATTGGTAGAACAATTTGGGTAATACTAGTACATCAACCGAACGGGGTTTTTTCTAATTTTTTTGTTTTATTTTATTTTGCCCCTCTATTTTTGTAAAAGTATTTTATCCAAAAATATAATGAAATCTTTGTGCATATATTACATACAGGCTTTTAAGTAGGTTTTCATTGAGAAGAATGTGGCATTTTGGTGATTCCGGTGTATCTGATGAACATAAATGATCTGGTTGTATTGTTTGAATGAGTGCTAGGGCTCCTTAAGACAACAAGTACAAAAATGAC
The DNA here is from genome assembly GCA_963585895.1 of Sepioteuthis lessoniana. NCBI lineage: Eukaryota > Metazoa > Mollusca > Cephalopoda > Myopsida > Loliginidae > Sepioteuthis > Sepioteuthis lessoniana. Next base: position 32,927,693 of record OY757922.1, on the reverse strand, counting down.
GGCTCCCTTTCTCCTCCCTACAAATGAAGCCTTGTGCTTCAAAACACTTATTTTGTTTTTAAGCTGCTTTAAATAGACAATACATCACTATACACATCTTAACAAGTCGACTGGGGCTGTAGGATACACCTACTGCTTATCTGCTGAATGGTGAGACTCTCCCTCCCCCCATAACGAGTGTCCTGGATATGACACTAAACAATCTCATAGTGAGGTTCCAGTAATGTTTAAGCTTTGAGAATCCGGAGTACCCCTTCATTGCCATCGCTCCCAGATCCACTACGGCCCGGAGAGTGTCCTATCTATGGGCCAAATAGAACTAAACTGTTATTATGCTAAAGTGAATTGATTGAAATAGGACTGTTTTGTCATTTAAACTGTGTACTTATGCTTCACTGAATTGCTAGAAATAGAACCATTTTGTATACTAACCTTAATTGTTGGAAATAGAACTGTTTTTGACATTGAAACTAATTATGCTCGACTGAATTGTTTGAATTAGAACTGTTTTGTTATTTAACCGTATGTGAACAAAACATTATACTTATACTAAACTGAATAATTTGAAATAGAACTGTTTTTATGTTTAAAAATGGATTTGGCATTAACAACCTACAATGGTTGATGTGTTATAAAACCAAGCCAATCTAAACCAAACGAAACAAAACCAAACCTAGATTGTGAAAAGCGTGTTATATATTGTCACTCCTTAAAACCGTGTATGAAAACGAATTCAAAAGATTCACTTGTGATCTGCGCTTTCCATGCGTAGTGGTTAACCTGCAGGACTCCAATATCGTAGTAAGTGAGTTCAAACTCCAGTCATGCCATTACATTCACTTTCGGACGAAAACTTTTGGGAAAGGTATTGAACCTCTTTATCGTTCCAGCAATATGTGAGAGAGTAGCACGATTATTCTTCTACAAGGGTGTCTTTGGCAGTAAGTAACCCAGGAAGGCTGATATGCCATTAAACAAAGATACCCAACAAAAACAAATATTCCAGCACATTTGGTAGTTCACTTATTTTGACATGAAGAGGCAACAAGTTTTAATTGATTAAAAAGTACTTTCACTATATATATTACATTCTTCATATATATATATATATATATATATATATATATATATATATATTCTGTACATTTTTTCGGTGTAAACAATGAGACCGTATTAGAAAACTTTTTTTTATCACTGAACTGGGGGACTTTTTTTATTCGATGAAATATATCTTATTGAGAAAGAGTTATTTTATCGCAGAGTAAGCCAGAAAAACTTATATATATATATATATATATATATATATCTGAATGCCTGCAGAGTCAGAAAAAATCCATCTCGGTTTCACCTAAACAGATCATCTAGATATATCTGACCCCAGAAACGTCCTGATGAACTGTTTAGGTGAAACCTAGGTAAATTTTTTTTTCCTGACTCAGCAGGAATTTATATTTCGCTCTTCTTCGTGTATTGAGCACTCTTAAGTCTAGCTTAAGGAGTTCTTCAGTGTTTGTTTTTTTCTTCTCTTAGCTAGTTATGCGTTATTGATTGATTATTTTCAAGTAATTCGTATACTTTTTAGTCTTTTCATTTTTTTATGGAATTTTTTCCCGGATTCCAGCTGGTGTAATATTTTTTATTTGCAAATTGTACTGTGAGTTTTTCGGTTTCGGTTTCTTTGTTTAATGGCATATCAACTTTTGTAGGTTATTTGACGCCGAAGCCATCCTTCATGAAGAGCAGCAATGATGCTATTTAACCCATAGCTGGGAGGATAAGGGGCTTCATGCCTTTCCCAATGGTATTTGTCCGAAAGTAAACGTAATAGCACGACTGGAGTTCAGACTCGCTTACTAAGATTCTGCGATCTACCTGAGCGTAGGAATTTATCAACTTTCGTTTGTTTACGCTATCGGATACCAGAGTGCTCTATTCGTTTGTAAAGCTTTGCATTACGTGGGTTGCAGCCTTTTATATATATATATATATATATATATTTATTACTGTGATCATATACATCCTCTCCGTTTAGAAAATCACGTAATGTTGTTTAAAATGAAGTGGTGTAAATTCTAGTTTCCATTAGTGTGTGGCGATTTAGGAATTACCAAAGAACTCCCAACCGGATGTAGACTCGTCGGCTGCCTGATACGAAATGTATAAATGCGTCGCCACGCATAAGGCTCCACGCATCCATCCGGTTAAAATAAAAAAAAAGAAAAATAATAAAATGTAAAGTAGCCAATGAGAAGCGGTCGCGCAAAAATTAGAAGGATTTTGGCGTAGCGAATTTGGAGCCGGTGAAAAGAGATAAATACTCAGGTTTTCTGTGAACCTCTCTCTTTTCGGGTAGTGACGTCGAACCGACAACACCGTTTTTACTATCTGGTGTTTTGGGCACCACGCTATGTCTTTAGACGTAGCGTTGGTTAGTCCATTCACCAGGTAAATAAAGGAAAGTCTGAAAGAAAAGTTTTTCGTCTCCTTGTCTGTTTCTATCTTTCCCTTTTTATATACTCTTATGGACCTTCTTTGGGCAAGGCATTGCACCGGCCAAACCAACGTGGGGTAAAACTAAATAACCAAAATATGGAGTCAGATATCTTACGGCAACACAGTCTTGCCCTTAGCCACTGACTACCATAAAAATTTTAAACCCCACATTGGTAACCTCGACGCTAAAAACACTTTCAAATCCCACAAGTGTTTGCTTGGATGAAATGTTTGTTTACTTCTTCATTCACAGCTTCGGCCCACCGACAGAACAATTTGCTGGAAAGAAAACATTTGCAACACCAAAGATGAACTAAGGACAAGAATAACGGCTGCATAAGAGATTCATAAGAGCTCCAAAGCCATCTGCAGGCCACGGTCGAAGCTAATGGTGATTTCTTGGAATACATTTGATTTATTTCAGGATATTCTTATGTAATTTTGGTGAATATATCAGATGATACCCATTAATATCTTGTAGATCCCTTCAGATGATTAAAATTTTGACCGGGTGAATAAAAGCATAGGAGTCCACTGTGGGCGAAGTTACTTGTTTGCATCTATAAATCCCCTTATTAAAGAACAAAAGTTGCTGAATCATGTAGACTAGTTGCCAGATAATATACACCTAGAAGAATGCTTAAATGAACACGATAGCCACCAGTAATCTGTCATTCACATACAACCTATTCAAAACAAAAGCTTGCTCAGTCGGTTAGGGCTGTAGAATACACCGACTGCTTCTCTGCGGAGGGGTAAGAACCCCACAAAGAGTGTTCTGAATATGACACTAAACAAGTTGATGATGCGGTTTCAGCAATGGTGGAGCTTTGGGGAATGCGGAGTACCCCTTCATTGCCATCGCTCCCAGGTCCACTCTGACCCGGAGTTATAGCACCTGATAAGAGTCCTATCTATGGGTTAAATAGAACTAAACCGTGCTTCTTTCACTATACTGATTTTTGCATTTAAACTGCGTATTTATGCTAAATTGAATTGTTTAAAATTGAACTGTTTTGAGATTGGAACTGCGTACTAGTGCTGAACTGAATTGCTCGAAATAGAACTGTTTTTGACGTCTAAACTGTATACTTATGCTGAACTAATATCTGAAATAAAACTGTTTGACATTTAACTGTGTATTGCCCAGTCGGCTGGGGCTGTAGAATACACTGACTCCTTCTCTTCAGAGGGGTAAGAACTCCCCAAGGAGTGTCCTGGATATGACACTAAACAATCTGATGGTGAGGTTCTAGCAATGCTGGAGCTTTGGGGAATGCGGAGTACCCCTTCATTGCCATCGATCCCAGGTCCATAGATAGGGCCCTATCTATGGGTTAAATAGAACTAACAGCATACTTATGCAAAATGAATTGTTTGATTAAACTGAATAGCTTGAAATAGAAATGTTTTTGACAATTAAACCGTACCTACATTAAAACTGCGTGCTTATGCTTAACTGAATTATTTTAAATAGAACTGTTTTTCGACTTTAAAACTGTATTTACACTTTAGTGAAATGTTACATATAACAGCTTGAATAGTTTGAAATGGAAATATTTTTGACAATTAAAGTGTGTACTTATGCTAAACTGAATTGTTTAAAATAGAACATATTATTTACATAAAAATGGATTTGGCGTTAAATAACCTACAAAGGTTGATATGCCATAAAACCCAACAAACCAAACTAACCAAAAAAAAAGCCATGGATAAACGATCTGATTGATTTTAACACCATAACAAACCATTTGGTGCTCTATTATGCCTAAAGGTTAGGGAATCACATTCCTATTGACATTTTTTTCTGTTCGGTGTTAAATATTTTCATTTTTTAAATTTTTTTTTTTTTTTTTTTTTTGCAAAATGGCCTCTTCAATTGGAATGAATTTTACACAGTTGTATTCGACCCATAGACATCCGGGTCATTTAAGGGAACGAACACTCAAGCTCTGGCTGAAATTATCCGATTATTTTCGGCGTCGTTATGGCGCGTATAGTCATATTTTCGCAAATGGAGACATTTAAAAACAATCATATTTTAAACGAATTATTTCATAAAAATACTGACTTCTGAAATTTTCATTTTTTTTATTTTATTTAAGATGATGAGATGTCTTAAGAATATTTACTTAATAAACAAACAAAAAAGAAGATTAAAGGAAAAAGGAGAAAAATAATATAATAGTGAAATTTAAAATAAAATGCCTGAAATTGTGATTTTTATATTTGGTTAGAGATTTTTTATGAAAAAATTAAGATAAAATATTATGAACGAAAAATAGCACTCAGTCCAAATCTTCCTTTCTTTCCTTCCTTTTCTCTTTTTTTGTTTTTTTACTTTCTTAGATTGCTTTGTTCTTTCTTTCTTTCTTTCTTTCTTTTTTAGATTCTTTCTTTCTTTCTTTCTTTCTTTCTTTCTTTCTTTCTTTCTTTCTTAGATTTATTCTTTCTTTCTTTCTTTCTTTCTTTCTTTCTTTCTTTCTTTCTTTCTTAGATTCATTCATTCTTTCTTTCTTTCTTTCTTAGATTTATTCATCCATAGTTTTTTTCTTTCATTTTTTCTTTCTTTCATTTTTTTCTTAGATTCATTCATTCATTCTTTCTTTCTTTCTTTGATTGCTTCGTTCTAAGTTTCTTTCTTTCTTTTTTTCTTTCTTAGAGTTATTCCTCCATAGTTTTCTTTCTTTCATTTTTTCTTTTTTAAATTCATTCATTCATTCATTCTTTCTTTCTTTCTTTCTTTCTTTGATTGCTTTTTTCTAAGTTTCTTTCTTTATTTCTTAGGTTCATTTATTCATAGTTTTTTCCTTTCTTTCTTTCTTTCTTTCTTTCTTTCTTTCTTTCTTTCTTCGATTCATTCATTCGTACATCCATCCATCCACTCTTTCTTTCTTTTTTTCTTTCTCTGATTCTTTCATACTTAGTTTCCATTCTTTCTTTCTTCTTTTGTTAAGGCAGTTTTAGTATCGCGTGTTATTGTTTGTTTGTTTGTGTACCAGTATATATTTTTCACTATTTCATTTATAATAACTTTTGTGTATTTTGTTATAATCTTAATCTTTAAAACGAACAAAATCTAAAAAAACAACAACAAAAAACAAAAAAACAAACCTTCGTCCAGTGAAATTAAGAAAACTATCGACAATATTCAACAAATTTTTCTTTTGGGTGGAAATCAAATATGGTTTCAAGGAGATGATAGAATGGAGGCCCGAGCACAGATTTACACGGTCTCAAATGTGTAATAGATGAAGTTTTTGTGATTTATTATATAGTGGCAGAAAAAGTTCCTCGGATGGTGTAATGGTTAAGAAGTTTGACAAACAAACCTACAAGAATGAGTTCGATTCCCATTGGGTGCTCCATTCATACGGCCTTGTGCCGCATCTTAGTAAAAAGCTTTGTAAATTGTTATATAGTGGCAGAAGTAAACTGTATTGGCCGGCTGCCAAATATATTTTCCTATATGAAGCAAAAATCCACTTCTTTACAGGAAAATAGCATAAATTGAAAAATATCACCCAAAAGAAGCAACAAAAAGCGTCATTATAGAGAGTGCATATAATCACTACTTTCCCTCACTCTAGGTCTTGATTAAAGATCCGACGAAGGATAGTAAAAAGCTTAAAGCAAAGGGGAAAATTGAATAATGATAATAATGGTGTAATTGTTATCGTCGCAGGATATGGACACGGCGACACAAGTTCAAATCCTGGACCGGACTGATTGCATTTCACATAGCACTAATACCCTTGGGAAAGGTATGAATCCAAATATTCTCCCCATCCGCAGCTATGGGTAAATAATATGGCAGACTAGGTTCTTCAGCATTGGTGAGGCAACTATTCTAGGCGAAGGAAAACTCTGAATTCAAAACTGTTAAACTCCGCTTAAAAATTGACCTTGTGTCATATCCTGCCCGAGCGGAGGGGTTGGGTAAATATGATAATAACAATAATTATTATTAATGGGGAAGGTGATCCACTGAGAATTGTGCAAGAAATTTAAACTTGACCTAACGAATAACTAGTATAGGCACACCTTGGAATACGTCAGGAAGAATGAGACGCATAAAGTTCACTGAGAATTTGACATACAAACAGATCACCTAATCTCGGACAGTCAATTCGACCTTGTGATAATTAAAAAAAAACTTGAAAAAAAAAAAAAAAACTTGCCGGATTATGGACTTTACCGTCCCGGCAGACTACAATAAAATTAGAACAAAGCAAAAAATAAATATAAAGACCAGGCAAAAGTGCTAAAAAACTTTCGAACATGAAGGTTACGGTAATACCAATTGTGGTTGGAGCACTTGGAACAATCCCCAAAAGACTGGTAAATAGATAGGAAGACTTGGAAATAGGAGGACGAGTAGAGACCATCCAAACAACAGCATTATTAAGATTGGCCAGAATACTGAGAAAAGTCCAGAAGAATCGAGATTTGCTCTCACTCGAACTCCAGCAAGAAACCATTTGCTAACACTGGTGTGAAAAACGCTCAAAAAAATAAAATAATAATGCTTTATTCTGAACTGTATAGAAATAGAATAGGACAAAAGAAGTAATACAATCCATCGAGACATCGCACAATTTGGCAGTTTTGTGACTGAAGCTCCAGTCATCCATGCTTCAACAATTTGACTTCTTTTGGAATCTGATATGTCATACATTGTTGTCGTATAAATCTATAGATGAAAACAAGTTAAATACCATTAGGTACGAGATGTTTATAGAGAGTGTAATAATTCTCTGTACAATCCTAGACACAAATAGAAGGTATGGAATCAACTATTTCAATCAAATACCAATAATTTTTACAGAAATCTATGTATCCAATTGATGTAACTTTAAAAAAGTACTACCACTCCGGGTCAGAGTGGACTTGGGAGTATGTATTTATCCGACTTTCCATTGGCTACACTAAGGTTAAAGAACCCAGTCTGTCCTACTATTTACCCATGCTGGTGTGTGACGGAGGATTGTCGGATTCATACCTTTCCCAAATATATTAGCGCCATGTTAAATGTAAATAGATTTTTTCAGAATTTGAACTCAGTTCTCCTGGTCCATTTCCTCAGATGATAACCGTTACACTAAGCGTGCCTCCGAGTGGACCTTGAAGATGCAACAACGAAGTGGGTACTCCTTGCTGTTTAGAGCTCCAAACCTGCGAATGTAATTTAGTGAACTCTCCTGGTCATACGTTTTAGTTGAGTGAGGGAACGTCTTACCCCTCTTAAGAGGATGCAGTCCGCGTATTTTAGCCTCAACCCAAATAATAATGATAATAAAGAAAGGGTAGCTTTAAGGGAGAAACTGAATCTCTTCTAATAGCAGCACAAAACAACGCCATAAAGACCAATCATATCAAAGCAAGAATAGATCGGACGCGACAAAACAGCAGACGTGGGTTATGTGGTGAGAGAAACGAAACGATCCATCGCATAATAAGCAAATGTAGCAAATTAGCCCCCCCCCAAAAGAGTAAAAGAGTAGACACGACTGAGTGGGCCAGGTGATCCACTAGGAATTGTGCAAGAAATTGAAATTTGACCATGCAAACAACTGTTATATGCACAACCCAGCATCTGCCCTGGAAAATGAGACACACAAACTCATCGAGGATTTTGACATACATATATCTTCTAATCTCGGCCAGACTACTAGACCTTGAAATAACAAAAAAAAAAAAAAAGAAAAGAAAAGAGAACTTGCAAAATTGTGGACTTTGCTGTCCCGGCTAAAAATAGGGTAAAATTGAAAGTAAGTGAAAAGAAGGATAAGTACCAAGACCTTGCCAGGGAATTGAAGAAACTGTGGGATATGAAAGTGAAAATAATACCAATGTATAGTCAGCAAAGGATTGATACAAGGACTTGGAAATAAGAGGACGAGTGGAGACCATCTAATCTACCACGTTACTGAGATCGGGCGGAATACTGAGAAGAGTCCTGGGGACTTGAGGATACTTGCTTTGAAATACAATCAGCTAAAGATGATGTGAAAAAGTCTCAAGGATGATAAAAGAGAGATAATAACCTAGACCTTGCTAGAGAACTAAAAAAGCTATGAAACCTGAAGTTGACAGAAATTGGTGCAATCAGAACAATCCCTAAAGGATTGGTAAAAGGAATTAGAAAACTTGAAATTGGAGGACAAGTGGAGATCATCTATGCTACATCATTATTAAAACCGGTCAGAACACCAAGAAGAGTACTGGAGACTTGAGTAGACTTGCTGTCACTCAAAACTTCAAAAGATGACCATCAGCTAACGCTGGAGGGAAACATTGTCAAAGTAGTGACATAATGATAATAGTAATAATAATAATACTGAGAAGAGTCCTGGAGACTTGAGGAGAATTCCCTGTCATTCAAAACTTTGGTGGAAGAACATCAGCTCACGCTGGAGGGAAAAACTCTCAAAAGAGAGATATAATTTTAATTATTATAGATACTCAAGAAAGACGTGAGGAAATTTTTTTGTCGCTGAATGTTTAACAATTACGTGGGGCATTCAATAAGTTTCCAGACATTTTTGTACGGGCATTTAAAATTGTCGTAGACTCTTGAATATTCACTATGGTATTGCTATTCATTTTATGAGATGACAGACCATTTTTTTTATTTCAGTTTCAAATGAACAGCAACAGCAGGAATTGGAATACACCCTACTAAAACCTGATTGTTACAGCTGGTGAATTTTAAAAATGCAATCTGGACGTGAGGATAATTTAGAAGGACGATATGCAATATAATTCTGTTTTAAACTTGGAAAAAATGCCACAGAAACGTATGGAGTGCTTCGACCATGTTGCATGAATCGAGCATCAGTTTTTGAGTGGCATGAGAGATTCAACGAAGGCAGGGAGTCTGTAAGGGATGATGAGAGGTGTGGGAGGAGTAAGGAAGTCAATACACCAGAGTTGATTGGCCAAAGGGTTAGGGGTAGGGTTACTATGTTGAGGTTTTAAGGGAGTTCAGGAAGAGATTCCGTCGGAAGAGGACAGCACTCGTCAAATCGAGTCAGTGGCATTTCCAGCAGGACAATGCACCAGTCAACAACTCCATTCTTTTCAAAGGCTATTTGACCAAGATGGGCATCAAGACAGTTCTTCAGTCTCCCTATAGTCTAGACCTCCCAGTGACTTTTGGTTATTCCCTAAGCTCAGAGGCCGTCGTTATGAGACAATTGAGGAAATGAAAGAGGCTGTGACACGCTCACACAAGAAGACTTCCATGGGGCCTTTCAGAAGTTGTTGGAAAGGTACAACAAGCGCATTGCAGCCGGAGGTTTGGTTTGGTTTCTTTGTTTAATGGCATATCAACCTTTGTCGGTTATTTAATGCCAAATCCATTCTCCTAGAAGAACAGTAGTGGTACTATTTAACCCATAGCTGGGAGGATAAGAGGGTTCATACCTTTCCCAAGGGTATTTGCCCGAAAGTGAACGTAATAGCGCGACTGGAGTACGAACTCGCGTACTACGATTCCGCAGTCCAACGCTTTAACCATTACACCACGAGGACACCCCCGCAGCCGTGGGAGATTACTTCAAAGGGGACTTGAGTTTCATGTGTGTACTATCAATAAAAGTGCCCATACGGAAAAAGTCTGGAAACTTATTTAATGATTCTCGTAAGAACAAAGACTTCTTGAGAAAAACGTTAGAAATTGAAGGAGACTTGCTGTCACGTACTCTCCATCGATTAGCACCAACCACTGGGCATGAAGATTCACAAGCTATAAATAACAACATTGATAATAAGAGATCTTTAAAAAGAAAACAAAAAAAACGCACACCAGTATTGAGGGAGCATATATTATTACTGTTTCTGTCGAGAATACAACGTATTTAATCAATAAACGTAGGAGTCTACATAATGATATTCATTTTAAAAAATGACAGACAAGTGACGACGAAGAAAAGGAAGAATCAATTTCATTTACTCAACTCGTGACTAAAACCCAGCGCACACACGCACACAGGCACATGCACGAACCTCGATCAGTCGATCATGGAATGTTCGGGTGCAATATGATAATCATCTAAGCGGTGTTAATTCACCACCTCTTTGGTGATGGTGCGTCCTTTTTCTTTTTTTGTCTTTTCCTGTTTTTCTTTTTTACCAACAACTCGTGGATCACTTTTTTTCTTTTCACTAACGTCTTTCCTTTTTTTTTTTCATTCATTCATTACATTCATTCATTCATTTCAAATTTGAAACTAAAAACAGGAGACGAAATTAGCTTCAAAGAAAGGAAGGAGAGAGAAAGAAAGACAGGGAGATAGAGAGAGAGAGAGGGGGGATAGACAGAAAGAAAGAAAGAAAGAAAGAAAGAACAACGAAGAACAATAAAAAAGAAGAAAAAAAGAAATAACGTTAGAAAATAAATAAAGAAAGAAAGAAAAAAAGAAAGAAAAGTCGGTAGAACGAACGCTCGAAAAAGAAGCAACATTAGAACAGAAAGAAAGAAAGAAAGAAAGAAAGAAAGAAAGAAAGAAAGAAAGAAAGAAAGAAAGACCCAAAAAGAGTGAGAGAGAGAGAGAGAATAGGCAGAAAGAAAGGAAGAACAATAAAAAACAATAAAAAAAAGAAATAAAAACAAATAACGCCAGAAAATAAATAAATAAATAAATAAAGAAAGAAAGAAAGAAAGAAAGAAAGAAAGAAAGAAAAGTAGATAGAACGTACGCACGAAAAAGAAGCAATATTAGAACAGAAAGAAAGAAAGAAAGAAAGAAAGAAAGAAAGAGAGAGACGAGAGGAAATAAAACACCGAAAAAATTCAATAAAATATAGAAATAGACAAATTATGTGAGATAAAAGAAAGAAAGAAAGAAAGAAAGAAATAAGAAAACAAACAAACAAACCAACAAAGAATTTTAGAAAGAAAAAAGCTGACTAGATTAAAATCACTTAATTGTGTACTGGATGACCCCATTTACCACTCTGCCACGATAAAGCCCTTTCCCTTGAGAATTACAGTTTTAGGTATCGCTTTCTTTCTATTTCTTTCTTTCTTTCTTTCTTTCTTTCTTTCCATGCTTTACTTCTCCTTTATCTTTCTCTGCTTTGATGTCCTCTTATTTCTTTCTTTTACTTTCCTTTCTTAACCAGCGTTCTTTTTCGCATTTAACTTTCTTTTAATCAATTAAGCTTTTTTCTTGCCTTCTTTCTTTCTTTCTTTCTTTCTTTCTTTCTTTCTTTCTTTCTTTCTTTCTTTATCTTGTTCTTTCTTTCTGTCTTTCTTTCTTTCCTTCTTAATCGTTTTATGTCTTTTCAATTTTTCGAATTTTACCTATTTCTTTTATAGTCTTTTGTCTCTTTTGTTTTAAAAGAAATACTTCACTATCAATCTATTTCCTTTGTTTTTTGCCTTCTTTCGGTCGAATTACATGACGTACTCATGTGGACCCCTTCACATGGACGAGCAAAAGCAAACAGCAGATCTATGAGGATACGGAATGTAGCTCTGAAGACCTGCCTGAAGCAATGAACGAGAGAGAAGGGTGGCGAGAAAGGGTCAGGGATATCCGTGCTGATAGCGTGACATCATGATGATGATGAAGATGAATCTTTCTTATGTCAGATTTTCTTTTGATTTCATTTTTTTTCTTCATTCTTTCTTTCCTGTAATTTTAACAACCCTTCTCTTTGTTCTTTTTCATTTTTCTTATTCATCTTTTTAATTGTTCTTAACATTTTTTAAAAAATTTTAGTTAATCTAACTCAATCTGTTTAATATTCCCCTTAAACTTCCAATTCAATATATTCAATGTTTAATATAGTCTCACAAAATCCCTAATAATTTGGTTGGTTGGTTGATTTTACGGTGTATCAACCTTTTTCGGGTCATTTAACGCCGAAATGAGTCATTTTGATGAACGTTTCAAACAACTCAGTTTAGTATAAGTTCAGTTCTTTTTTTCTTTGTTTACACAGAGTTAAATCTCAAAAAAGTTCTAATTCAAAACAATTCTTTTTGTTTTCCAAAAGTAAAATGAAAAACAGTTCATTTTTAACTGTTCAATTTAGTGTAGTTATACAGTTTAGTTCTATTTGACCCATGAATATAAATGTTACCACTCCACGCCAGAGTTGGCCCGGGAGTGATGGCAATAAGGAGGTACTCCACATTCCCCAAAGCTCCGGTATTATTGGTGCCTCACCATCAGATTGTTTTGTGCCATATCCCGGACACTCACTGGGAGAGTCTTACCCTTTCTACAAAAATGCAGTCGATGTATTTTGCAGCTCCTGCCGACTTCGGCATAATAATTTGGTTAGGTTTTCATATACATATATATCACCATCATCATCATCATCTCGGGCCGCCAGGATGGATCTCCCTGACTCTCTCCCGCTACCCATCTCTCTCGTTCTTCGTTCCCGGTAGGTCTTCAAGGCTACATCCTGTATGGGTACAGAGCAGTTGTATGTAAGTTCTAGCTGGTCGTCCACGTGAAAGGGTCTACACAAGTATGTCATATATATATATATATATATATATATATATATATATATATATATATATATATATAATATATATATATATATATATATATATATATATATATATATAATATATATATATATCATGACGTCACGCTGCTTGCACGTATTACTTGACTACGTCCTGTGACGGACCTGTTGTATGTAAGTTCTTGTGGGTCGGCCACGTGAAGGAGTCCATTTGAGAACATCGCTTATGATTTCATTCTTGCTTTTTTACCTGTGTCCTGCATGTCTTGTTCGTCTTATTTAGATGGCCTTACAGATTGGAGGTAAGTGGCCGTTCAACTGTTGTTTTGAGTTGTTTTGCTTCCAAAATTAGTTCAATATAGCTCGTAGCGTTCATGTTCAGATCCCGTCTAGCCATTACCCTATATGTTATATTTATATATATATATATATGAATTTTTTTGTTGGTCCAACGAGAGAAAAGTTAATATGTTTCAGTCTGGTTCATGAGACTATTAATGGTTTAGGTATTTTTTTATTTCTAGTTTTTATTGTTAAGGCTGTTTTCATTGGGGTGAGATTATTTTTAATTCCAGGATTTGTGTCTGTGAATGTCGGAGTTAATTGCCCGTGAAAACCTTTGGCTTAAGCAGATGTTTTCTTTTTTTCATGCGTTTCCCATGGAAATATATATATATATATATGTATATCCAATCGCTCTGTAGAAGCAGGATGCGACACAAGGTCAATTTTTAAGCAGAGTTTTAATGGTTCGAATTCAGACTTTTTTTTTCTTCTTGAAAGATTGCTATTCCAAGGTTAAAGAGCACAGTATGCCCTATTAATTACCTATAGCCGGAAGGAGAGTAATTGGATTCATGTCTTTCCTTAATATATGAGCGGTATGTGAAATGCAAACAGTCTTATCCAAGTTTTGAACTTGGGTCTCTGTGTCCATATGTGAGTATATATATATATATATTATAAGGTGTATAGCAATAACATACTGAATTTTCAAGAGTCTATGTCAATTTTAAATGCCTGTACAAAAATGTCTGGAAATTTATTGAATGCACTACGTATTAAAGACATTTTCTTGATATAATTTTATCCTTTGATGTTTCCAGACAGGTATTTTGGTTTTAGGTTGGAGTAATTAGACGAATTTACCGATCTTGGCCCGAGCGTTGTTTTAAATTCATACCATGCTATTAGCATTCCACTTTAATCCAACTATACGTTAATATTATTTTTGCTATGTTAGAAACTGAAAAAAAAAAACAAAAAAAAAAAACAATATTTAGATTTGCAACCTGCCGCCCCCGACGATTGCTTATAAAGAGCCCGAAAGCGCTCGGTACAATTTCGGTAAATTCATCTACCAACTCAAATATAAAATCGAAGTACTGGTCACATGAAACTTGAAAGCATCCTCATAAAATCATATTGACAAAACGTGTTTATTATTTAATCAAACGTGCCTAAATGAAGAGTTGATGTCCAAGTACACACACACACACATACACACACACACTTATATATATATATATATATATAGAACGATAGATAGATAATACGTGTGCCTGTGTGTGTCTGTATGTGTGCTTGTAATTCTGCTCATAAGTATTTCAACTTATATACTAATTTCTTCTAATCGTTTTGTTTTAAGGTTAAATTGTGTAAATTAAGCAAAAACAAAGATCTGTTTCAACAATCAAATAAGCGTTGCATTTAACCATTTAAATTTCTGACAAATACTTTTAATGGAATAAAATTTTTAATTTAAAAGGCGAACTCAGATAACTGTTAAGAAATATTGTCCAAGTGCAGAGTGGAACGATATAATTGTCACCCTAGAAAAGACGACATGATTCCATTTCTGTTAAATGAAAACCGCTTTTCTTTTTTTTGTTGCAGACCATCTACAAGTTGGCCAGTTGTGTAAATATCCCAAGAGCGATAGGAGCTTTCTATCATGTCTGAAAGTGACACAATGTTCAACGAGTGAGATTGGAGATGCGCCGCTGTACAATTCATGCTCTCTACCAATCCAAGTTATGACAACAGGACCATTGCCAGCACCCTCAAAATGCAAATCCAGACGGTTCAACGATTGAGGGCACAGCTCAACGCATCGGACGACCCTTTGGAGGTGGTGGAGCAGAAGGCCATATCATGCCTCCTCAGATCTCTGAAGTCTGCTTGAAATTCAACACCAAAGTGTACCTGGATGTGCTGAAGAGTGTGCTGATCCCCTGGTGCAATCAGGTTGCCGGTGGCAGACCCTGGCTGTGCCAACAGGACTCGGCGCCGGCCCACAAGTCTAAAGAGACCCAGTCTTGGCTTCAGAAGGAGTGCTACGACTTTGTACCCTTCTCTCACTGGCCCCCCTACTCCCCCGACCTGAACCCGCTGGACTACTTCGTTTGGTCATACGTCGAGAACATTACCAACCTCACCTCCCACAACACCAAAGCCAGCATAATCACCGCCATCCGCCAAGTATTGGCCGAGCTCCCGCCGGCGCTTGTGGAAAAGGTATGCTCCAAGTTCCGGATCTGTATCGAAGCGGTGACTGAGGCTAAAGCCGGCTACATTGAATAGATGTCAGCTCTACTACATAATCAAGTTACCTGAATAGATTTTTTCAATAAAAGTTTAAAAATAAAGCTGTAGTGTTGTTTTCTTTAGGACGACAATTTTATCATTCCACCCTGTACAAAGTTAATTTGGAACCTTCAAAAAGCTCAAGATATACCCGGAGGCGTAAGATCCCTTCCCGTCCCTGAAAAAGTATGTACTGGCTTAAACACAATACTGCCTTCGGCCTGTAGATTCTTTGGTTTGATTTCATTGTTTCATAGTAGATCAACCTTCGTGGTTTTTGACGGTGTTTTATTTCATATCCAGCCATTTCGGTTATCTAATGTCAAATCCTGTTTCACAACCACCCAGCCACCCTCACACACATAATATATATATATATATATGATTTTTAAAGAAATATTGGGTGGTACTTTTTTACTAGAAATATCTTTTAAAATTCCTCTGTGTCTTATATGCCATATGTAGGTTTAAGATTCGCAATAGTCGGCTGAAATTAGCAACCTGGTCGCTCCAATTAGCTTAGACTTTAGAGTAATTGTCATATACTTATTGTCATATACCTATTGTCATTATTTAAAAGGCTATTACGCAGAATAAAAGTGTTATCATTGATAATTTTCATTATATTGATTTCATCGCGATAATATTAGCACATCATTTCTTGCTGATTTGCCTTGCAGAAAATGTGGTGCGTCTTTTACAGTTATACGTCTTATATGCCGTAAATTACGGTAAATAAGTTCAAGAAATTCTATTCATTGTTTTCAAGCATTGCTAATTCTTCTTTATTGCCAGTTCAGCGTTTTCATGTACTACTATCAAACACAAGTTTTATTTACACAGAGATAAAGGGTTTCAATCATTGCTATCTAAGACAAAAAATTCAATTTAATATTGATCATTTGTTTGCGCACAAATGGTTTTTCAGTATAGTGAATGATTAAACATTTCTATTGACCGATAAAATGAAAGGCAGTTTCTTCCAGGCAGCGGTCACATCGATATTGCTATATGGATGCTCTACATGGACGCTAACTAAACGGCTGGAGAAAAAGCTTGACGGCAACTACACAAGAATGTTGAGAGCAATATTGAACAAGTCCTGGCGACAACACCCCACGAGACACCAACTCTACGGCCACTTGCCTCCCATCACGAAAACTATACAAATTAGACGAACCAGACACGCAGGACACTGCTGGAGAAGCAAGGACGAGCTCGTAAGTGATGTACTCCAATGGACCCCCACATATGGCCAAGCAAAAGCAGGACGACCAGCTCGAACCTACATATAGCAGCTATCTGAAGATGCAGGATGTTACCCTGAAGACCTGCCGGAGGCGATGAATGATAGGGAGAGTGGCGAGAGAGGGTCAGGGATATCCGTGTTGGCGGCACGACATGATGATGATGATGATGATGATTATTTGACCGATAGAACTGTCCATAACTGATAGTACCGTTCCCGAAAGAGTGAACCCGGAAGTAATGGCAGTGAAGAGGTACTCCATATTATACAGAATTCCAGAACTGAAGCCTTGCCATCGGATGGCTTTGTGTCATGCCATAAAAACTCATTAGGTGAGAGTCTTTCAGAGGTGCAGTTAGCGTATTCTACAGCGTTAGCCGACATTTTGTGTTGTATATTGACCTCCGACCCGGCCGGGCTGTCAAAATAGGAAATGCACCTGTGTAAATAACAGGTGCATCCGGTCGAGGAATATCAGAATATAACCTTGACCGTGGACGGGTTGAATGAGTGCGATTTGTGACACCCACAAGAAGAGTGGATGTCAAACTATTATATAACTCAGTGCACAGGAAGTTCGATCAGTTGGAGACAAGATGCGGTAGAGAAAGCCAGCAGCCAGCAGAGTGGGGCCTCAGGCCCCCGATTGAGCAGTTGCAGTTGGAGATAAGATGCGGTAGAAAGAACCAGCTCCCAAAGAGGGTTGGGCAGCCCTTGAGAACGGGAAAGAAACACTGTTATGGCCATAAGAGTGAGGGTCAATATGTTGTAGTTCTGTTCGGTCTCCGACTACCTCTCACTGTAAAACCTTTAGTAACCCTTTCGAACCCTTTCAAATAAAGTGAGAGGTATATTTTTCTAAAGAACTGTGTCGCTCGTCTTTATTGTGTCATCGTTATGATTCTGCATGCATATGTGTTTGTATAGTTGTTCATGGCTATGCAACATTTGTGTGTTATTTTATAACAAATCTCTCCCTGTAGAAGAACCGGAGTAATATAATTTAACCATTGCTCAAAGAGGTGCTTACCTTTCCCAAGAGTATTTGTCCGAAAGTGAACGTAATAGCACGACTGGAGTTCGAACTTGCTTACGACGGAGTAGCAGTTCAACACGTTCGGTACTATGCCAGCAACGGGGATTTCTTTTAATAAGTACTGAGGCACCCCTTCATTGCCATTACTTCCCGGAATGGTAGTAACAGTTAGTTACAATCTGTGGGTCAAATAAATCTGTTTCTGATACTGAATCATTTACCAGTTTAAAATGATTGACCCTATTTTCAGTAATTTATAGACCTTTTTTGCGGGATTTTATAAATACATTTATAAACATTTGTTGGCACACAGATATTTGATATGAAGTAATCCTATCTAATACAAAAAAAAAAAAAAATATTTGTATAGTTTTATGGTTTCAAGTATTCCTATCTGAGACTAATCCTTTATGCGAAATATGTAGCAGTAAATAGATTTGAAGATTTAGTCTCGATTATTTCTAATCAAATCTTGTGTTTTCATCAAAATTTAACCGATAGGAACACCACACAAAGCCAACACACACAAACGCAATACATGTTTGGCATGAAAACAAAATCTATAAGCAAAGCTGAGTAATAGAGTTCGAACTCCAGTCAAACTATCATGTCCTCTTTCGGACTAATACATTTAGCAAAGGTATGAACCATATTATTCCCCCAGCAGATTTAAATAATACCACAATATTCATTTTAGGAGTAATACTCTTGGCAAAGTCATGAACCTCATGATACCCTAAGCAATGGTTTAAAAATACCACAACGTTCACTTTCGGATTCGTGGCAAAAGAGTAGGCCACATTAATCCCGCAGCAATAGTTTAAAAATACCACAACTTTCATTTTTGGACAAATAACCTCAACAAAAGAATGAATATTCTTCTTCTAGCAATGGTTTAAATAGTACCACAACATTCGTTTTCGGACTAATATCACTGACAAGGGAATGAATACATCGTATCTCAAACAATGGTTTAAAAATACCACAACGTTCACTTTCTGACAAATACCATTCACAAATGAACGAACCACATTATTCCCTAAGTAACGGTTTAACAATACCACAACGTTAGTTTTCGGACAAATTCCCTTGGCAACGGAATGAAAACCATCATTGCGCCAGCAATGGTTTAAATATTACTAAAATGTTCATTTTCGGACTTAAACCCTTAGCAAAGAAATATACTTCTTATATTCTAAGGAATGGTTCAAATAGTACCACAACTTGTATTTTCGGATTAATATCCTTAGCAAAGGCACAAAGAACATTATTCTCCTAGAAATGATTTAAATAGTACCACAGCGTTCATTTTCGAACTAATATCCTTGGCAAAGGACTGGACCACATTATATCTCAAGCAATAGTTTAAAAATACCAAAACATTCACTTTCGGACAAATACCGTCGGTAAAGGAATGAACCACATTATTCCCTAAGGTACAGTTTTAAAATACCACAATGTTAATTTTCGGACTAATACCCATGGTAACGGAATGAACACCATTATTACGCCAGCAATGGTTTAAATAGTACCATAACGTTCATTTTAGGACTAATACTCTTAGCAAAGAAATAAACCCCTTATATGCTACGGAATAGTTAAAATAGTACCACAACGTTTATTTTCAGATAAATATCCTTAGCAAAGGAAGAAATCACATTATTCCCTCAGCAATGGTTTGATTTCTGACTAACACCCTTGGCAAAGGAATGAGCCCCACAATTCCCTAAGCAATGGTTTAAAAATACCCCAACGTTCATTTTCGGACTAATAACCGTGACAAAGAAATGAACTGCATTACTCTTCCAATAATGGTTTAAATAGTACTACAATGTTCATTTTCGGACATATACTCTTTACAAAGGAATGAACACCATGATTCCTTAAGCAATGATTTAAAAATACCACAGCGTTCATTTTCGGACAAATTAACTTGGCAAAAGAATGAACTACATTATTCTTCTAGCAATGGTTTAAATAGTTCCACAACGTTCATTTCCGGACCAATACCCACCAAAAATTGCTAATCCTGTAGATTGTATATTCTCTGAAAGATTCGAATTATTATCAATTTATTCATTCATATTTTCATTTTTATGGGGCTGGTACAAATAAGTGCAGTTTTATAATTTGTTAGAGGTTTTACTCATTTGCCGAGATGCAGCCAGGGTATTCTGCAGTCCCAGCAAACTGTACTGTATCATGAAGATATTTCCATTGATATATAGCTTTTTAAAAACTTGGCAAATTTTACCACTGGAAATGAGACAATTAATCTCATTATTTTCTTATTGAAATCTAGGAAACCATAAGGATTACTCCCTGCCTCATATGTAAGAAAATGGTCTCGAGAAGGCTGTTTTTTGAATAGAAAAATATGTTTCGAATCTATCAAACAAAATCAAGCGTGTATTTATAGATTTATCTGTCCTACCAACAGGCCAGATTTGACATAAAATCCTTTTATTATGGATAAAATGGTTGAATCGAAACCCTGCGTGGCCGTGACAAAAAAAATGCTTGCTCCCCTCCTGATTTTCCTTTAGGGGTTCCTCAGGTGCCAAATGATAAACGTGTCTCTGGTTAAGCAAATATTACAGGGAGGAAAGCCTGATTGGATATGTATTGACGCAAACACTTCGCACGACTAAGTTATGATAAAAAGTCAATTTTTAGCGGAGTTCAACATGTTAGCATACTAAGGTAAAATACCCCACACTGCCCTATAATTTATTCATAGCTTGAGGAAAAAATAATTGCATGTATACCTTTACCAAAGGTAAGAGTACTATATGAAATGCAAACAGCCTCATCCAGGATTTAACTCGAGTCAACGTGCCCCTTTCATACGATGAAAACCATTACACTATGAGATTCAATGTATAAGTCAAATAGGCACTATTTATTTGACTCGAAGGGCGTTGCCATAATGGCTGGTTACATTCATTATAAACATTATTCAAGTCGGCAAACATTGCTTTTTTTTTTCATTAAACGACGATTTTTTAAAAAATAAACTAAAAATTGTCCTACTTATTCTCTGGGAAATTCCCCATAGAGTAGTGACTAACATCTGTACTGTAACGTCATAATAAGCTAGTTCCAACAACAGCTACGCGATAGACGTTCACTTTCGTACGAAAAAATATGAGAGAGGCATGAACTCCCAAATCTGTGTTAAATACAAGGTGCATACGATAAGTTTCCAGACTTTTTTCGTATGGGCTCTTTTATTGATAGTAAACACATGAAACTCTAGTCCCCTTCGAAGTAATCTCCTCCGGCTACAATGCACTTGTACCGTTCTAACAACTTCTGGAAGGCCCCATGGAAGTCCTCCTCTATGTGAGCGTGTCAATTACCTTCGTCATAGACTCTTTCATCTCCTCAACTCTCTCATAACGACAGCCTCTGAGCTAATGGAAAAACCAAGTCACAGGGAGCAAGGTATGGACTATAGGTAGGCTGAGGAACTGTCTTGATGCCCATCTTGGTCAAATAGTCTGTGACAAGGATGCAGTTGTGGACTGGTGTGTTATCCTGGTGGAAATTCCACTGATCCGATTTGAACAGTGATGGCCTCTTCCGACAGAATCTCTTCCTAAACTCCCTTAAAACCTCAACATAGTAACCCTAACCCTTTGGCCAATCAACTCAGGTGTATTGACTTCCTTACTCCTCCCACACTTCTCATCATCCCTCACAGACTCCCTGCTTTCCTTGAATCTCTTATGCCACTCAAAAACTGATGCTCGATTCATACAAGATGCTCTAAAAGCAGTCTGAAGCATTCCATAGGTTTCTGTGGCATTTTTTCCAAGTTTAAAACAGAATTTTATTGCATATCGTTCTTCTAAAGTGTCCTCACGTCCAGATTGCATTTTTGAAAATCACCAGCTGTAACAATCAGACTAGGGAGTAGCTGTAGCTGTTCATTTGAAGCTGAAATCATAAAAATTGGTCAGTCATCTCATAAGATGTATAGCAATAACATACTGAATTCTCAAGAGTCTACAACAATTTTAAATGCCCATACGAAAAAAGTCAGGAAACTTATCGTATGCACCTCGTCAATGTTTGAGAATGGTTTATATTTGACAAGAATGCTTGATAAGCTAAACCTGTGAGAAAATTTATTACAAAATGGAAATAATTTCGTCAAATTGAAAATAAATTATTAATATCAAGAATTGTTACTTGAATTTGTAATGAGGACGCCTCGGGTGGTGTAATAGTTAGCAAAATAGTTAGCAAAATAGTTAGCGACTAGCAAACCTTCACGATGAGTTCGAGTCTCAGAGAGCGCTCTCTTCTTAGGGCCTTGTGCCTCATCTAAGCTAAAACTTTATAAGTTACTACATGAATTTGTAATGGTATCGACGAGCCAAGTTTCAATAGGACATAAACTCTCTGTGTTCACTTTGCTCAAATACTATTGGAAAAGGCACGAGTCTTTCTCTTTTTTTCCGGCCAGCTATGGACTGATAATTGGACAGGCTGGGCTCTTTAGCCTCGGTATACTCATATGTATATAAACAGAACTTACGTCGCATATTTCTCGTTGGTTGGTTGGTAGGTTGGTTGAGTTTTATGGCATATCAACCTTTGTAGGTTATTTAATGCCAAATCCATTTTTATGGAAACATTCAGTTCTATTTCAAACAATTCAGTTTAGCATGAGTATACATGAAAATTATTTCTATTTTCAAGCTATTCCTTTTAGACAAACAGTTCTAATTCAAACGTTTCAGTTTAGTATATGTATAGGTTTTGATTACACACAGTTAAATGTCAAAACAGTTCTATTTCAAACAGTTCAGTTTAACATCAGTACTGTTTCAATGTCAAAAATAGTTCCATTTCATACAATTCAATTTTGGATTAGCACGCAGTTTAGTTCTATCTGACCCATATATAGAACCCTATTTGGTGCTACCACTACAGGCCAAAGTAGACTTGGGAGTGATGGCAATGAAGAGGTGCTCTGCATTCCCCAAAGTTCCAGCATTACTGGAACCTCACCATAAGATTATTTAGTATCATATACCGGGCACTCGTTGTGTGTGTGGGGGGGTCTTATCCCTCTGTAGAGGTATAGTCGGTGTATTCTACAGTCCCAGCCGACTGGGCAACATACTGTTCGTCGTGGAGGGGCTGGGTAATCACATATTTAAAGCTGTATAGCGTGAAGAAGAGTCTTAAGGTTTCAAGTATAAAAGAAATGAGGAGTTTAAAAAGGAATTCTTTAATTAAAAATTAAAATAATTTCAACCCACTGCCGTTTATCGTCTGTAAAAATTATTATTAAATAAAAAAAAAATTACTTGAAATAATATAATTGAAAATTGATTATTATTATTTGAAAGGAATACTTGAAGCATTATAGATGTGTAGAAATTATTAGTATTAGATAGGGAATTCGATCAATCTCTCAATCAATGGAATGGATTACCGTCACGAGCACATCTTATATACTATGGTTTGGTTGGTTTGTTTTTTTTGGTTGTACAAAAGGTTTTGAACTCATCAATCAGAAGGTTGCTTTCGTAATTCTCCATCGGGGTTGCCTATGAAAAAGAATATGGGAGTGCTCAATAAAGGGTTTCTCGGCGTGTTTGTGCATGCGTTTCCAACCCACACACACATGGACAAATACACAAGTTTTCTACCAAAATGTATACATACTTTAATGGATCATATTTATTATCTATGTTCCATCAGCAGCAGTAGATGTTCTCCTATGGACCCCTCCACGTGGACGTGCCAGAGTTGGGTGACCAACAAGTACTTACTGACAACAGTTCTCTGCAGATACAAAATGTAGTCTGGAAGAACTGCCGTGAGTGATGGATGACAAAGACGAATGACGAGAGAGAGAGAGAGAGAGAGAGTCAGAGGAAATCCTTGCTAACAACGTGACTTGATGATGATGAAATTTGATAAAATCAACTTAAAGATGATATTGCTTAATTAATGTTGGTTGGTTGGTGGTTAATGGCATATCAAAGTTTGTGGGTTATTTCATGCCAAATTCTTTCTCTCTCTCTCCCTCTATATATATATATATGTATATATAATTACTCCTTCGCACGAACAGGATACGACACATGTTAATTCTAAGCGGAATTTAACAAGTCCGAATTCAGAGTTTTCCTTCTCCCATACTGGTTGCCTGGTGAAAGATAAGAATCAAGGTTACCCTACTATTTCTCCATAATTGGATGAATTCTTTCCCTTTTAATTGCGTATGTGTGTGCCTGAGGAGAAAGTAATATGACAGTAGCAACCAGTTTGAAAAGTAACCAGTTAAGAGAGTGTGGCACTATTTACCAACCCCTCCGCTCGGGCAGGATATGACACAAGGTCAATTTTTTTAAGCGGAGTTTAACAGGTTTGAATTCAGAGTTTTCCTTCTCCTAGACTAGTTGCCTAACCAAGGCCGAAGAACCTAGTCTGTCCTACTATTTACACATAGCTGGAGGGAGAATAATTGGATTCATACCTTTCCCAAGGGTATTAGTGCAACGTGAAATGCAATCAGTCTCGTCCAGGATTTGAACTCGTATCGCCGTGTTCATTTCCTACGGCGATAACGACTACACCACGGGCACCTCCAAATAAGTTAAGAGAGTGTGGCCTTGGTAGTGAGGTATGTTGTATAGCCGTGATACAACTATACGTATACATATATACGCGGAAAAATAATCAACAATAATGACGAACGAATACACTTCATTTGAAAAATATACCTCTCACACTTTATTCTCGAAAGGGTTACGAAAGGGTTGTGAAAGGGTTGTGTGTGAGAGGTGAGTTGGAGACTGAACAGACTGCAACATATTAACCCCAAGTTCCTCTGACTATAGCAGCACTTCTTTCCCATTCTGCTGGGCTGCACAACCGGGGGTCCTGAGGGCTCAAGCCCTCTGCTGGGAGCTGCCTCGAACTGCAACTCGAACTCCAACAAACTGACTCCAACAATCGCACCGGGTTATAAAATTGATTGATGTACACCTGCTTCTTGTTGGCGTCGCATTTGCACCGAATTCGACCCGTCCACGGTCAAGGCTATATCTTGATGTCTTCGGCCGGATGTACCTGTTCCTTGATTGACGGCTGGGTCGTAGGTCAGTATATTACAAGTAGACGTTTAGTTTGGTTGCTTGGCTGCGTTTGTTTAATTCCAAATAAACCTTTATCAGTCATTCAATCCCAAATCCTATTTACACACGCACACACACGTATATATATATATATATATATATATATATTTATATATATTCATGTATGTATATATATGTATGATTTGTTAGAGAATAGTTTGTAGACACTAATTTAAACGAGTCAAAGTTAATTTGTTTGCACACAGTTAAATGTTTTCAAGTTTTGCTATCTAACACTAATATTTCTATTTGGACACAGTTGAATGGTTTCAAGTATTGTTTTTAATATTTATAATCCTATTTGATAATGGTAATATTAATATTAATAAAAGACTGACCAATTCTATATAAGACCTAGGTCGGACCCTAACAGACACAACCACACAAAGGTCAGAGTTGACCTGAGAGTAATGCTAATGAAGAGTACTTGACATTCGCCAAACTCCAAGACTGGAACCTAACAATCAGATGCCATTTAATGTCATACCCAGAACACTCTTTGGTTTCAGGTATTGCACTCTAATTTTGGTTTGGTTTTGTTCAGTTTTTTTGGCATATCAACTATTGTTGGTTATTTTATGCCAATTCATTTTTATTTA
Organism: Sepioteuthis lessoniana; assembly: GCA_963585895.1. NCBI lineage: Eukaryota > Metazoa > Mollusca > Cephalopoda > Myopsida > Loliginidae > Sepioteuthis > Sepioteuthis lessoniana. Next base: position 32,902,073 of record OY757922.1, on the reverse strand, counting down.
TATATATTAAATATATCATTTTTCAACACATTTTTAGGTAACATTTTTTAAACCAGCCTGAGCTCATTTTTTGCACACAGTTAAATGCTTTCACTTATTTCGATCTAATACGAATAATTCTATTTACTATTAATCATTTGTTTGCACACGGTTAAATGTTTTCCGGTATTATTATGTGTCAGTAACAATTCAATCAAAGATCTGTTATTTGCTTACACACAGCTAAATTATCAAACAGTTCTATTTCAAACAAATCAGTTTAGCATGCCAAGAAAGTAAAATAGTTCCTAGTATCTCAATATATCACGAACAATTTAATTAAACATCAATCATTTGTTTATACACAGTTAAAAGATTAAACAGTTCTATTTCTAGCAATTCAGTTAGGCATAAATCATTTGTTTTTCATCAACTGAAATGTCAAACAGTTTTATTTGTTCCATCTGTCAGGTGCTACCACAACGGACCAGTGTGGAGCTGGGAACGTTGGCAATGATGAAGTACTCCGCATTTCCCAAAGCTCAAGCATTACTGGATCCCTACCATCTGATTGTTTTGTGTCATATCTAGGATACTCGTTGGTGATTTCTACAGCCTCAGCCGACTGGGTCACCAGGACACTTGTTGATGGAGGCTTACGCCTCTGCAGAGAGGCAGTTGGTGTATTTTACAGCCCCGCCGACCGGGCCATGCTATATAACATCAATAAGTCTATACAACATTTTTTCTTCGTTGGCATTTAGTTAAATGGTTTCAAGTGTTACTATCTTATACTAATAATTATATTTAATTAAGTGAATTGTTTGCACATAGTTAAATAGATTCAAGTATTACTATCTTATATTAATAATTATATATAATATTGTTGAATTGTTTGCGCATAGTTAAACGTTTTAAAGTATAGTTAATGAAATAATTCTATTTGACCCATTGACCCTAACAGCTACTACCATCCTGATTAAAAGTGGATCTGGGAGTAATGGCAATGAAGATGTACTCCACCTTCTCCAATGCCTTACTAAATGGTGAAGTGTAATATTCGGGTCATCAATCGCCAGTGTTGTATTAGGTTTGTTTCTTTGTATAATGGCATATCAACCTTCGTGGGTAATAAAAAGCCAAATACATCTTTGTAGAAAAACAGTTATGATACATCGTCACCCATCACTGCCGGAGGAGATAAGTTGTTTTATATATTTCCAAAGGATAATAGTCCGAAAGTAAACGAAATAACGTATTTTGAGTTTGAACTTGCTTATTTCAGTGTTGCAGATGAGCACGTTAACCGCTATGCAACCGTAGTCGGTAATCATTTTGCTTTGTCCAAATTGGTGATATCTTGAAACTGGATATTTAGTCGAAATTGCATTACCGTTAACGAAAGGAAATTCTGGATACAAGTCATACAATGAACACAGCATTTATTTGAACGAAGAACAGCATTTAGTAGTCGAAAGTATTAGAAAAGCTTTCGAAAAAAAATAAAAACATACGAACTGGAAACCGCACAAATAGTATATAAGTACATTACATATATAAGAAAGCGAGTTAAAGGCAGTTGTCAGAGTATTGATATAAGGGAAGCTAATAGAAATATTTAATGGTAATCTGGGATTGGTCTTTGATACTGCACAGAGGCCCTTTAAATTAATTTGTCTTCAGCTTTTAGTCACAATTTTTTCACCTAATTTGATCAGTTTAAATGTAATGAGTCCCATGGGAAACTTTAGCGGTGAGAGAAAAACGTGCACTAGTGAAAACAGCCTCCAAAAACTATCGAAAAAACCCAACAAACACAAATGCCTTAAAACTAAAAACGGCACAATATCAATTAACAGGCATATATATAAAGGAACAGACAGAATACATTCAAAATCAGATAGATAAGATTAGAGACTCGGTGGAAGATAGACAATCTAGAATTGCCTGGCAAACAATAAACGAAGTGAGCAGAAGAAAGAACACGGCCAAAGCAAAACTTAAAGCAGCAAACCAACAAGAAAGAATAAAACTGTGGAAACAGCACTTCGAAAACTTACTTGGAAACCCACCAAAAATAACGCCTGAACCAATTACCAGAATAATTAGCAAACAATTAGACATTAAACTTGGACCGTTCACACAAGAAGAACTCGACTCGGTTCTCAGAAAAATTAAAAATAGAAAAGCTGCAGGACTGGACGAAATTCCCCCGGAAGTATGGAAGACCAGACAATTCGACGACATACTGCTCCGACACTGCAACGCAGTATACAATCAAAATCCGATAGATAGATGGACGAAGGGATGCATACTCCCCTTCCCTAAAAAGGGGGACCTCGGATTAGCCAAAAACTACCGAGGCATAACACTTACATCCATAGCTGCCAAAATCTACAATGCCCTACTACGAAACAGAATAGAACCCAAAATCGACAACATACTTAGAAAAAACCAAAATGGCTTCCGAAGAAATAGATCTACGACCTCACAAATATTAACCATCCGCAGAATCCTTGAAGGTGTACGGGCAAAGAACCTACAAGCGACATTAATATTTGTCGACTTTACCAAGGCTTTCGACTCCATTCACAGAGGAAAGATGGAACAAATCCTACTAGCGTACGGCATACCTAAAGAAACCGTAGCGGCAATAACGATTCTCTATAGAAACACTAAAGTAAAAGTACGATCACCAGATGGAGACACAGAATACTTCGACATAGTAGCAGGAGTACTACAAGGAGACACGCTGGCTCCGTATCTCTTTATCATTTGTCTAGACTACGTACTTAGAACATCGATTGACAAAATCAAAGAGAATGGCTTCGAACTGACGAAGAAAAGAAGCAGAAGATACCCCGCAACAACAATTACCGACGCCGACTACGCCGATGACATAGCGATACTGGCAAATACACCTGACCAAGCCGAAACACTTCTGCATAGTTTGGAACGAACAGCAGCAAGCATAGGCCTCCATGTTAATGCACATAAAACGGAATATATGTGCTATAACCAAACGGGGGACATCTCCACTCTAGAAGGAACCCCTCTTAAACTAGTAGACAAATTCACGTACCTAGGAAGCAGCGTCGAATCAACCGAAAAGGACATCGAAACGAGGTTAACGAAAGCATGGACAGCTATCAATAGGCTATCGACTATATGGAAATCAGACCTAACCGATAAAATGAAACGCAGTTTCTTCCAGGCAGCGGTCACATCGATACTGCTATATGGATGCACTACATGGACGCTAACAAAACGGCTGGAGAAGAAACTAGATGGCAATTACACAAGAATGCTGCGTGCAATCCTCAACAAGTCCTGGCGGCAACACCCAACAAGACACCAACTGTACGGCCACCTGCCCCCTATCACGAAAACTATTCAAGTTAGGCGAACCAGACATGCAGGACATTGCTGGAGAAGCAGAGATGAACTCATAAGAGATGTACTCTTATGGATCCCCACACACGGCCGCGCAAAAGCAGGACGACCAGCACGAACGTACATTCAGCAGCTATGTGAGGATACAGGTTGTTGTCCTGAAGACCTACCTAGGGCGATGAACGATAGGGAGGAGTGGCGAAAGAGGGTCAGGGATATCCGTGCTGCCAGCACGATATGATGATGATGATGAAATGTAATGATGCCTATGTCAAAAAATAATCAGGAAAAATATATAAAGAAAAAAAAAACCTATGTACGTCGTTTAAGATAGAGTTTAGTTAATTTTAAATGAAAAGAAAAATAGTGAAGCCAATATCTAATGGTTGTTTGGTTGGTTGTTTGGTTGGTTGGGTTTTATAACATATCAACCTTTGTTGGTTATTTAATGCCAAATCCATTCTATACAAATAATCAGTTTTATTTCAAACGATTATTTAGCATGAGTACACAGTTTAATAATTAAAAACATTTCTTTTTCAAGCTATTCCGTTCAATCAAACAGTTGTAATTCAAACAATTCAGTTTAGCGCAAACACAGTTCTATTTCAAGTAATTCAGTTTAGCATAAGTATGCAGTTCAGTTCTATTTGACTCATAGACAAGGCCCTACCAGGTGCTACCACTCGAGGTCAGCGTGGACCTCGGAGCGATGGCAGTGAAGGGGTGTTCCGCATTCCTCAAAAGCTCCAACATCACTGTAACCTCACCATCAGATTGTTTGGTGTTCAATCCAGGACACTGGTTGGGGTGGGTCGTAGCCCTCTGCAGGAGTGCAGCCGGTGTATTCTACAGCCCCAGGCGACTGAGCAAAATATCTAATGCTGTGCAAATTTTGTGGGAATAGCAATAAAATGACTATATTCTACCATGACTTATTTTTAATCAATTTCGTAAGTTCTACTAAATTCTTAGAGAATATTGTGAGATCTTTCCATTTTATTTCAAAATTTCTATCATCAAATCCTTGAAAAATATTCTGAGATCTTTCCATCTTACATGCACAATTTATACTATCAAATCTTTGAAGAATATTTTGAGATCTTCCATTTTATTCCACGGTTTCTATTACGAAATCCTTGGAGGTGCCCGTGGTGTAATGGTTATCGTCGTAGCAAATGAACACGGTGACACGAGTTCAAATCGTGGACGAGACATACTGTTTCACATAGCACTAATACCCTTGAGAAAGGTATGAATCGAATTATTCTACCTCCAGCTATGGGTAAATAGTAGGGGCAGATTAGGTTCTTCAGCCTCGGTGAGGCAACTAGTCTAGGAGAAGGAAAACTCTGAATTCAAACCTGTTAAACTCCGCTTAAAAATTGACCTTGTGTCATATCCTGCCCAAGCGGAGGGGTTAGGTAAATATGATTATGAAATCCTTGAAGAATTTTCTGAGATGTTTCCATTTTATTATACAATTTTTAATATCAAATCCTTAAAGAATATCACTGAGAATTTCTGATATTGATTTTTACAAATTCTCCAGTTAAATTTTTCAAGAATATTTTAAGATTTTATTCTACGAATTCTACTAACAAATCCGTCAAGAATATTCTGATATCTTTTGATTTTATTTCGCGAATTTTATTACGAAATATTCCGATAGTATTCCCTTATGACGAATTTCAATTTCAGGTTGCGAATTCTTTGATGACATTGTCTAAGAATATTCTACAATGACCACTTGCCATTTTGTTTCACTAATGATACATGAAATTTTGTGAGAACATATGACAAATTTCAATTTTATTTCCAGAAATCTAACCTGATATTGTTCAAAAATATTCTTTAAAGACAACTTTCCATTTTATTTCCAGAACTAGTATTCAATGAAGTTCTCCAAGTTAAGAATATTATATGATGACAATTTTCTATTTTATTTCATGAATTCTACGACGAAGTTCTTCAAGTGTTCAAATTCACTGAGTTGTTGTTTTGTAGGTGCGCCTGACACCACACCGATTTCCTCTGGGTAGAATTTCTTATATTGTTTTTATTTTACTTAATCCATTTACTAATTTTTCTATCTGTAATTGAAAAATCCTATGATTTCAGACACATGCCGGTTCGTATTTAATTCACCAGGTAGGAACAGGTGATTATAAGAAGGGGTTAGGTCTCTTTCGTAGCCTATATCCTGCCGATAAGGCTAAATATATGCTGAGCGTTTTTTCACGGGAAAAATCACGACAAAAAGATATATTAAAACATTATTAGTAACTTAGAGAATTGCACATCATAAAATGACACAAGACTTGCTCTACCTTCACTCGCCATCGTGTTTTTTTTCGTTTAATAGCAGATCGGGTTATTTAATGCCAAATCCATTCTTCTGGGAGAACATTAATAGTGCTATTTAACTCACAGATGGGAGGATGAGTGTCTAAAGCTTTCAAAATTTCTGAGACGAAGCTTATTGATTTCTATCATTATGGTTTTTCGGACTGTTGTCTTCATGTTTATTGTTATTTCCATAACGTTTCGGCCGATATGTCCTCCGGCCTTCTTCAGGTGTTTGTTGAACTCGGGAACCTTCACGGAACTTCGAACTACGTCCTTTATTGAAACCACGGGGCGTAACGGTTATAGGCGTTGGTTCCCTGAGCTTCTAAGGAGACAATCATCTGAAGGTTGAAGATTCAATCCTCACTTCAGGTGAGCAACAATACAGGAATACTTAACACTTGTACCCGGTTATGGTTAATGGAATCAGAACAGGCGACCCCCGTAAGTTGTAAAAAAGTAAAGTTGTCGACCTTATTCGAGGGTGACCCGAAAGCTCCCCTTTCAATAGCTACAACACCACAGTGTAGGGAGGGACGCTACACCATTCCCTGAATTGTTCCCCCTTAACCTTGATCCATACCTTATAATGCTGAGTGTTAAGCAAGGTGGCACCTAGTACCATTTTTGAGACTTTGTTATGACCCGACCTGCGATGGAAACCCCGGCCTCCCGGACAATTGGTGAACACTCTACATGGCTCTTGATAACGAGAATTTTGTTTGAACAACACGCTTAAATTGAGTTTAGTTGTGTCTTACTGCATATGAAACGTTGCAAGTTATTTAGTGCCAAATCATGTATGCACACACACACACACACACACACACACACACACACACACACATATATATATATATATATATATATAATTTGTAAAGGAACAGTGTGTAACACTATTTTTAAACGAACCAGAGCTAATTTGTATTTATCTTTGGTACCATCTAACTCGTGGAGGAGGGATTGGATAAACACATGCGGTGGTTATCGGAATGGGGAGTGGAATCGGTGACCCGAGTTCTAACCCTAGCTCGTATCACAGAAACAAAATAAAGGTAGCCAATTACAAATTCTGAACGAGGCGGCTTGCTTTGTACTTAAGTCTAATACTCATGAGAAAGGCATGAATCAACCGCTTTTCCCTTTAGAGAGAGGTAAATAGTAGTTCAGACTGAGCTTTTTAGTCGTTGTATGGCAACCAGTCAAGGAATTAGGAAAACTCCGAATTCAAATTAGTTATATTCCACTTAAAAATTGATCTTGAATTGCTTGAAATAGAACTGTTTTTTGACATTGAAACTGTGTACTTATGCTAAACTGAATTTTTTGAAATAGAACTGTTTTTTGATATTGAAATTGTGTACTCATGCTAAACTGAATTTTTTGAAATAGAACTGTTTTTTGATATTGAAATTGTGTACTCATGCTAAACTGAATTTTTTGAAATTGAACTGTTTTTTGATATTGAAATTGTGTACTTATGCTAAACTGAATTTTTTGAAATAGAACTGTTTCTTGATATTGAAATTGTGTACTTATGCTAAACTGAATTTTTTCAAACAGAACTGTTTTTTTATATTGAAACTGTGTATTTATGCTAAACTGAATTTTTTAAAAATAGAACTGTTTTTTGATATTGAAATTGTGTACTTATACTAAACTGAATTTTTTAAAAATAGAACTAGTTATATTTGTAAAAATGGATTTGACATTAAATAACCTACAATGTGCCATAAAACCAATTCAAACCAAACCTAAAAATTGATCTTAAATCGCATCCTACTCGTAGCTAAGGGTTTGGGTAAATACATATACTTGAATTGTTCTTAGAGAATAAAACTATTTCCAGTCCAATTTAAAACTGAATGGGTTTGCTTTCGCAGTGAACATTCAAATATTTGTTCTCACTGTTATAAATATGAAATGCTAGTTGAAATCCATGAGGTTTCAAACAGAAGAAACATCATCATCATCAAGGTCTGCTTTTACTCTGTAGCAGCCCAGTCGGAAGGGCCGTAGAAAATATCGTCTGCATCTCTGCAGAGTGGTATAACCCCCTATCAATGAATGTCTTGGATATGATATTAAACAATTTGTTGGCGATGCTCCAGCCAAGGTCATTTGGTCAAGGTAGAGTACCACTTTACTGCCATCGCTCCCAGGTCCACTCTGAAAGAGTCCTATCTATGAGTCAAATTGAACTGTTTGGCATTTAAACACTGTTCAAACAAATGACTTATTCTAAATTGAATTGTTAGAAATAGAACTGTTTGACTATTTTACTGTGCGCAAATGAATAAATAGAGTTATCAACAAAAAGGTTTACAAATCATATATACTTGATGTATACGTATAAAGATGATTTGGTATTAAATAACCTGCAATCGTTGATATACCATAAAACCAAACCAAACCAAATCAAATTATATATATCTAATATATATGTATAAAGAGAATTTGGCATTAAATAACCAACAATGATTTATATGCCATAAAACCAAACCAAACCAAACCAAACCAAATTATATATATTTAATGTATATGTGTAAAGAGGATTTGGCACTAGATAACCTACAAAGGTTGATATTCCATAAAACCAAACCAAAATTACACTGAGAACCTATTGAGGGGTTAGTTTTTTTTAAAATAGTGAATTTATCTATTTAAAAAAATATATTGACCATATTACTCGATTAAAAACAACACCTAATTCGATTTTATGCAGGTACATAACTGATTTGATTTTCTTATAGATATTCATAATAACTTCAATCTAAAGCGTGTATGACGCCACCCTAAACCTCACACCATCACACCTGGTAGTCTGGATAGCGGATTGACAGGCTGCAGGTCAAAGATCATAACTACCGAAGTGATCTCAGGAAAGAGTGGAACCCGAGTGGGTGTTCGTTCATTGACTGGGTGCAGGTTCGTGGTTTTTCAGGAAATGCGTGCTCTTGTGAATTGAATTGTAGCTTCTTTGGATTTATGATTTATTTCACTCGAAGAGCAAATAAGAATACTTGAGACAAAAGCCAAACCTTCTTTTCCCGTAAGGAGGTTGGGCGACGACGTATTTATTAAAAGGTGTCAATTTTTCGATATTGAATAAGAAAAACCTTACCACGCATTCCTATGTCACACCATTTTGTCGGATATCATATTCAATGCGACTATGACATAAAGATCTTCAAAATTATTATAATTTACTCCTTTAGAGTTTTTCACATCAGCGTTAACTGATGGTCTTTCACTGGCGTTTGAGTGACAGCAAGTCTCCTCAAGTCTCCAGGACTCTTCTCAGTATTCTGGCCGTTCTCAACAATGCTGTATTTTGGATGACCTCCACTCTTCCTCCAAGTTCCAAATCCTCCAGGCCCTTTAATAGTGATTTAGTTACTGTACAGAATGCACCAATCACGATTAGTATAATCATCACTTTCATGTTTTTTTTAATTCCCGAGTAAGGTCGAGGTACTCGTCCTTCTTTTCACTTTCTGTCAGTTTTATTCTGTGGTCAACCGGGACAGCAAAATCTACAATTTTGCAAGTCCTTTTTATGTTAATTAATATTCACTCTTTTAGAGTTTTTCAAATCAGTATTAGCTGATGGTTTTTCACTGGAGTTTGAGTGACAACACGTCTCCTCAAGTCTCCAGGACTTCTTATGGGTATGCAAGCGGGCTTCACAAAGTATTGTTGTTTTCTCTGTCTCTGGAATAGTCAAGCTGTCTCCCAGCATTACAAGCAGAAAGACTGGGGGTCTAGAAGCACTTTTGTTCCTGGCGAACATAGACTCAAGGAGAATCCTCTGGTGGACATGAATAAGGTGCTTCTTCCTCCTCTTCACATCAAGCTTGGTTTGATGAAGGATTTCGTGAAGGCGTTGCACAAAAATGGTGCTGCCTTCCAACACTTGTCTGCTGTGTTCCCAGGTCTTAGCGCTGCTAAGCTCAAAGAGGGCATCTTTGTCTGACCTCAAATCCGAGAAGTGCTGAAAGATACTGATTTTGAGGAGCTTCTTAACTTAAAGGAACTGAGAGCATGGGAAGCATTCAAGTCACTCTGTAGTGGCTTCCTTGGTAACACACGTGTACCAGATCACCAAGCCTGTATTGAGAAGTTGCTAAAGTCTTACCAGGATATGGGGTGCCGAATGTCACTCAAGATTCATTTTCTCCATTCCCACCTCAACTTCTTCCCGCCAAACCTTGGAGCAGTGAGTGATGAGCATGGAGAAAGATTCCACCAAGATATTTGAATTTAGCACACCCAAATTAACAAAAAAACACCTATCCCCATTCTTGCCTCAGACCAAAATTTTTATTTTGTAAACCAGTGTTATCACTACTGCCTGGTATTAGGTGATTAGTTTGCATCTCAAAATTCAAGAGAAATTTGTGTGTCGATTTCTCCAGGAAAGATTTTAGTGTGTCCACATGCTATTTGTTTGTATGGTCAAATTTCAATTTCTTGCACCGTTTTCAGTGGATCACGTTTCCATCAAGTCGTGTCTAGTCTTATACTCTTTCTGTGCTAGTTGACTGCATTTGCTTCTTCTTCTTCTTCTTCTTCTTCTTCTTCTTATTATTATTATTATTATTATTATTTACTCAAGTCGCCTGGACTCTTCTCAGTATTCTGGCCGTTCTCAAAAATGTAGTAGTTTGGAAATGGTCTCCACTCGACCTTTTATTTCCAAGACCTCCAGTCTCTTTAATAATCCTTTGGTACCAAAAGCACCAATCACGAATAATATAATCGTCACTTTCATGTTCCTCAGTTTTTTCAATTCCCTTGCAAGGTCGACGTATTTATCCTTCTTTTCACTTTCTTTCAATTTTACTCCGTGGTCAGCTGGAACAGCAAAGTTAACAATTTTGCAAGTTCTCTTTTTTTTGTTGATTATTATCAGGTCTGGTCTTCTAGCCGTGATTTGGTGATTCGTTTGTATGACAATGTCTCGAAGGAGTTTATGTGTGTCTTTCTCCAGAACAGATGCTGGGTTGTGCATATACCATTTATTCGTTCGATCAAATTTAAATTTCTTACACAACTCCCAGTGGATCACCTTGCCCACCCAGTCGTTTCTAGTCTTAAATCTTTTTCTGGGCTAACTTGCTGCATTTGCTTATGATGTGATGGATCGTTTCGTTTCTATCACCACATAACCTACATTTGCTTTTATTATTATTAATTTACTCTTTTGAGCGTATTTCATACCAGCTTCAGCCGATGGTTTCTCACTGGAGTTTTAGTGACACTAGGTCTCCTCAAGTCTCCAGGACTCTTCTGAATATTTTGCTGATATTAATAATGCTCTTGTTTGGCTGGTCTCAACTCGTCATTTTATTTCCTTCAGTCCCTGTACCAATCCTTTGGTGACTGTACTGAGAGCACCAGATACAATATCACCATTACTTTCATGTTCCATTGTTTTTTCAGTTCTCTAGCAAGGTCTAAGTACTTATCTTTCTTTTCGCTTTCTTTCAATTTTACACTGTGGTCTGCCGGAACAACAATTCGGCTGGTTCTCTTTTTGTTGTTATTATTCTTATTTGTTGGTATGTTTCCTTAAGCATCTCAGCTTTTTACTATCTTCAAACATCAGCCTTAAAAATTCTTTGCACAGAACATATGCACAGTAAAACCATTATCTATATACAGATCATATTGTTAATGAATAGTGCTAAAAAATACCCTCTTAAATTCTTTTTCTCCCCATTTTTTTCTGAAATCATCCACTATAATCTTTTTCCATGCTATTTCTGTCTTTGATCAGATAAGGTAATTTATTCCAAAAATATATTACTTTCTTAGTAAAAAAAACAAACAAACTAATTGGTTAGTAGAATTAGTTTTGGAAATCTGTCATGACAGAAAAATTTCCAGTTCTTGGAGAAATATAAATTAAAAAAGAAGTCTACTATAATTAGAAATTCTATTAATTATTTTGAAAGTTTCAATTAGATCACCTATCATTCTTTTTTCTCGTAGTGAATCCTAATTTTTCCAATTTCTCCGACTGTAATCTTTTACCGTTTTTATTATTTTTGTCATTGGTCTTTCTACACTCTTCAATACTACATCCCAATTTCCATGTTTCGACACTGGAGCCTAGACCTGTGTACAGTATTCTACATAAAGTCTTATCAAGGTTTTATATAACAACACTTACCTCCAAAGGAACAAGATTTCTAATCATTCAATCATTCTATTTGCCCTTGACATAATAAAAAATATGATTATTACCTTTAAATATATCACCAAAGTCAACTCCAAGACTTCATTCTTTACCTCACAGTAAACCCTTATAAGTTTACTTGGTGTTCAACCATAATATATGGGTTCTGAGGTGTTCAGTAGTTTCAATTGTTTCATTCAATTGAGACATTTAAATTTATTACATAAAACCCGCAACAATCAATATTTTGAGTGCAGCAATTGAAACAGCATGATTTGCGAAGCCTGCAGTCACATTCGTTTGCACTATCAAGTGGTGTAAATAGAAGAGTCTTCAGTTTGAACACCTGTGAAAGTACGTTGATGCTCACAATTTTATCAGTTCACTTTTTCAGCTGTGCCTGGACATAAATGATCATCAGTTTGAACACCTGCGAATACGTTAAGATATTCTATACTTTAACATCCAGAGAGTATCCTCTGCAGAGGGGTAAGACCCTTCTAAAAAGGCGTATCTTGGGAATAGTACTAAACGGCATCTTGTGGTACGTCTTGAGTTCTGAAGAACTGAATAGTGTGGAGTACCATTTTATTGCCACTATTTACTTCCAGGGTCAAAATGTACCATGGCCATATACATGAATATGCGAAATGTACATGGGACGTTCATTACATATATACATAGAACATAGGAATCTCGAAATTCGAAAAACACGTAATGACTTATTTGTTCAGGTACGAAACTTTTTATAACCATTGAGTTTAAAGGTTTTTCAGCATAAGGAGAGAGAGGCACAATCTTTCTATTCTGGCTTTTTCATCTGCCAACACCCCCCAACACGTGTGGCACCTGCCACAAAGGTCTCCGCGAGCAAGCGAAAGCCAACCGTCTTCTCCTGAGGCAGGTCTCAACTCTGCTCACTGACTTTTTAAAAATCTCCCAAAGTCCTCTGCGCGCTTCCGGTGCGTGACGTCATTCGCACTCGCTAGCCTCCGTTTCACATCTGGGCTATTGTGACATCTCTGAGTGACACGTCCGTTCTGCGCGTACGTGCGTGAACACCTGTATTAATGTTGCCCCTAAGTAACCCATGCACTGAGCAGAAAGGTTCTAAGCCTAACTAAACCCAAAGGCATGAACCGAGATCCTTGTTTAAAAATGATTGCTATTCGAGAGAAAAACCTGATATTAAACTCTTCATTATCTGTATAAAGAATAGACGCCTGAAGGTGTGATTATTTTCGATTATCATTAGTTACTTGAATCCATATAACAGTTCAAACAAAAGACAATTATAAAATAGAAACAATTACTTCAAAGAATTACTTATTAGAATTATATAGGAATACTTGTAACCGTACACATATGAGCAAATTATTTGTATTCGACTGGAATGCGCAATATCATAGAACTGTGTAAAACAATCTCTTCAGAAAATATCGGAACAAAAAAATGTAAGTATAAAAAAAAGAATTCTGGGCACCTTTGGTGGTGTAACGGTTAAGCAAACTTGGCTAGCAAACCTACACGAATGAGTTCGAGTCTCATTGGGTGCCCCATTCATTCGGCCTTGTGCCACATCGAAGCAAAGAGCTTCGTAAATTACTATAAAAAAAAAGAATTCTGATTCTTCCCTGAATTCTTGAACAATAGTCGAATGAGTCAAAAGTTTTGCAATATTTTGGTTGTACGTGAGGTACTATTCCTCAGCTGCGAATGCTTTAGCCGAAGCCGTGAAGATGTCGAACTACACTGGTCCGTGGGAAGCAATGCCGCTCTTATTTGGATCCTGGCCTCATAATACACGATTTTAGGCCAACCTTGATCGTTGAAGTTTTCGCAAACTGGGCTTTATTTTTTTTTAATCATCTGGATACTCTATTGTGATCATCTGCGCTTTCACTTTTCGTTCGGAGAAGGAGGATAGTGAGTGGCCGTGGCATAATAGCTTACTTTACTGCATTGCGACATCGTTGGAAGCATAAATTCCCGAATTAAACGACGTTGAACGTTCTTCAGTGTAGTTTTCAAATCACACACGGAGTGAAACAACACACAACATGCCTGCGTACCGACAACCACAGTACTATTTATCACAGCGGCTACTTTGCACTGCTTGAATAGCATCGGTCATTTGATATAAGTTCGTAAGTAAGTAAAGTTGGCCACCTTTGTTGAGGGCAACCAGAAGGCTCCCTTTTCAATAGCTAATACACCGAGGTGTACGGGGGGTGCTACTTATTTCCCTGGATTGTTCAACTTTACCCTCGATACGTACCTTGTATTGTTGAGTGTTAAGCAAGGCGGTATCATGTACCGTTTTTAAAGTCTTTGGTATGACGCGACCTGGGATTGAACCCAGGTCTCTCAGATCATTGGCGAACACTCTACCCATTAGACTGGAACATGCTTCAATGTTGCAAAATGTTTGATTTTAGCCATCAGCATTTTTTAAAAATTGTATGTTAAAAACTATTTTACTCCATCACAAATTCTCTCCGATTTTCTTTTGATATCATCCGCCATATTTTCTTCCCTTCCCCATCATGATTTTCGCTGTACATATAGCATTCCATTTCACCAGCTTTTTAAGTAGGCTCCATACTGGTAATTGTTGCGCGTTAGAGACGAATCGGAATAAATCATAGTAGTCGTGAAAGAGACTAGCTGGGGCTCCCTGAACAACAAAGACTCATTTTCTTCCCCCCTCCCCCCCAAAAAACCTAGGGCCTTGTACCCACCAAAAATTAAATTTAAATTTTTTCTCTTTTTGGAAATAAACTGCTCTATCACCTTTAATGATTGTGTTTTTATGAGAAGACTAAAATACAAGCGTTATCGGTTGTTTTTAATTTAATGGCATATCAACCTTCGTGGGTAATTAAATTCCAAAGCTATTCTTATAGAAAATAGTAGCGATGCTGTTCAACTCATCGCTGGAGGGATAAGAATTTCATGGCTTTCTCAAGTGTATTGATCTGAAAATGAATGTAATAACAAGACTGGATTGGTTTGGTTTTATTTGATCTAACGGCATATCAACCATTGTTGGTTATTTAATGCCAAATTCTATTTTTACATATATATTAGATATATGATTTGTAAACAGATACACACACTTAAATGATCAAACATTTCTACTTCTAAAAATTCACTTTAGCGAAAGTAAAAGTTAGAGGGTTCAAGTATTGCTATTAATCACTAACTATTCAATTATTGCCCAGTCAGCTGGAACTGTAGAAGACACCGACTGAAGGGTAAGACCCGACAACGAGTGTCCTGGATATGACACAAAACAATCTGATGATGTAGCTTCAGTAATGATGGAGCTTTGGGGAATGCAGAAATACCCCTATATTGCCATTGCCCCAGGTCCACTCTGGTCCAGAGTGGTAGCACTTGATAGGGTCCTATCTATGGGTCGAATAGATCAAAACCGCGTAATTGTGCTTAACTAAAATGTTTGAAATAGAACTATTTTGACGTTTAAATTACGTGCTTAGGCTAAACTGAATTGTTTAAAATAGAACTGTTTCTGTATGCTAAACTGAATTGTTTGAAATAGGACTGTTTTGTATGCTAAACTGGATTGTTTGAAATAGAACTGTTTTTGACATTGAAACTTTATTTGCGCCGAACTGAATTGTTTGAATTAGAATTGTTTGACAAAACTGAATTGCTTGAAATGGAAATATTTTGAGAATTAAACTATTAAACGTATATTAGTATAAAAATGGCTTTGGCATTAAATAAACCGCAAAGGTTTATATGCCTTAAAGAACAATACAATTAAACATCAGTCATTTGTTCACACACACTTAAATGTTTAAACCGTTCTATTTCAAGCAATTCAATTTAGTGGAAGTCATTTGTTAGCAATCAACTTTTCCTTTTTAATAATAATGACACTTGTTTTCACACACTTATATGCTAATAAGAATTCCTATTTAATATAAATAATTTGCACATGGTTATATGGGTTCAAGTAACTAAATGATTTTAATAATCATTTGTTTGCACACATGCTTTCAAGCCTTTTTTATCTCAGGCTAGATAAATTAGACCCATAGATGTGACCCTAACATTTTGTGTCACTCCGACTCTGATTGAATCTTAAGGTAATGATAATAAGACTTCTATCTCTTTTTTGAATAGATCAAAAGTAGGAGACATTTTAATTTGACAACACTCTTCAATCAAGGCGATTCTCTAACCTCTTGGCCAAATAAATAAATGAATAAATAAACATATAAATTAATCGAATGTCATTGAGACTCAAAACACGTTGCAGAGGGAAGCCGCTAAAAATATTCAGGAATAAATGAAAAATAACTCTAACGTTAAAGTTAAAGAGAACGAAATGCTATTTTGGGGGGAAGGAGAGAGGGAAGAAAAAATAAGAATAAACAGCAGACAGAGAGTCTACGGTGAGTCAGGCCAAATCACTCCTTGTAGGTTAACCAGTCACAGGTGAATTAAAAATGACTAAAAAGAAGCCGGAGTTCCCAAATCTTCTGCGCAGGTGTGGAACCATCTGAAATGGATATATCCCCCCCCTTCGACACCAAACGGAATTCAGGGAATGACTCGAGTTTGAAAGTTAGTTGGCTTGGAATGAGAAAGAGACAACAGTTGAACACCAGCCCCGATGATGTAAAGAGAGACGAAAATTACGGCTTCCATTTTGGAGTGAGCTCCAAAAAGGGTTCGCACACCAGACACGCATCTGCTCTTTTTCTCTCGATATGACATGTTTTTCTTTGTCCAGCTAATGGGGGGATTCAGTTTGCATACTCTGTTTCTTTCTCTCGACGGCTACTTGAAAAGTGTAGTAACGAATAAACCTTTGTGTTAGTGAACTAAGACAGAGTTTTGTGTGTTCGTCACACCTTTTTACCTGGCAAGGTTACAACTATCACTTAAGATGTAACGATACAGTCATTAAACCCTCTACACGTGGTGGTACAAACGTCTATTTAGTATCGTTATAGTACATAACCAAATTTATATGAATTTGTCGCTTATTCCTTTGCTGTACTTGATCAACCAAAGCTTGTTAACTGACCAAAGCTGTTTCATGAGATTCGTTATTTTTTCAACGTCATGAACTAAAATTTTATGGAGACCAATAATTATGGACATGACAGCGTATAAAAAGGCACGATCGTTGTTGTAGACAACAGTATCGCAGTTTTCAAATTTTAAAATTTGCTTCCATGTTGGTTTGATACTAATTTCTGCAGATTAAATGCGCTGCCTGCTTTCGTGCAAGTTACAGGAAGATATGTGTACATCTCGACTAGAAACGTTATTTTATCCAAAAAGGCAGTCGTATTTAAATGTTAAGACAACTATAGGCTTCATTTCAAGTGCTTCTCTGTCTCAGATTATCTCGCTGCACGATACTTATATTAAAAAAGAAAGATAATCAAATTATATAATTCTGAAGAAACTGATTTCTGCGTACTCAGTCGGAGTTTCGTAACTTATCTCGAGCCACAATGTTCAATGAAGCCAAGAAAAAATGGAGACTCTCTTAATAAGCTTTTGTTAAATGCTTCCGAATCGTCATTTAAAAACTATCATAATTTTACTTTCTGTCTGGGATCAGAGTGTAGTATATACATGCTGCGTTTTTAATAAATTTTGCCACTTTACAAATACACCCACGCACACATATATATACAAGATTCCTTTAAAATGTATAGACCCTTTAATTGATCATAAATATTATCCAAGTTTTATTATCTAAGTTAAATAATACACTGAATGGTTGGTAATAGGGATTTGGTTGTTATTGTTTTATGGCATATCAGCCTCTGTGCGTTACTTTATAGCAAATCCTGTTATATATATATATATGTATATATATATATATATATATTATCAGAGTGTGGGTTTTCACTTAATCACTTTGTGGGTATGTTTGGTTTGGTTTGGTTTCTTTGTTTAATGGCATATCAACTCTTTTTAGGTTATTTAATGCCAAAGCCATTCTCCTAGAAGAACAGTAGTGGAACAATTTAACCCATAGCTGTGAGGATAAGGGGGTTCATACCTTTACCAAGGGTATTTGGCCGAAAGTGAACGTAATAGCGCGACTGGAGTACGAACTCGTGTACTACGATTCCGCAGTCCATCGCTTTAACCATTACACCCTCTTTATGGGTATGTGTCGAACCAAGTGCAATATAATATGGAGAGTGCTCAATATCTAGGATAGAGCTATTATATAATAATATATAATAAATATATATTGGATATATATATATATATAATCCATGGAAAATAATCTGCAACTCTGGGTTTTATGGAGTTTTTTGCAAAACAACAATCGTCATGTAGTTAAGAAGATCATAACGTCTCAACTACCTGATAATTGTTGTTTTGCAAAAAACTCCGTGAAATCCAGGGTCGCTGACTATTATCGATGGATTGAATATATATGTATGTAATATGTATTTATTACTTATTAATATATATATATATATATATATATATATATATATATATATATATATATTATGAGGGGTTACAATATTTTATCAAACTTAAAAACAGACCAAATTTATTCATGTTAAGAAATAAAAATGTGCAACTAAGCAGTTTCGGTCCTACCTGGTCATAGTTAAACTAGGACAACGATTAAGACAAAAGTGAGGAAATAGACTCTGTAATGTTTGGAAAAAAGAAAATTAATGACGAGGAGGGGAATGTTAAATTGTAATCACATTAAGACCCAATAAACATTCCCTCTTCTTACAGAGGGACGATTTATGGGTCAAAATAGATATGGTCTCTAATATATATATATATATATATATATATATATACGAGGATCATTAAATAAGTTTCCAGACTTTTTTCGTATGGGCACTTTTATTGATAGTTCCCACATGAAACTCTACTCCCATTCGAAGTAATCTCCTCCGGCAGCAATGCACTTGTACCGTTCCAACAGCTTCTGGAAGGCCCCATCGAAGTCCTCTTGTGTGAGTGTCAATGACCTTCGTCACAGCCTCTTCCATTTCCTCAATTGTCTCATAACGACTGCCTCAAAGCTTAGGGAATAACCAAAAGTCACAGGGAGCAAGATCGCGACCATAGCGAAGGTGAGGAACTGTCTTGATGCCCACGATAGTCAACTAGTCTGTGATAAGGATGGAGTTGTGGACCGGTGTATTGTCCTGGTGGAAATGCCACTGACTCGATTTGAACAGTGCCAGCCTCTTCCGACGGAATCTCTCCCTGAACTCCCTTAAAACCTCAACATAGTAACCCTAACCCTTGGAATCTCTTATGCCACTCAAAAACTGATGCTCGATTCATGCAAGTTGGTCGAAAAGCAGTTTGAAGCATTCCATACGTTTCTGTGGCATTTTTTCCAGGATTAAAACAGAATTTTATTGCATATCTTTCTTCTAAAGTATCCTCATGTCTAGATCGCATTTTTGAAATCCACCAGCTGTGGCAATCAGGCTTTAGTAGGGTGTATTCCAATTGCTGGTGTAGCTGTTCATTTGAAACTGAAATCATAAAAATTGGCCAGTCATCTAATAAGACGTATAACAATAGCATAGTGAATTTTCATGAGTCTATGACAGTTTTAAATTCCCATACGAAAAACGTCTGGAAACTTATCGTATGCACCTCGTATATATATATATATATATATATATATATATATATATATATATATATATTCCCCGCAACACGTGTAGGATACGACACACTGTCGATTTTTCAGCGGAGTTTACCAAGTTTGAATTTAGAGCTTCTCTTCTCCAAGACAGGTTATCGAACCAAGAGTGAAGAGCTTAGTCTATCCTACTATTCACCCTTGCGGGAGAATAATTGAATTGATGCCTTTCGCAAAGGTATTACAGCTATGTAAAATGGAAACAGGTTTGTCCAGGATTTCAACTCAGGTCTCCTTGTCCATTCCCAACGACTGTAACCATTAAACAACAAACACGTTTTGCTTATATTTTGGCCGAATGAGAAGTGTTTACCAATGGTCCGAGAGACCGGGGTTCAATCCTCCGTCTACTCATACCAGAGACTAAAAAAAGGTACTTGATGCCTCCTTGTTTAACACTCAGCTTTATAAGGTAAGGATCAAGGGTAAAGTGGAGCAATCCGGGGAAGGAGTAGCGCTCTCCCCTACACCTTGGTGTAGTAGCTATTGCAAAGGGAGCCTTTGGGTCATCCTCGAGTTTACTTTATATAATATAATTAATACGCATGATAGGTTTCAAATTAATAATAGGTTGGGTTTGGTTTGTTTTTTTGTCTAATGGCATATCAATCTTCGTGGGTTATTTAATGCCAAAGTGATGGTATTTAACCGATAGCTTGGGAGAGAGGGGTGTTCATACCTTTCTCAAGAGTATTAGTCCAAAAAAGAACGTTATAAGATGACTGGAGTTCAAAATTGCTCAATCAATTATGCCTCTTTCTCTCCCCCACTGTATCCCTTTGTCTCATTTCTCCCCCTCTCTCTCTTTCTTTCTCTCTCTCTCTCTCTCTCTCTCTCTCTCCTACTATCATTCTTTCTCTCTCTCATCTTCTGATTCTTTTCTCTCCTTCTCTCTTTCAATCCCTTTCTGTCTGTTTCACTTCCTCTCTTTGTCACTGTCTCTCTCCTCCTCTCTCTCTCTCTCTCACTGTATACTTTCTCTCTTACTTTCTGTCTCATTTTCTCTCTCTCTCTTTTTTTCTTTCTCTTACTCACGGTCTCTCTTTTTCTCTCTCTTTCTATCTCTCTCTTTCTCCCATTTCCCTCCCTTCCCCCGTTTCTCTCTTTTTCATTATCTATTCCTCTCATTCGTTTTGTTCCTTTTTTTCTCACCCTTCTCTCCCTCTCCATTTCTCTGTCTCTTGTTTTCTGTTTATTTCCCTTTTTTCTCTCTCCACAATTCCTTCCCCACATGGACGCACTGAACTCTATCATATAATTCAGATGTAATGCTATCTGTGTTAATTAGTAGCATTTGCAAACATTTCATTATATTTTTTGAAGGCAAGATCAAGCTTCTTCCTTTAATGTAATTCAACTTTAAGGGAAAAAAAAAGAAAAACAGATCTTAATTCTCACCATGAACAGACACATTGGAATCAGAGTGTGGTACATTTGTGCTCTGTGTAAGATGAAATTATTGGTCCTTGGTATTTTTATCTACTGTCGTTCATCACATTGCACATCGGAATATATACAGGGTGGGTCAAAATGATCTGACATTTTTAGGTTTGGTTTGGTTTCTTTGTTTAATGGCATATCAACCTTTGTCGGTTATTTAACGCTAAAGCCATTCTTCAAGAAGAACAGTAGCGGTACTATTTAACCTATAGCTGGGAGGATAAAAGGGCCCATCCCCTTCCCCAGGGTATTTGCCCGAAAGTCAACGTAATAGAAGGACTGGAGTTCGAACTCGCTTACTATGATTTAGCAGTCCATCACTTTAACCATTACACCACGAGAACACCCTCGACATACTTTTTGTTTTAATAAAGGCAAATTAGACAAAATAATGAAAAAAAAGTGGTCTTGTATTCCAAATACAAATACGATGCAATTTTGTTTTAATTCATTTTAAAAATTGCATCAGTCAAATGTTTGCCGTTATTGTCAACACCCTGAAAAAGACATTCCCGAAAGTTGTCCATAGCTCGACGGATCATATCCATATTTACCAACCCCTCTGCTCGGGCAGGATATGACACAAGGTAAATTTCTAAGCGAAGTTTAACAGGTTTGAATTCAGAGTTTTTCCTTCTCCTAGATTAGTTGCCTTACCAAGGCTGAAGAACATAGTCTGCCCTACTATTTACCCATAGCTGGAGGGAGAATAATTGGATTCATACCTTTCTCAAGGGTATTAGTGCTATGTGAAATGCAATGAGTCTCGTCCAGGATTTGAACTCGTGTCGCCGTGTCCATTTCCTACGACAATAACCATTATACCACGGGCATCACAGATCATATCATGTAGAATGGCAACAGTTTCGTTTCAATGTCTATCCAGTAGCTCTAAAGTTCATGTCACACTGCCAGCACAGATCACCCTGTCCCTCTCCGCCACCCTTATCTAACGCACATCGCTCCCAGTAGGTCTTCAAGGCCACATCCTGTATCGGCACAGAGCTGTTGTATGTAGGTTCTAGCTGGCCGCTCTCTCTTTGCTCGTCTATGTGAAGGGGTCTACTGGAATATGTCACTTATGAGTTTGTCCTTACTTCTACAGCAGTGTCCCATATGTCTGGTTCGTCGAACTTTTCGTGATGAGTGGTAAGTGGCCGTACAGCTTCTGCTTTGTGGTGTGTTTAATATTGCTCGCAGCATTCTTGTATAATTGCCGTCAAGCTTTTTCTCTATACGTTTAGTTTGAGTCAATGTAGTGCATCTGTATAGCAGTGTTGACACGACCGCTGATTGGAAAAAACAAACTGCATTTTATTTTATCAGATCTGACTTCCATATGACCGATAGCCTATAGATAGCTGTCCATGCCTTTGCTAGTCGAATGTTGATGTCTGTCTCGGTTTACGAGACTCTGAGCCTATAATAAAATCCTGTTTCGAGTAGGCACGGGATCATATCAACCATGCCCCAAAATGCATACGGAATGTTCTTTGCGTTGCAGTTACTGACACGTTCTTGATAAATGTTTCCATAATGAAAGTGCGATGCTGACCTGTCCAATCTATATTGTTAACAAGGTAGTATATTATGTACATATGGAAAATAAAAACACCTTTTTCATTATTTATTCTAATTTGCTTTCATTCAACCTACAAAAGTGTCAGATCATTTTGACCGACCCTGTATATAAATATATCATCATCATCATCATCGTCAATCATGCATATTGGAACGAAGTTCCCTGACTCTCTCTCTCCTTCTCTCTTGCAATCAGTCTCTGTTGTTCATCGCTCTTTGCAGGTGTTCTTGACTGCATCAAGTGTCCTCACAAAACTGATGCAAGTAAGTACTAGCTAGCAGTGCATATATCTAGAAGTAAAGAAGTGAACGTCGCTAATGAGTTCGTCCTTATCTTTATAGCAGTGGCCAGCATGTCTTGTTCGTATTATTTGAATAGTTTGCGAGGTGTGAGATTGGAGGCCCGACTGGTGCTGTTTTTGTGGAGTGCGGCTTTTATGATTGGTTCAAAATAGTTGGAAGCATTCACGTGTATTTTGTATCTCGTCTTTTCTTCATGCATTTCGTTAGTGTCGCGATGGTGTATCCATCGAGTCGTACTGACACAGTCATAGCTCGGTAAAAATTCCACTTTATGCCATCAGAATGTAAACTTCAGTCCACTTCGTTTTATTTCTTTTGGTGGGGCACGTGAACTTGTCCTTTTTCAAGAAGAAACTGGTGACCGATTTCCGTTTAGAAATAGAACATTACATGTGGAAATGTCAATTTACCAGACTGAATAATCTGTATATTGGTATAACAAAAAAATTGTGAAGGTTAAAACGAGAAAATTTCATTAATTTGAAACTGTATACGTAAGTAATCATTTGATGAATATATGTTTTAAAATCTTATATATATATATATATATATATATATATATATATATATGTGTGTGTGTGTGTGTGTGTGTGTGTGTGTGTGTTAGTAAATTGTTCTGACCGCGGACTAACTAGTAAGTGGAAGAAAAAGCATTTCGAAAACAAAACTAAAAGCTGACGACCATGGAGAAAGATTTCACTGGTTAAACGAACATTTTAAGAACATGCTTGGAAACTCTCCTGAAATCTGTGATAAACTTACAAAAGAAATCATTTATGGCCAACTAGACATCAAACTCAGGCAATTTGCGGAGGACAAATTCAACGAATTATTGATAGAAAATAAAAGTAGAAAAGCTGGTGGTCTTCGCGAAATAAGTCCTGAAATATACAAGACAAGGAAATTTGACAACATACTTATTTGATTATGCAACACTGTGTATAAGAATAGCACAACAGTGAATAGGACAAAAGGCAGCATCTTAACTTTCTTCAAGGAAAGAGATATCAAAATCCCTAAGAACTATCGATGCATAACTATTAGCACCATAACTGCTAAGGTTTATGATGCCTCAAATCGAGAAAATTCTTTGAAAAATCAGAAAGGCATTCAAAGAAATCGATCCCCAACATCACAGATTCTGACTTTGTACAGATTGATCGAAGGAGTACGTATAAAAAATTATGAAGCCACACTCTTTTTCGTAGATTTTTCAAGGCATTTGATTCCATATACAGATAAAAAGATGGAGCAAATACTATTTGCATATGATCTTGAAAACAATCATTTGCTCACCCTATGGTGACACCGACTTCTTTGACATTGTCGATGGATCTAGCAAGGATATACATAAACAGCATATCAATTTATTATAGACATAGATTACGAACTACAGGCATAGATATAATAAAGGGAAATGGTTTCTTTGTTTAATGGCATACCAATCTTTGTAGACTATTTAAAGCCAAAGCCATCCTTCTAGAGGAACAGTAGTAATTATTGAACCCATGGCTGGGCGGATAAGACGTTTTATACTTTCCCCAAGGGTATTTATCCGAAAGTGAACGTAATAGCGAAACTGGAGTTCAAATTCGCATATTAGGATTCCGCAGTCCAACGCTTTACCCATTACACCACGAGGACATTCCAGTAAATAATTTCACATAAAAAGACAAGTTGACAATAACCCGTAAAAACTATAATAGATGCAGACTATGCAGATGATCAAAATTCTCCTACCTAAGTCAAATCCTCGCTGCATAGCCGAGAGCAAGCTGTAAAAGGTATAATAAACAAATGATCTATCAATCAATATATATATAAATATATATATATATATATATATAGAGAGAGAGAGAGAGAGAGAGAGATTGATTGATTGATTTTAACTACGTCGCAAACCATTTAGGGTTATTTTATACTAAGAACTTGTGAAATTACTTTCGAAGCACGTTTCTTTTTACATTTTTTCTTGTTTCGTAAAAATTATTTTTTCATTTTTTTTTACACTTGGTCTTATTGAATATAAATAAATCTTAACCAGATCTATTGCTATAAATGTAGTCCTAACAGGCACTATTAATCTGGGTCAGAGTGAACCTGGGAATAATGGCAAAGAATGTGTACTTCACAGTCCTCACGACTCCAGATGTCGTTGAGTGTCATCACCAGGAATTCTCTTTTGTGTGTGTGTGTGTGGGGGATCTTACTCTTCTGGTGGGTATGCAGTCATCGTATTATACGACCTGTTGATTGGGCACCAAACCAAAAATTATATATATATATATATATATATATATATATATATATATATATATTTCATTAAGAAAAAACACAAACCGGTCATATTAGGATTATAAATTTATTTCCATCCAGTTATGTGTTTTTGAAAAATCAAAAACTCGAAAAAAATTAACAGGACTTCTTCAGATCTTATGGATAAAATAAATCAGAATAGACACAGGAAAGAAGGGTGGGAGGGGATAGAAAAGGAGTGAAGAGTTATCTCCTCAATGTTATATGTATATGTATATATATATATATATATATATATATATATATGTATATATATATATATATTCTTATATGATCTAAGGAGGGAATCTAACGTGTAGGAGTATCCAATCTGAGTGCTCAATAAGAAAGGCTATTGATGATAGTTAATTTAAGATTTGTGATTCGTCAACACAAAACGTGTAGAGCAAAAAAATTTTTTATATGAAGAGAAAAAATTACTTTCTTGGTATCATTATAAATTTATTTCAGATTCCTATAAGTTCTTATAAGGTTAACTTATAAGTATTTTTTAATAATTCTTTTATATAAAGAGAAAAAATTATTTTCCTGGTATCATTATGAATTTATTTCAGATTCATATAAGTTCTTATAAGGTTAACTTATAAGTATTTTTTTAAATAAAAAAAAACTTCTTCATATGAGAGACTCCTACTGATTTAATTCCGGTGAGAATGGAATTTGAAAAAATTCTTTATTCTAATTTATTTTTCTAAATTCAAAATAACTTATTTTATCAATTTATTAAACAAGAAATAAACAAGGTATATATATATATATATATATATATATATATATATATATATATGTTACTAAAGTATATTTAATGAACCACACCATTCTAATCTTCAAAACTAATTTCTTCTTTCACATTTTGGTTTGGTTGGGTTTTATGCCATATCAACCATTGCAGGTTATTTAATCCCAAACCCTCTTTATATATTTATATTAGATATATATGATTTGCAAACGTAAGTCAACAATTTTAAATAGTTGCAAGTATTGCTATGCATCACTAGCAATTCTATAAACATTAGACATTTGTTTACACACATTTAAATGATCAAACTCAGTTAAAATGGTCAAACAGTTCTATTTGACCCATAGATAGGACCCTATCAGGTGCTATCACGCCGGGCCAGAGTGAACCTTTTCGGATGATTTAACACCGAATTAAATTTCAATCAATTCAGTTTAGTATAATTATAGTTTTTAGTTTACAAACATTTAAATGTCAAAACAATTCAGTTAAATGTCAGAACAGTTCTATTTTAAAAAATCAGTTTAGCATAAGCATACAGTTTAGTTATATTTAAAAACAGTTCTATTTCAAAAAGTTTAGTTTAGCATAAGTACGCATTTTTTATTCCAAAATCAGTTCTATTTTAAATAATTCAGTTAAGCATAAGTACACAGTTTAGTTCTATTTGACACAGAGATAGGACGCGATCAGGTGCTACCACTCCGGGCCAGAGTGGATCGGGGAGCTGTGACTATGAATGGGTACTCCGCATTTTGCAAAGCTCTAGCATTACAGGAGAGCCTCACCATCAGATTGTTTAGTGTCATATACAGGACACTCGTTGAAGTGTCTTGTATATGACACTATATATATATATATATATATATATGTGTGTGTGTGTGTGTGTGTGTGAAGCGGGCAAATGTGAAATGATTGAATAAAACACCAATCTAAAAATTGATAAAATCTATTTCTTTAAATCAAGAGAAAATTCTATTGAAAAATATAAAGACTTTCCTTGTAAGAAAAGATGATATTAGTCAGATTATAAATATTTCTAATATGGTAAGTAAAGATTAATGCAAGAAATATAGAAGTTATTGGTTGCCTTAAACTAAAGCGGACATATTTTGTTTGTGTAAATGATGTTTATATCAGAGTGTGAGAGAGAAAATATATTTATGCGTTAAACATTTGCAGTTGCTGATAAAAATTTCAACAAGTTGAAGTAGCAGTAATGATAAATTTGTGTAAACAATAACATATTCGTTCAATTTAAGATGATTAAACGATGTTGAAATTAAATGCATACTTGAAAGAAAAGAATGTAGATTTTCATTCAAGAGAAAATAAACCGGAAACTGTTGAGTAGGCTCAGAATGAGTCCATACTAACAGAAGAAATATTTATTTAATCAGATATTATTTGATTAAGGTAGGATCGATATTAGATAAAAAAGAATTTGATGATTTTCTACGATTCGAATTGGTAAAAAATGTAGTTCTAACAAACTTGGAGGAAAGAAAAAAAAAACATTTTGTAAATCATTTTGGGTTTTGATGAATTTTTTCACGGCAACACAAATATAAATAAAGTTGACGTACGTAGTCGAGGGTGACCCGAAGGCTCCCTTTTCAATAGCTGCTACACCTAGGTGTTAGGGAGGGCGTTACTCCTTTCTCTGGATTGCCCCACTTTATCCTTCATCCGTACCTCATAATGTTAAGTGTTAAGCAAGGAGGCATCAAGTACCATTTTTTGAGTCTTTGGTAAAAATGGACGTGGGATTGAACCCCGGTCTCCCAGGCCATTAGCGAACACTCTAACCATTATACGAATGTCCGGTACACAAAATGTAACGGTTCCAAAATCTCAAAGAAATTTTAAAATGAGCACAAAGACTCCGATTGATCAATCAATGTAAAAATACATATTCAAAAATTACAGCTCATCGAACATATTTTAATCAGTTGATTATCCATCCATCTCTCTGTCTATATATATATATATATCAGCTGGGGCTGTAGGATACACGACTTAATCTCTGCCGAGGTATAGAGCCCACCAACGAGTGTCCTGTATATGATATCAAACCGCCTGAAAGTGAGGCTGCAACCTAAGAGATTTAAGGAATGTAGAATATCCCTGCATTGTCATTGCTCCCAGGTCCACTCTGATCCAGAGTGGTAGCTCATGAAAGGGTCCTATCTATCAGTCTAGTAGACCAAACTATGTGTGCAAACAAATAACCGATGTTCATTTTAACTATTATTGACCAAACTCAAAATCATTTAACTGTGAGCAAAAAAGACCTCAGGCTCATTTAAGGATGTCATTAATGAAATATATTTATAAATCATATATATATATTTAATATATATGTATAAATGTAATATAATGGCGGAGGGATTTCGTTTTATATATCTTGCCTTTCGGTTTAGTTAGGATGAGAACCTTTCGCTTAGTGCATGGGTTAGTTAGATGTAACATTAACGCAGGCGTTCACTCGCACACGGAGAGGATGCGTCATTCACTGATGTCAAAATAAAACCCTAGATAGGAAATAAAACCAGGAGGTGTGAATGACGTCATGTACCGGAAGTGTGGGCTGAAGATTCTGAGATTTGATAAAAAGCAGAGTTGAGTTCCCGCCTCGGAAGAAGAAGGTTGTCTTTCAGAGCTGGGCGAGGCCAGACAACTTTGTGCGCTACGGGCGCCGTGCGTTGGTTGGGTTGAGTGCTGACGATGTAAAAGCAGTCAGCATAGAAAGATTGTGTCTCTCTCCTCTCATGTCAAAAAACCTTTTAACTTAAAGGTAATAAAGTTTCGTACCTGAACTAAGAAGTCGTAAAGTGTTGTATTTCGGATTCCCTATGTCCATTTCACATATCCGTAACATGGGTATGTTACATAAACAGGATTTGTCATTAAATAACCTACAATAGTTAATATGCCATGAGACCAAATCAAACCAAACTATATATATAAGGGTTTATGGTTAACCAAATGCTGCAGTATTGTTGAATAGTGCTCAAGATCAATGATAGAGCATTTGCACATATATATATATATATATATATATATATTACATGATAGTATCTGTTACTCTGGGTTTTGTCTGACGAATGCAAAATGCATGAATCCCAGAGCGAGTCACTACCATGTAATATATATATATATATATATATATATATATATATATATATATATATATATATATAAAATGATAAGATAAATAGGAATATTTCTTTTCTGTTACGTAGTTTTTGATCGTGCGCAACTAGTTCACACCTGAATTCATCGTTAGGAAAAAAAACTTTTATGGAAAAATCTTTTTAGAAAGTTTTTTTAGAAAGTTTTTAAAGGAGTTGATGTACTAAAATCGAAGTGACGAAATATATACAGGTGAATGAAATATATAAAGGGGAATGAAATATACAGGTGAATGAAATATATACAGGGGAATGAAAATCATCTGGTTCAAAATTCCTTCAACTGATATTGTAGATCTGTGGCAAAGGCATCTGACTAACGAGTTTTCTTGTAGGTTTAGATGACGCGCTTTTCAAATTAGCAGTGGCTGATCGGCTGATTTATTTGTTTTTTATAGATGTTTGTGACTGCCAAATTTTATTTCAAAATAGGATGATTAAGTTTCATATTAAATAAAAATGATACATATGTTTGCAGACTTTTGTCAATTTGCTTTTTTTTATTATTGATTTTATATTTATATCTTTTTCAATTCTTTCAATGATGAGAAATTTTGCAACTGTGTTAAAAACGTGACCGTTTGAGCAGAAGAATTGCTCTACAAATATTAAATTGTATGATCCATAGCTTTGTTTCTATATCCATGGCCGTACTGATTTTCAAGCATATTGTTTTTAGCAGCGTGTGTAGTCCAGTAAATGAATTACATTTTTGCTTCTGCAATTTAATTCGTAGTAAATCTTAAAAAAGTATTTTTAGTTGAGAAGCTAGTGAATCAATTGGTTGATTTGAGATGCCTGGAGCATAAACAGTTCTTAATATTAAATGGCTGGCAAAATTTGTGGATTTTATTGTGAGCTTTTTATGGATTTGGCCTAGTGGGTATAGTGTTCGCCAATGGCCCGGGAGACTTGGGTTCAATCCCAGGTTGCGTCATACCAAATACTTTAAAAATGGTACTTGATACCTCCTTGCTTAACACTCAGCAATATAAGGTACGTATGAACGGCAATCCCAGAAAGGAGTATCGTCCTCCCATCCGCCTTCTGGTCGCCCTCGATTATAACTCCGGTTATTATATAATAAGTTGTTGCTTTCTTTTATTTCTCTAAAACATTGGATGAACGAATGGTTATTATGTCTGGTTCTTGAAAAATATATTTTAAGTTGGACTTAACTTTTAAAATGTTCGAACGGAGTTTGGGTTTGTGATGTTTTTATGGCATATCAAACATTGTAGGTTATTTAATGCCAAATACAGTTTATTCATATATATTAGATATATATGATTAATAAACAAGTCAAAAAAAGTTAAATAGTTCCAAGTCTTTCTATGTATAACTTACAATTCAATTAAACATCAGTCATTTGTTTACCCGCGGTTAAATGATTAAACAGAACTATTTCAAACAATTTAGTTTACCGTTAGTCATTTGTTTGCACACTGTTTAATGTCAAACAGTTCTATCAGGTTCTCCCACTCCAGATCAGACTGGACCTGGGAACAATGACAATGAAGGGGTACTCCACATTTCCCATAACTCTGAGATTATTTAGTATCATATCCTCGCGTTGTGGTAGTCTTACTTCTCTCCAGAGATGAAGTCAGTGTATTCTATGGCCCTGGCTGAATGGGCATGTCCGAATGGCTTTTCATTAAGTAAGCTAGTGGCGAGAGAGTGGTGTTAAATGCTGTTGAGAGTGGAATTTCATTCATCTTTACTTTTGCTTTTGGTTTTAGTTTAGTTTGGTTTTAGTTTGGTTTTAGTTTAGTTTGGTTATCGGAGGAGGGTGGCTTTTGGTATCTGTTTTTTTAATGAGTTATAGGAATATCCCAGTGTATTGATCTGTTGTTTTACTTTTTTTGCTTGGTCTTTTCAGTTGGTTGTTGTCAGATAAGATTTTTCTCGGTCTAATTATTCTCTGCAGAATACACTGACTGTACCTCTGCAGAGGGGTAAGACCCCGCCCCACCAACGAGTGTCCTGTATATGACACTAATCAGTCTGGTGGTGAGGTCCCAATAATGCTGGGGCTTAGGGGAATACGGAACACCCCTTCATAGCCATTGCTCCCAGGTCCACTCTGGCCCGGCGTGGTAACACCTGATAGGGCCCTATCTATGGGTTAAATAGAAGTAACAGCATACTTATGTTAAACTGAATTGTTTGATTAAACTGAATAGCTTGAAATACAAACATTTTTGACAATTAAACCGTACTTGCATTTAAACTGCGTGCTTATGATAAACTGAATTATTTCAAATAGAACTGTTTTTGATATTGAAACAGTATTTACACTAAATTGAATTGTTTAACGCAAAAATGTTTTGACATGTAACTGTGTGTAAACAAAATTTGTACTTATACTAAACTGAATAAGCTGAATTAAAACTGCTTGATTAACTGAATAGCACGAAATAGAAATGTTTTTCACAGTTAAACTGTACTTACATTTAAACTGCGTACTTTTGCTAAACTGAATTATTTAAAATTGAACTGTTTTTGACATTGAAACTGTACTTACAATAAACTGATTTGTTACATATAACTACTTGAATAGTTTAAAATAGAAATTTTTTGACAAGTTAACTGTGTACTAATGCTAAACTAAAGAGTTTTAAATAGAAATGTTCATTTACATAAAAATGGATTTGGCATTAAATAACCTACAAAGGTTGATATGCCATAAAACCCAACCAAACCAAACCAAACCAATCAGTCTAATTACAAGTGAATGGGGAATCTACACACCAGTATTGGCCGACTAGACAAGGCTCACAAACATCAGCTCTATGTGGACACTGGATGCATTTTAGAGGACCTACCAGGAGCGATATCCAATAGGGATAAACGGCGAGAGAAAATATCAAGTGACGCCGTGTCATCAGGATGACTTGACGATACTGATGATCTTTGAGGTGTTTGGAGTTAGAAGATCTTTAATGGAAATAATTGTGTCTGTTAGAGGATCTTCTGAGTGTACTGTTGTTCGTAGTTGTCTGTTCTTGGCAACATATACGTGGATAAATAAAAGAAGTAATGCCTTTTTCTCTAGAGAAGAAAAATTACCGACACAGGAACATGTATCATATATCAAAATGAAGCAAGATTCTCTGTTGATTACATCCCTTTTTCTAAACATTCTCATCGTTTCTCTCTGTAGCAATGTCCCACTTTCAAATGAGAGCATGTATCCCTGCCCCATAAAATTCTGCTTTTTGAGCCTCATAATCACGATGTTAGTCTCATCCTCGTCACTGGTATAATGTTTGCCTCTTAAACCCTCTTTCATGGGGCCGAAAAGATGATAGTCTGAAGGAACTAAATCTGGTATGTATGGAGGCTACGGGAAAAGTTGTCCACCCGAGTGAAGCTATTATCTCCCTTGTCCTTAGTGCTTGTGTGTGGTCGAGCATCGTCATGTTGAAGGAGGATATTATAGGTTGGCAAAATTATCTACTCGGTCCCATGAAAGAAGGTTTAAGAGGCTAAAATTATGCCAGTGACGAGGAATTGAAAACTGCAGTGATGAAATGCCTCAAAGAACAGTCAACAGAATTTCACAAGGCAGAGATATAGGCTCTCATTTGAAGGTGGAACATTGCTATTGAGAGAAATGATGAATATGTTGAGAAGTAGGGATGTGATCCACAGAGTACCATCTTCGGGTTGATGTATGATACACGTTTCTGTGTTGGTAATTATTCCTGTACTAAAGAAAAAATATTTTGACTCACCCTCATATATATATATATATATATATATAATATTTATGTTTGTGATAAAATGCGTAAATAGCCAAACTTTTATTTATATACATGCATGTCGATCCATGTTACAAATATGATTTACGATATTTTCTATAGATTGTCTATAAATCATTATTTTCTGCTTAAATGTCGCAAAGAACATTCTACTAAAGATATTGAAAAACTTAGTAAAGGAAAATGGATTTAAACGTCAGAGAAATTAGGATTTATTTTCGTTATCGATATGAACAGTAAACATTACACACACACACACACACACACACACACACACACACACACACACACACACAAAACACACACACACAAAGAAAAGTTAGTCGGTATGTAATCTCCAGATTGCAAATCAAATTATCTTTCTTTCGATGAGGAAAATAAAATAGAAAAGAAAAAAAAAATAAAGCACAAACACTCAGACTGAAAGAAAGAGATGGTGTGAAGCGATGTAAGTGTTAGATTCACACATCAGATGTTCACGCAGGTTTCATATTGTTAGAAAGAAAACAGATGAAACAATCAATACGTTTTCCATTATTTTTTTTTTTTGACTACTATTCCATCTCAATTTTGCTTTTCAACACAACTACTCAGACAACCATTGTACGGCCATTAAATATAATCTTTTTTTTCAACATATTAAGCGATTTAAACTATTAACAAAATTTTTGCCGAGTATTTCATCATGGCCCAGCGGTTAGAGTGTTCGCCAATGGCCCGGGAGACCTGGGTTCAGTCATACCAAAGACTTTAAAAATGGAACTTGATACCACCTTGCTTAACACTCAGCATTATAAGGTACGGTTCAAGGGTAAAGTGGAGCAATCCAGGGAATGGAGTAGCGCCCTCCCCTACACCTTGGTGTAGTAGCTATCGAAAAAGGGAGCCTTCGGGTCACCCTCGACTATGGTCGACTAACTAATTTCATCATATCTTTAGTGTCTTCCCATCGCATATATATAGTCCTTTATCGTCATCATGAAGTTGAGCTGAGAGCACGATGTCCCCCATCTCTCTCTTTCTCTCTAGCCATCCATCTATATCATCCATCACCCCTGGCAGGTCTTCTAAGCAGCATCTTGTGTCCTTACAGAGCTAATGTCTATAAGTCTTTTCTTGTCTATCCACACCGGCATGTCCGTACGTAGGAG
This sequence comes from Sepioteuthis lessoniana, assembly GCA_963585895.1. Classification (NCBI taxonomy): domain Eukaryota; kingdom Metazoa; phylum Mollusca; class Cephalopoda; order Myopsida; family Loliginidae; genus Sepioteuthis; species Sepioteuthis lessoniana. The sequence goes on along the minus strand of OY757922.1, from coordinate 32,867,978 downwards.
TCCCAAGGAGAACGTCGTTGATGAGTTCGTCCATCGATAATTTGTAAGATGGGAGATTAGTGGCCGTACAGCTACTGTTTTCTTTGTTGCTGCTTCTTAGATCTGTTGAAAAGAGACCGTAATATTTTTGTGTAGTTTTCATCTCGTTTTATCTCCATGCGTTTTGTAAGAGTTCAGTGGTAAAAACTCGGGCACAACAGAGAAGAAATTCGGTTTTATTTTATCAGAGAGATCCGATTCCCATATGATTGACAACAGCGGTCTACGCCTTCCCAAAACGTACGTTGCGGACAAAGGTGTAAAATATTAAAAACTCCCATCGTACAAGTGTGTAAATTTTTTTTTCTTAAAATTGAGTGAAAAGTTGGCAGAAAAAACTGAAGTTATAAAATCTTTTCTTGTAAATACAGATATTAATCATTGCGTATATAATTTTTTTAGAGATAGTTAAGATTCGTGAATGTGATATAGCAGTTTTTGTTAACCTAATCTAAAGAGGGATATTTTGTGTGTGAAAAAAATTTTGTGTGTATCAAACTAAGTCGAAAGAAAAATGCATTTATGCTTTAAACGTATATGTGGCTGCTGCTGCTGCTGCTGCTGCTGCTGCTGCTGCTGCTGGTATTTTCAGTCACTCGGGGACAAATGGAACAATGGTGCGAATATTTTTATCGCCATAAAAATGTCAGCAAACGTATTCGTTCAATTTTTGAAAGAAAAGAATATAGGTTTCGTCAAAAATAAATAAATAAAAAACCAAATTTGTTGAGTAAGTAATAATTCTAGACTTACAGAAGAAATTCTTCGCTTATTTATACGATTGATTGGGGGCTGTAAAATACACCGACTGCTTCTCTGCAGAAGTGTAAGCACCACCCCCATCTAACGTGTGTTCGGTATATGACACTAAACAATCTAAAATTAAGACTCCAGTAATACTGAAGTTTTGGGTAATACGGAGTATACGTTTATTGCCATCTCGCCTGCGGCCACTCTGGCTTGGAATGGTAGCACTTGATAGGTTCCTATCTATGGGTAAAATAGAACTGTGTACTTATGCTAAACTGAATTTCTTGAAATAGAACTGTTTTGACATTTAAACTGTGCACATATGCTATACTGAATGGTTTGAAAAAGAACTGTTTTTATCTATAAAAGATGGATTTGGCATAAAATTACCTACAATAATGGATATGCCATAAAGTCAAACCCAACAAAATCTCTGTCGCCATATAATCTACACTTTCTGTTCTCATGCATATCATCAGTTTTTGCTTATAGCGTTATTTTGTGCTGCAATTGAAACAAACTCAATTTATGTCTTGAAGTTTCACCTTCTTAGCAAAATCCAGGTGATTCCGTATGCTATTTCCTTAGTTTCGTGCTTGAAGTACGCTTACATCAGTTTGTCTCCCAATTTTTGCTTTCTAAATTGAACCATTGTTGATTTTCTGTTCGTCCCAAAATTATCCTTGTTGATATTGCCGATGTTAGTGACTGTAATTAATATCTATTTGCTCAATTTCATTTTTTGGATATTTTTCGAATACCTGAGTTGTTGTATCCTTGCAGTTCCCAATAATAGCAAAGCCTCTTCTTTTCTTGACATATAAAGTTTATATCATCATAATCCAGGTTTAGGGTTTTTACATCATCATCATTTTTTTTTGTTTCTTTGTTTGAATTCTTCCTGTGTTCATTTTATGAATGGACCAAAGTATCATAAAAGAGGAACTGCCTAGGTAGTTAATCCTTTGATGAGATTTCTAACACAGAGTTTGGTGTCGAGAAGTTTTCTTGTTCCTGTGAGATACTCTTTGTTTATTTCAACTATAATGATGGGAAAGGTATGAATCCAATTATTCTCCCTCCAGCTATGGGTAAATAGTAGGGTAGACTAGGTTCTTCAGCCTTGGTGAGGCAACTAGTCTAGGAGAAGGAAAACTCTGAATTTAAACCTGTTAAACTCCGCTTAAAAATTGACCTTGTGTCATATCCTGTCCGAGCGGAGGGGTTGGGTAAATATGATAATGATGGCATACTTTTCAATCGAAAATTCTACAGGTATTATTTCTTCATATATTAATCCTTTTAGGATGTTTCTACCATAGAGTTTGGTATCGGGACGTTTTCTTGTTCCTGTGAGATACTCTTTTTTTTATTTTAACTATAATGATGGCATACTTTTCAATATGAAATTCTTTTTCTATTTTTCTTTCTTGTAATTTTCAAATACCAGTTCCAAATGTTGGTTTTTCTCTGGACTCTGAGTAATAGCAAACCTTTTTCAGATCTTCTGCGCATTTCTTAGTCTCCTTACTGCGTTGTTTTAGGATGATCTATATTTTCTTACACTGTACTCCAGTTCACCCAGTCTCTTCCCAGGTTCTTAGGGACCGTTCCTTTCAAAGTATCTATCTAACGAAGGGTTTCACCGTCACCTTTGTGTTCTACAGAGTTTTTATCTCTTAGGCAAGGTCTATGTTTCGTACCAGTTTTTGGTCTTTCTTAATTTCCACATTGTAATTATTTTTACTCCTTGAGATTTGTTCGCAACAGCGTTAGCTGATGGTTTTTAACAGGAGTCAGAGTAACAAGTCTCCTCAAGTCTCCAAGACTTTTCTCAGTATTCTGATCGATCTCAGGAATGCATTTTTTTTTAATTGTCTCCACTCGTCATCTTATTTCTAAATCCTCTTGTCCTTTTAACAATCATTTTGTGACTGTACCAAGAGCACTAATAACATTTGTTATAACCGTCATTTTCATGTTCAATAGGTTTTTCAGTTCCCTATTAAGGACCAGGTACTTATCCTTCTTTTTGCTTTCTTTCATCTTTACAACAGCAGAGTTCAAACTTCTGCAAGTTCTTGTTCTTTGTTGATTATTTTAAAGTTCGGTCGTCTGGCCGAGATCAAAGGACCCGTTTATATCTCAAAGTCCCAAAGGAATTCTACTTCTCATTCTTCAAGACAGATTAAGAGTTGTGTATATACCATTTGTTCATATGGTCAAATTTCGATTTCTTGCACAGTTCCCAGTGGATCATTTTGCAGTGTATTATTATTATTATTATAATGTACTCATCAGAATTTTTCACATTAGCGTTAGCTGATGGTCTTTCACTGGAGATTGAGTGGCAACAAATCTCCTCAAGTCTCCAGGACTCTTTTCAGTATTCTGGCCGTCTTCAATAATGCTGTTGTTAGGATGGTCTCCACTCGGCCGCCAACGTCCAATTCCTTCAGGCCATTTAGTAGTTCTTTAGTTAACGTTCCAAAAGCACCAATCACAATTGGTATAATTGTCACCTTCATGTTCCATAGTTTTTTCAATTCTCTAGCAAGGTCGAGGTACTTATCTCTCTTTTCACATTCTTTCAGTTTTATTCTGTGGTCAGCCGGGTCAGCAAAGTCGAAATATTATTATTATTATTATTATTATTATTATTATTATTATTATTATTATTATTATACTCCTTACTAATTCCTTTTAACAGTGTTTGCTGATGGTCTTCCTATGGATTCTGAAAGACAGCAAGTCTCCTCAAGTTTCCAGGATTCTTCTCAGTGTACTGGCCGATCTTAACGATGCAGTAGTTTGGATTGTGTCTATTTACCCTCCAATTTCCAAATCTAACCACCTTTCCTAGTGCACCATCTAAAATTTATATTACTGTTACCCTTACGTCCCACAGCTTTCTTAATTTCCTGTTGAAGTGAAAGTATATGTGTATCTTTTCGCTTTTTTAATTCCAACAATTTGGTCGTCCGGAAAATCAAAATATACTATTCGGCGTTTTTTTTACTGTCAATTAACACTGGGTATAATCTTAGACAGTACCTCACAAAGCAGCAGCTGCACGGTCACTTACCACTCATCACGAAAACTATCCAAGTTTGACTAACCAGACATGCGGGACACTGCTGGAGAAGTAGGGACGTACTAATAAACAACATACTCTTGTGGGCCCCGTCACATGGCCGAGCAAAAGCAGGACGACCAGCTAGAACCTACATACAGCAGCTCCGTGCCGATACAGGATGTACCCTTGAAGACCTACCAGAAGCAATGGACAATAGAGAAGGGTGGTGGGAGAGGGTCAGGGAGATCCGTGCTGATGGCGTGACGTGATGATGATGATGATCTTCTGGCTGGGATTATTTGATCCCTTTGTGTCTCAAAATCACAATTTCCAGTGGATCACCGGTCCCACCCAGTCACGCCAAGTTTTGTGATCTTTTATGGTTGTTTACTGTATTCGCTTATTATGTGATAAATAGTTTTATTTCAGTCTCCCCATAACCTATACATGATATTAAGGTCCGTTTTATCCATTTTTTTTTCCTTTAATATTGTATGATTTTTTATTGCTTTTAGAAGAGGTCATGTTTCTCAATTAAATTTTCCTTTTCTTTACCATATCCAGGTTTTCTTGTGTGCAACCTCATTAGTTCGTCGCTTGAAATATCCATACCGTCGTTCTCCCCCATTTATGTTTTCGAGTTTTTGAATGTTTTACTGTTTGTCACTATGTTGCTATGTTTTTATGTTTTTTAATGTATCCCTCGAGACCTTTTATTGATAGCTCTACGCAATGTTCCCTATTCATGAATCCATTTCCTTCTTGTTTTATGACACATAGGGTCTATCTAGGATGGATATAGAGCCATATGCATATTAGTCGATTTCCTTGTCTTTTGTTCATATGCTAGGGAAGACCTTGCAAAGGAAGCAAAAAAAAAACAAACTGTGGAACATAAAAGTGAAAGTGAAACCAATTGTAAATGGTGCTTTTAGTGCAGTCAGTAAAAGATCATTAATGGGCTGGAGGACTTAGAAATAAGAGGACTAGTGGAGACCATCCAAACTACAGGGTGGAACGATAAAATAGTCGTCCTAAAGAAAACAACACTACAGCTTTATTTTAAAACTTTTATTGAAAAAAATCAATTCAGGTAACTTGATTATGTAGTAGATCTGACATCTATTCAATGTAGCCGCCTTCAGCCTCAATCACCACTTCGATACAGATCCGGAACTGGGAGCATGCCTTTTCCACAAGCGCCGGCGGGAGCTCGGCGAATACTCGGCGATCAGGCTGGCTTTGGTGTCGTGGGAGGTCATGTTGGTGATGTTCTCGACGTATGACCGAACGAAGTAGTCCAGCGGGTTCAGGTCAGTGGAGGAGGGGGCAATGAGAGAAGGGTACAAAGTCGTAGCACTCCTTCTGAAGCCAAGCCTGGGGCTCTTTGGATTTATGAGCCGGCGCCGAGTCCTGCTGCCACACCCAGGGTCTGCCACCGGCCACCAGATTACACCAGGGGATCACCACACTCTTCAGCACATCCAGGTACACTTTGGTGATGACTTTCAAGCTGACTTCGAAGATTCGAGGTGGAATTATGTGACCCTCACTTGAAACTACACCAAAGACCATAACTGTAGCCGGAAACTTTGTTTTCATCACTTTGGGCACGTCCCTGTTATTCGTGGCAATCCAAATTTGCATTTTGAGGGTGCTGGCAATGGTCCTGTTGTCATAAGTTGGATCGGTAGAGAGCATGAGTTGTACAGTGGCGCATCTCCGATCTAGCTCGTTGAACATTGTGTCACTTTCAGACATGATAGAAGGCTCCTGTCGCTCTTGGGATTTGTACACAACTGGCCAACTAGTAGATGGTCTGCAACAAAAAAACAAAAAAAAAAAAAAAGAAAACCGGTTTTCATCGAACGGAAATGGAATCATGTCGTCTTTTCTCGGACGACAATTTTATCGTTCCACCCTGTACTACGTTATCGAAAACGGCCAGAATATTAATAAGAGTCCTGAAGACTTGAGGAGACTTGCTGTCACTTAAACTCCAATAAAAGACCATTAGCTAACGTTGATGGGAAAAACTCTCAAGGAATAATAATAACAATAATAATAATAATAATAATACATGTGCTTTTCCTCGTTTGGAGTTTTCTTTATAGAGTATTCCCTGTCAAGAAATTCAAAGAAATTGGTCTATTTGACTAGCCAATGCCTTGCGGAAAAAAATCATCACCGAGACAGAAGACGCAATAAGCAGACAAGAGAACAACCCCCCTCCCAGAAGCAGAGGAAGATAAACGTCTTCTTTTACGACCAAGTGATGGTAGACTAGGGGCGGGAGTGGTCCTTGCCAGACATGTCTATTACATTCACTTTTCATCACTAATATCGAGACATTGAAATGATTATATATATATGTATATATATGTCTGAAATGACACTTTATATATATATATATATAATGTCACTTTATGTATGCGCGAGCAAATTTCTCACGCGGCCCGAGATAGATGCAAATCAAATATTTCTATTACTTACGGCATTCTATAAGGATTTTTAGAACGTTCGAGATTGAATGCGGTATTATTGTTTGATCTTTTCGTCTTGAAATAGGAGACGTATCTTTCCATATTTAGTAACTAAAAAAAGAGATTTTACTCACAAATGTTCTCTTTTTGTTGTTTGCTTGTTTCTTTTTTCTGCCTTGCTTTTTCAGTAGATCTATATTTATTTATTTTCTTTCTTTCTTCCTTTCTTTCTTTCTTTCTTTCTTTCTTTTACTTGATATCCCCCCCGTTTGAGAAAAAAGGTTTTTGCTTAATTTTGCTTCACGCTTTCTTTCTTTCGGTTAATATTCCTTAATTTCTTTCTTTCTTTCTTTCTTTCTTTTGCTTAATAATCTTTCATTTTTCTTTCATTTTTCTTACTTTCTTTCTTTTTCTTAATAATCTTTCTTTCTTTCTTTCTTTCTTTCTTTTACTTGATATCCCCCCGTTTGAGAAAAAAGGTTTTTGCTTAATTTTGCTTCACGCTTTCTTTCTTTCGGTTAATATTCCTTAATTTCTTTCTTTCTTTCTTTGCTTAATAGTCTTTCATTTTTCTTCCATTTTTCTTTCTTTCTTTCTTTTTCTTAATAATCTTTCTTTCTTTCTTTCTTTCTTTCTTTTACTTGATATCCCTTCATTTTAGAAAAAAGTTTTTTTGCTTAATTTTGCTTCACGCTTTCTTTCTTTCTATTAATATTCCTTAATTTCTTTCTTTCTTTCTTTCTTTCTTTTTTTCTCTCTTTCTTGTGCTTAATAATCTTTCATTTTTGTTTCTTTCTTTTTGAGAATCTTTCTTTCGGTCTTTATTTCTTTATTTATTTATCTCTTTTGAGAATCTTTCTTTCTTTCTTTCTTTCTTTCTTTCTTTCTTTTGTTTTCATCATTCTTTCTTTCTTTATTTATTTCTTTCTTTCTTTATGCTCAATATTTCTAGATTATTTCTTTCTTTCTTTCTTTTTTAACTTTATTAAAATCAATTGTAAAAATTATCACATACCATTCTAAAACCACCATTCCAATATTTAAAATTAATCACTAATGTTAACAAAAATTTATGCGCTCAAAAAACTGATCAGACAGGTGAATTAACAGACCCACGAGTTAAATCAGCAGATGTACTTGTAAACATTTTATCAATCTGTTCATTCTTAGGACGAGTTTGGTCTGCAGTTGGAAATTTCTCATGAGATTTGAAAAAAGATTAAATGGATAAACTAAAGCATGAAACTATTATTATACAATTTGAATGTCAGTTAAACTAATGGCTCTGATGAAATTCATCCAAAAATATTAAAGTGTTGTTGGCGACTATAGTCAAAGGTGATGCAAAGGCTCCTTTTTCAGTAGCTACTACGCTGATGTGTAAGCGCTTCTGGATTCCCTGGATTGCTCCACTTTACGCTAGATCTGTATATTATAATGCTGAGAGTTAAGCAAGGAGGCATCAAGTACCATTTTTTGAGTCTTTAGTATGACACGATCTGCGATTGAAGCCCGGTATTCAAGACCTTTGGAGAACACTCTAACCATTATGCCACTGACCTGGTTAAATATTGATATGTTTAATAATAAAGTATTTATCGTGAAATGAATGTCTTATGAATGCAATAAGCAAATTGTCTGAGAAATGTACAGAATATGAAATGATTCCATATATTTAGAAAACAGCATGTGTAATATCACGACTTAAAAAGAGATTGATATATTTAATTCATATATTTAGTTTCTATAGCATGTATCTGATGTAAGTTATTTGAAAACTTGATCAGAAATCTCACATTAAATTACATAGGGGAAGATATAACGTAACGGTTATAAGTGTTGGTTTCCTATGCTTCTAAGGAGACAATCATCTGGAGGTTGCTGGTTCAATCCTAACAATAATAACAATACAGGTTAACTGAATCAGCGTAAGCGACCACCGTGGATTAAATAAAAGACGTGGTTCAAAGTTTCGTGTAGGCTCCTGAGTTCGACAACAAACACCTGAAGAAGGTCGGAGGACATATCGGCTGAAATATTGTGAATATAACTATAAAGATTGAGATTATTGTCCGAAAACACTGAATAATAAACATCACCAAGCTTCGTCTCAGAGATTCTGACATAAATTGTAATCAAAATGGTTTCATCAATAGTACATTCGGTATTTTGGAAAGTATTGATATTATAGATTAATATTTGATGGAAGGGGTTAAATATGGATATTATGTTCTTGGATATACTTAGCAAGATATGTAATACGGTATACCATCATCGTTTACTAGTAAAATGAAAAACTTAAGTAGATCTGAAATAACATGAAAATATAGTGAGATATCTTTTGACTGATTGAACTAAGAAAATAAAAACTGGTAACAATTATTCTGAAAAACGAAATATACCCCACCCCCGGAGTTCTTAAGGGATCAGTACTGTGGCTTTTGCTGTTTTAAGATTCAGAAATTATCTTTTATATATGTTATAAAATCAGAAATAAAACCGTTTGACAACGTGAAATTATTTATTAAACAACCAATAAACGAAACAACCCAAATGAATCTAAATAAATTCTCATATTAAAGAGATATTCGGAATTTTTTAATTTAATTGTGGAAAATAAAAAGTACGTCATATTTGATCCAAAATCAAAAAAAATTAATCAAAATAATGTAACAAAGAAATAGAAAAAGTAGACAATGATTTTGTTTCTTTGTTTAATGGCATATTAACCTTCGTAGATTATTCAATGCAAAATCTTCTCTTGTAAAAGAACAGCAATGAGGCTATTTAGCCCATATTAACCTTCGTGGGTTATTCAATCCAAAATCTTCTCTTGTAAAAGAACAGCAATGAGGCTATTTAGCCCATATTAACCTTCGTGGATAATTCAATGCAAAATCTTCCCTTGTAGAAGAACAGCAATGATGCTATTTAGCCCATATTAACCTTCGTGGATAATTCAATGCAAAATCTTCCCTTGTAGAAGACAGCAATGATGCTATTTAGCCCACAGCTTGTAGGAGTAAGGGGATCCATACCTTTCCCAAAGAAATTATACCAAAAGTGAATGTAATCGGACGACTGGAGTTCAAACTTGCCAACCTCCAGACTGCAGTCCAGCACTTGCAGCCACTTCATTCTTAGCAAAAATAGGATTAATATCGTATAGAATTTTTAGTGTTAGCAATAATTGAAACCATTTAATTTTTTAGAATCAACAATTCCAATGTGTATACAAATTAGTTTTAACACATTTAAAATTACCAAAAAACTTGTGAGCAAATAAATGAACTAATGTTAAATTGTGACTGTTATATCCCATTTTCCACACAAGACGGAACCTCCCTGAAACTGGTAGACAAATTCACCTACCTAAGAAGCAGTGTCTCATCAACCGAAAAAAAAACATCGACACGCGGCTAACGAAGGCATGGACAGCTATCTATTAGCCATCTATCAGCTATCAATAAGCTATCAGGCAGCGGTCGTGTCGATACTGCTGTATGGAAGCACCACTTGGACGGTTAACAAAACTAGATGGCAATTACACAAGAATGTTGCGAGCAATATTGAATAAGTCCTGGCGGCAACACCCCACAAAGCACTAACTATACGGCCACCTGCCTCCCATTACGAAAACTATCCAAGTTAGACGAACCAGACACACAGGATACCCTTGGAGAAGCAGAGACAAGCTCATGAGAAATGTACTCCTATGGACCCCCACATATGGCCGAGCAAAAGCAGAACGACCAGATAGAACATACATACGGGATGTAGCCCTGAAGACCTGCCAGAGTCAATGAACGATAGGGAAAAGTGGCGAGAGAGGATCAGGTATATCTGTGCTAGCGGCCCGATATGATGATGATGATGATGATATCACAATACTTGAAACCATTTAACTGTGCGCAAAAAAATATCTCAGTTCCGTTTAAAAATTTGTTTACTAATCGTATATTTAATATATAAGAATTAAAAAGATTTGGTATTAAATAACCAACTATGGTTGATATACCATAAAACCCACCAAACAAACAATGGCCCAGTCAGCTGTGGCGGTAGAATACACTGAATGCTTCTCTGAAGAGGGGTAACACCACCCACAACGAGTTTCCTGTATATGACGCTAAATAATCTGATGGTAAGGCTCTAGTAATGATGGGGCTTTGAGGAATGTGGAGTATCCCTTCATTGCCATCGTTCCCAGGTACACTCTGGCCTGGTGTGGTAGCACCTGATAGGGTCATAGCTATGGGTCAAATAGAACTAAACTGTGTACTTATGCTAAATTGAATTCTTTGAAAGAGAACTGTTTTAACATTTCACGGTGTGTAAACAATGATTTATATCTATCTTAAACTGAATTGTTTGAAATAAAACGCTTTTGATAATTAACTCTGTTCAAACAAAACTATACTTATACTAAACTGAATCGCTTGAAGTAGAACTGTTCATATGTATGAGAATGGATTTAGCATTAAATAACCTAGAATGGTTGATGTGCCATAAAACGAACCCAAACCAAACCCACGAAAAGGAAATATCCCCAGCTACCATAGGCTGATAATATATTACCTATGATGTGGAAAATTCAAATATAACGGATGAAGCAGGAATGTTCTTGCTTACTGGAAGAACATGAAGGATGTCGCGAGGGAACAAGAGGAACAGGTGATTTACTGCACGCTGACCAGCACCTCCTCAAACAGAGGAAAACAAATTGAAAAACTGTAGCCATGGCGTTGACTCCAAAAAGACATACAATATGGTTCTTCAATTCGGGATAGTAGATTGTCCGAGGGGAATTAGCAGCAGGAAGTAAAAACTTTATGAGAGATAAAACTCTATAGAGGCATCTCATAACAGGATACGATTTCGCCATCACAATTTATAATAGCAATTATGTAACTCAATTACATAATTAAGAAGTGGACTGGGGGCAACAAATACAGGAAAACCTGGGAAAAATTAGTATTTATGTACATTGTCGACATCAAACTGCTGGCAAAAAAATGAAAAAGAATAAGAGACTCTGACACAAACAATAATAATATACATCCAGGATATAGGAATATAATTTGGTATAGAAAAATGTGCCATGCTCATTATGAAAAGTGACAAAAGAAAAAAAAAACGGAAGGAATAGAACTGCCAAATTACGAAAGATTCAGAAAGCTCAGAGAATAGGAAAATGACTTCTATTTGATACCGGACATTGGCATAATGGTTAGAGTGTTCGCCACTGGCTCAGGTGACCTGGGTTCAAACCCAGGTGGAGTCATACCAAAGACTCAAAAAATGGTACTCGATGCCTCCTTGATTAACACTCAGTATTATGAGGTACGGATCAAGGGGAAAGTGGAGCAATCCTGGGAAAGGAATAGCGCCCTCCCCTACACCTTGGGGCAGTAGCTATTGAAAAGTGAGCTCTTGGGGCTCTCTCGACTACGGTCCCCGACTTTACTTTTGTTTACTTCTACTTGAGAATATTGGAAGCTGGTACCATCAAACAAGCGGAGATGAAAGAAAAAATCGAGTAACGAGTACCTAATACAAACGTAAACACCTCTTGAAACTAAACTCTGCATCGGAAATCTGAACAAAGGAATAAATACATGGGTAGTAACCCACGTACAATACTCGCGATCTCTCTTAAAATGGATATGGGAAAACTCAGACAAATGTGCTTCAGGATAGGAAAGCTGGTTGGTTGGTTTTTATGGCACATCAACCTTTGTAGGTTATTTAACGCCAAATCCATTTTTATGTAAATAATCAGTTCTATTTCAAATAGTTCAGTTTATTATGAGTACATAGTTTGCCAAAAACATTTCTATTTCAAACAATTCAGTTTATTTAAACAGTTCTAATTCAGCTAATTCAGTTTAGTATAAGTACAGATTTTGTTTACACAGTTAAATGTCATAACAGTTCTATGTTTAACAAATCAGTTTAGTGTAAATACAGTTTCAATGTCAAAAGCAGTTCTATTTCAAATAATTAAGTGTACCATAAGCACGCAGTTTAAGTGTAAGTACGGTTTAATTGTCAAAAACATTTCTATTTTAAGAAATTTAGTTTAGTCAAACAGTTCAGTTTAGCATAGGTATGCAGATTAGTTCTATTTAACCCATAGATAGGACCCTATCAGCTGCTACCACGCCAGGCCAGAGTGGACCTGGGAGCAATAGCAATGAAGAGGTGCTCCGTATTCCCCAAAGCCCCAGCATTACTGGAACGTCACCATCAGATTGTTTAGTGTCATATCCAGGTCACTCATTGGCGGGGGGTCTTACCCCTCTGCAAAGGTGCAGTCAGTGTATTCTATAACCCTAGCCAACTGGGCAGTGGGGAAGTTGGTGGCGGTACACAAGGCCTTACATCCGACAGATGACATTGAGAGATAATATGTGTTAAGAAAAGAAGAAGTGGAGAACTCTTCAGCTTTAAAGCGCGTATGGATACATAAATAGGAAGACTCGATGACTACATTAAAAAGAGCCAAGAAATACTAACCACTGTGACTATAAAAAAAACCCCAACTTTGATAACATAAGGGAAAAAATTCGGAAACAGAAATGAGAGGAAAAACAACTGTCTAGATATTTCAAGCAACAAACTGTGGAAATCTCACACAAGAAGACCTATCAATCGCTACGAAAAGGGAACCTTAAAAGAGAAACTGAACAAAACACCAACATAAGGATCAATTGTATATCAATAATTCACAACAGAAATGCAACTGTTGGTTATATGGTTATATGGTGATAGAGATGAAACCAGCAATTAGCAAACTTACACAAAAGGAGTACAAGACTTGAGACGACTGGGTAGGAAAGATAATCCGTTTGTAATAGTGAAAAAAGTCAAAATCTAACCATACTACTAAATGAGAGATGCAGAAACCAGATCCATCCTGGATATAATTGTTTGGGATTACGACATACAAACGGGCCACGTGATCCCGACCAGAAGACCAGACCCAGTAACAATTCATAAAAGAAAAGGGAGAGAACTTGCTGTATTGTAGATTTCGCCGTCCCAGCGGACCACAGAGTGAAAATCAAAGAAAACGAAAAGATATACAAATACTTGGACCTTGCCGGAGATCTTTAAAAAGATTTTGAATATAAAGGTGACAGTGATACCAATTGTTAGTGGAGCACTTGTAACGATCCCCTAAAAGCTTGTAAAGGCCTAGGGGAGAGTTGGAAATCGGAGAAAGAATCGAGACCATCTACACCGTAAGAATTTTTAAATCAACCAGAGTATTGAGAATAGTCTTGGAGACCTGAAGGGACTTCCTGTCATTCAAACTACAGTGAAAAAGCCAACAGCTGTTATTCAGACCCAGTGAAAACCTACGAATCAACGTTGATGTGAAAAACTCGCTAGGCGTGAGATATCAATGATAAATCTTTTTTTTTTGTTGCTTAATATGATATCAGTTTTCTTCTCATTTTCGCTTTCTTTTTAATTTCTTTATTTTATTTATTATTCCTTCGTTTTTCATTCATTTTTTTTTCAATCTTTCATTCTTTCTTTTACTTGATTTTTTATTTTTCATTTTTAATTTTTGTCTTCTTTTTTAAATTTATTTACTTTATTATATATTCTTTCTTTCTTTCTTTCTTTCTTAATTTTGTCATGTCTTTTCCCCCCACCCCAAACATCTCACCGAAGTGAAGTGTTGTGGTATTCGACAAATCAACCGAAACACGTTACAAAGAATTTAGACTTTTGTCTTTTATTAGCTACAGAGCAGAAGTGTTTTTGAAGATATTCTTCCTATGGGAGACGGTTTGGCAACTCTCTGAAATAGCCGGCCTTAATTACGAAATAATCAATAAACGTAAGTCCCAAACTGTGAATGCGTATATACATATATTTCTTTCGTCGTCAGGTTGAAGTGAAAATCTTTTACAAGGGATCAACTATCTTACAAGTCTTACTTTCTTCTTTCATTTCGCTTTCCGTCTTCGTTTCTTTCTTTTATCTGGTCTTCTTTCATTTTTTTCCTTTCTTTTCTTTCTTCAAACTTATGTCGGTTACATCTGCCTTTCATTTTCTTAGCCATTAATTTGTATTTTCTTTATTTTTCTTTTTACTTTTGACTTGCCTTTTGCTTTGTATTCTTTCTTTTTTCTTTCTTTTGATCAATTTTTTCTTTCTTTCTTTCTTTCTTTTTTCTTTCTTTCTTTTGATCAATTTATTCTTTCTTTCTTTTTTTCTTTCTTTCTGTCTTTGATTTTTTTTCCCACTTTTTATGATTTTCATTGCTTTTTTTTTCTTTGTTTATTTTTTCTGTCTCTCTCTTTCTTTTTTACGTTTGCCATTTTTTTTATTCTACCTTATTTCGTGTTCTCTCTATTATTTTTCTTTTTTCTTTTTGTTTTCTTTTTCCCTTTTTTTCTTTATTTTTGCCTTTCTCTTAATTTTTGTCTTTTTTCTTCATTTTCTTTCCTTTTCTTTGTTGTTGTTGGTCTTTTGCAAATTTTTCATTCTCTGCTTCTTTTTCTCCTTATATTCTTTTTTTTTTCATTCTTTCTTTTTCCTCTTCACTTTTTACTGTCTTTCTTACGTTAACTTCTTCTTTCTTTTCTTTCTTCCTTTTTTCATTCGTCGGTCTCTTTTTGGCTTTTCTTATTTTCTTTTCCTTTGTTTTTTCCATTTTTTTCATTCTTTCATTTTCTTTCTTTTTCCTCATTCATTTTTATTTCATTTCTCTTTTCACTTTTCTTTATTTTTATTTATCCTGATTTTCTTCTTCTGTTTTGTTTGTTCCTTTTTCTGTCTTTCATATTACTATTTTTAATCATTGTCCTCATAATTTTATGGTTGTTTTATATTTTGAGTTCTCTCTATCTTTTTTTCGCTTTTTGCTTGTCTTATTTTTCTTCTTTCCATTCTTTTTCTTTTTTATATTCTTTCACTTTTTTTCGTTCTCAATCTGTCTTTTCATTCATTCATTCATTCTATACATTTTTGTCTTCTTTGTCTGCATTTCATTCATTTCTCTCATTCTCTTTCTTTTTCTTTTCATTGTTATTTTTCTCTTCATAATTCTTTCTTTTTTTTCTTTCTTTCTTTCTTCAGTCTTATTGATTTTTATTGGTTTTCTTTTGCTATTCATTCCATTCTTTAATTCTATTAACTGTTCTCTTTCTTCCTTTGTCTTATTTAGTTTAATGTTTTTCGTCTTTTTCTTTCTTTCTTTCTTTCTTTCTTTCTTTTAGTTTCATAATTCCTTTTTTCCTGCCTGTTTTTAATTATCTATTTCATTTTGGCCTTTCTTTCTTTCTTTCTTTCTTTCTTTCTTTCTTTCTTTCTTTCCTTTCATTTTTCTCATTCTTTCGTTGTCTTTTTAATTTTTCTTTCTTTCTTTCTGTCTTGTTTGTTTGTTTGTTTCTTTCTTTCTTATTCTTTCTCTATCATTTTTTGGTTTTTTCATTCTCTTTTTCTTTCTTTGTTTCTAAAATATTTCTTCTTTTTAGCTTCTTTGTTTCTTTAATTCTTTCTTTCTTCTAATTATAATCTTTATTTTTCTTTGTTCCTTTCTTTCTGTCATTGAGATTAAAAAAAAATCATTCTTTCTTTCTTTCTTTCTTGCTTTCTTTCTTTCTTGATTCTTTATTTTCTTCTTTTTTTCTTTCTTTCTACAATAAACTGATAAATAAACGAAATGTCATTTCTCCCTAGATGTGAATA